>CM060900.1:349663631-350263631 GCA_030762935.1 Hymenopus coronatus
CTCATGTTTATATAAACATGATGAAGTTAGACCACTCGATTCTCACCTAGACGGCCGGGGTTCGATCCCATGCGAACTTATGTGAGATTTGTGGTGGACAAAGCGGCGCTGGGGCGGGTTTTCTGTGGGTATTCCGGTTTCCCCCACCATCGCATTCCACCGGTGCTCCATCATCATTCGTGTATCATCAGTGTCACCTCCTGGTGCCATAAGTAGTTAAAGCGGGCGTTAAACACTCCAAAACAAACCAATGATAAAGTTACCATCACTTCTTATGGTATTGTTTAAAGCTTTTACTGACTTGTCCACTATCAGCGTCAGGAGCCGTATTACTGTGAAAGTTTTGTATATCATTTGGGTTTGATATACTTTGTACTTTTAATCCATTTTCTACTGTTGTGAAATAGTGTTCAAGTAGTTTAGCAGTATATCTCTGTTTAGTCACTCCTTTCCCAAAGGTACAATATTACAAATAACAGTAATTGTAGCCATTTTTAAGAGTAAGATTCCGTTTTGGTTCTGAGTATGTTTGGTTCAGCACTTTATTGTGAACATGTTTATGGAGTCTGAGTAAAGAGTCCGTTAAATAAAATGCAACCAATCTAAGAAGTTCTAACATTGTGAGAACAGAACATCTACTGCAGAATTTCTGTTTAGCGACTGTTTGAAACAGCTGCAATGAGATATTGGTATAACTCCGATAGCGCGTCAGTTTTCACTAAGCCATACATCATTTTTTCTAGCTCCCAGGTCCGATGAGAGCGAGAGAGAGAGAGAGAGTGAGAGAGAGAGTGAGAGAGAGTGAAAGAGAGACGATATTATCAAGTAAACTCAACCCTTTACTCGGCCTCTCCCCTGCCACTCTTGAAATGAGCCATTTTTCATCAGAATAATGACCCACTCCACTCATATCATCTTGGACCGAAGGGGAAGTAGCATTTCACGATAACGGGGTGAATATGAGGTGCTTAAGGCCTGGCCTTTTTATAGAGAGTACTTTGGTAGCGTGTCAAAATTACTGTCCTATTTTCATTCCGTACTAGATTTCTGCATAAAGCCTTCAACGTGTTTGACTCTGGTGATCTAAAATGTAATATGAACATAAAGTAATTTGGGATAGCACCAGATTTAAGCAATACTTTTCAAGTACACTTCATTTCTCGATACATGGTGTCGATAACCTACATTGACTGTTTGTCTTATTTTTTCCCCTTTTTTTTCTTTTTTCTTGTTCTCTTTGTCTAGGTAAATATTGTTCCCTTTCAGAGTATGCATCGCTTATTATCGCTTCAAAACTAGAATTGCAATAGCGGGCGTGTCAGTGAATAAAACGTTCACTTGAAAACTTGCAGCAAATGGATATTGTTTTTGCAAAGCTTACTGTTGTAAATGAGATGTTACATATGCCATGATTTGGGCTCCATTCGGTATATAACAGGTTTGTCCCAAAGAGCACATCCATATTACATCTCAACCTTTTCCAATCCTCGCTCTTTTCCGGTTTTCTACGTCTCCATATACGAGGGGTAATATGATATTTTAATGTTATCTACAGACTAGTGCCTTTCTCTGCCCCATTTATCTAGTTCCTTTCTGTGAAGTTACCTCTCATCTGGTGTTCCAATTTGTTTCCTTTATTTCTAGAGGCAAACCTCAGCATTACTCCTCGTTCACAACAATCATTCTATAGTGTCACATAATTTATGTATCCAATATTTGTTTCGTTTTTGTTTTGTTTTTGTTTTTTGTTGTTGTTAGACACGTGCTTCCGAATTGGAATTAAAGTATTAGTAATCTTCTTTACAAGAATTATTATGAATGCAATCCCTACAATCTCACATAAATGTACCAGTCCAACCACTAATATATTTGTACATTTTCTGAATGGTTCTCTCGCTGTGTTTACCAGTCCACGATTATTTATTATATTTGCAGTCCGTCACTGTACAGTAATACGCCCATATCAGTGATCCATCTTCAAGTAGATGGTTAAACTGATGATTGTAAGTGCCATCTCAAAGGCTTTTTTAAATGTGCATCAATCTTGTTGTTAACCCAGATATTCTGAATGGTAAATACTAGTCATTGCATCGATTTATTTAACAGGGAAGACATTGCAAATGTAAAAATTTGAGTGTGTTAATATGGATAAAATATGACGTATTTTCAGTGAAAGATTATTGGCCAGTTCCATCCGGAGCGCATATTGAGGTTTTGTAACTATTTTGTGTGTTATATGCACAATTCTTTTCAAAGAAATAGCTTTATATACTTCAACTCTTTGTTTGATGTATTTGGTACTTCTTTCTCTCTCCCTTAATGTGTCTGTCTTGCAAAATCTCTACCAAGAGCTGACTATAGAAGTAATTGTAGTGTATATCTTCGTTGCTGACTGAAATTTGTTTGTGTATTAATTGTAATTTTTCCATCCAATTTTCATAAATTAATTTGTTGTACTTTATGCAGAAAGCTCAGTAAACATTATAGCAAAAACATTAGTGAAAAAGTTCGTCTTCGGGAACAAGCATTCCGTCACATGACATTATAGCAGCAAAGGGCTGAAGTTGGCAAACAACATCATTCTGTCACATTGAGTTTGCCATGTCTTCACCATCTGAATGGAAATGAAGAGCGACTTTAAATTCATTGCACTATTTTAGGCTATATTTACCTTTCTGGTGAACCTCCAACGTTTATACTTTTGCCCTATAAATAATTGTCAAGTGCGCTTTAGACTGAGAAAGGAACTCGCTATCTGTCTCTACGGTGACGCAAGTAGATCATACACCAGTATGTCAATAGTAGTAGGTTGGGCATCTGAACTTCATCCAAGTTGCTTGAATCCAAACAAATTGTCATCATAATTTTCCTCTTCAGATACTTTTAAAGTGAATATTAGGTTCTCACTAAGTCAATCAAACCCATCTTGTCCAGTAAAAAGTTTCAATATTCCTCATTTGTTCACATAATTTGTTATACATTCTGCATTCTCCTTTAGAAAAGCATAAACAATCTCATATTACTACAACTACTATTACGACGACTACGACTATGACTGCCACTGCCACTGCCACTCCAACTTGCTACTGCTACCTTCGCCAATACCACTGCCACTTTCACTACCACTCCCGCCGCCGCCGCTGCTGTATATGAGATATTATGCTTGGAAACATTGGTCTTGACCGGCGCGCATACCAATTCTGTATTTAAATCGCAGCGATACGGCGGTAGACAAAAAATGGCGTGCTCTGCATTTTTTCAATGGTCTCTGTTTCAGACATTTAGAAATGTTCCCTTTACAATTTAATACTTTCATACAACACCGCCTTTGTCAATTGCGGGTCAAACGATATTCTTATTTCGGAGCCAGCGCTGATGAAATGTGGGCAATGCTATATTTTATGGAATGATAAGAACTATTAGGTACATGATAGTTTACTCTATGGAATCCATATTCGGGAGATCGCGAGTTAGATCCGCGTGGCCGACTTACCTGTTCCACGGTTTTTGGAGGGTCGTCAGGTCCCCGGATCGCAAGGCGAATGTTGGGTAGGTTCATTGCGTCCGCTGAATTTCCTGTTCCTCCTTTTCACCTCATTCCTGCTTTTGTTTCATCCTTCATCTGATTTCCCTGTATCAGGGATGTAAGTGCCAACGGGAGTCTCGGCACTCTATGGCTGGGAAACAGGATGCTCTCTGTCACCTTTGTTCTCTGGTGGGGTGGTCGCCGGTCTCAGAGATCCCAATTGGAATATCTTAAGTTTGCTGTGGGACGCTGGCTGCACTAGCCATTATCGGGGAGTTTCAATCTGGAAATGGTAGAGTCCCTTCCCTATGCTCTGTGGTAACTCCTTGAATCGACCGTCCCCGTCTCCTCTCGTCTCATCGTACCTCCCGGGGTACCCCACATGGGGTTTGGTTACGAATGATCTTAAGGTCTGGGTGCTGAGTCCCTCCCACAGTTTTTCAATCCTATCCTATTCTATTGTATGGAAGGGAATGTTTGGCAGCAATAAACGAACCAATCCAAACACTTGACTATACATTTTTTATGATAGTGTTTGTGGATTTGTATTTTAAAAGATTTTTAAAAATGAGCAACACATTCGGAATTAATCCAGAGGGGCACATGCAAAACCATAAATCGCTCAACATTTTCTTTAGCAGTTTCCATAGCATAGTCCTTTCATCATGTTTGCAATTCTGTAAGTTAAACTTAGTGTGATTTACACCAGGTGGCCAAAATGCCCCTTATTTGACGAGTGCAGATGTTTCTTTTTGCGCTAAAAGGGTTACAGATCACAACGGGGCCTTTTCAGGTTAAAACCAGTAAGTGGGACACTGGCTCAGCGACCTTCGTTTTGATACGCTTGCTTATCAGCGGAAACAGTGAGCAGCTCCATCTCATTGACAGGGATAAAACGAAGATCGCTCGCCAGTTTTCTACTGGCCTGTTTTAACTTGAAATAGCCCTGTTGAGTTCTGCAAATTTTTAAGGCAAGAAGGGATCTGCAACATCAAATCTGGAACAGTTGAGGCACCTAATAGTCATGCGCTGAGCTTTTTAATTTAATTTTTCTTAAAAGCCTGAATATTTGTTCAAACAAATTCCATCCTGCATCCATAGTTTTGAATGTAACGAAATTTTATTTTAATAGTTGAGCCTTAAAGTCCAAACATTGTCTATTTCTGACCCTTTAGTGTACTATATATCTCTTGCAAAGTAGACATCAATGTGAAAATAGATAAGTCCTCTTAGAGCAGCGTCAATGAGACAGTTTATGTTGTTCGGTGCTTCTTACCTGGAGTTCGCAAACCACTTGCAGTTACTTAAGATTTGTTTTGCTTTTTTGAAGCTGATTACACAGTACGAAAAAAACGCACTTTTGTTAAACAGTTCTTTGGACTATACTCACCACTGGGGTGGTCGGCCTACCGCAATTGAAGCCTTCATAGTTACCAATAAAATACTTCATAATCATGTCTCTGCTAATGCATTTTACATATTTCCCCCGCTTTCCAATTTCAATAATAACAACAGGAGCTTAATGTAAGCTAGAAAATTAAAAATCATTGGATGAGACTGTAATTTTAAATAAACAAAATTTTCAGTCTACAAAATCATACCAGTCACACTCAAAATAAAGATGCTAACTTTGAGGAACGTAATGGAAGCATGGACAGATGTCCATTGATAAAAAGGAATATTAGAAACACTGGCATCCAACAGCTCAGAATGTTCAACCATTAAATTCTTTGTTACAAAAGCACATTCGCATAGGACTATGATTAAGTACACCCAATAATTTGATAAACGATCGCTGTTAATATTATAGTTATTGTCATTATTATTATTATTATTATTATTATTATTATTATTATTATCATTATTATTGTTGCTGTTAATCTGGTGATTCACTTTTAAATCAGTACATAACAAAATCAGTATATTATTGCCAAAGAAAGTATTATTCTGTTTTTTTTTAAATGCAACGAGAGGGCTAGTTTGTCCAACCAGCTATGTTTTCAAAGGGAGAGTGAACGGATGAATATGAGCCTGTACTCTAAGTTGACAGTTTAGTTTCAGTTACAATGCTATCCCTCTTATTGGGATTGTTGCAACTTAAGGATAGAAGTTTCCTGTTATAGCAATGGAAAAATCAACTTTAGCAACATTTCGTCAAAAAGCCTGATTTCCCTCCATTCCTAAAGTGATACGAATTAAAGCGTTCGGAGCGCACAGAGCAGGAATCAGTACCGAGGAAAACAGTAGTATGCTTTTCTTTCTTTTGTGCATCGGTAATGGATATGTTTATGATCAAACGACGTCGTCTCCTGTTCCGTTATCGGAGAATTAAATTCGATTCGGAAATGTAGTGCTGAAGAATTAAGTTCACTTTCAAATAACCGGAGTTGACGATAATATAACTGAATGAGAAACAAAACGTGCTGTTATTTGTAGAACTCAAATTTTATGGCAGGGTAAGCCTCCGTGGATATTATACGATGGGAGGAAAAAGTGGTATCATGTAAAGCATGCAAGGAAGCAAAGGATAAAAATCTGTTATACTTCTTCACCAAAAAGGACCCTTGTTTCATTTTTTCTGGCTTTTTCAACTGGAAACATGCTTTAACAAAATGTAATTCCCATGAAACCTCCCAGTGTAGCAAAGAATCGTGTTGCAAACATGCGGCAGGGCTGAGTTGAGTGAATGTTGCATTTAGTCTGAACCTTTCAAAGTTGAAAGACGTCATAAATTCCCGTCCGGCCCTATACAAATTATTTTCTATATTTAACAAAGCAAGAGGTAGCAACCAGGAGCATAAAGACAAAAACAAGTAATTTTCACCATCTTCTGCAGCTCAGATATGAAGATTCACAAGAAATAAAGCGATATATTCAAAGACAATGTTTAAGTGGGTCTGACACCAGAAAATAAAAAACTTGAAATTATGAGAATGCAATTGTTTCGTTCGTTGACGAGTAAAATTGAAAACCCGGTATGTTTTGGCATGCCTGATGGCTACAACTACTGATATAACATAGAAAAATGAAGTGTCAGTACGTTTGCGGGTTGTTTTTAAGAAACTTGATATACAAGAGCATTTCGTTAGGTTTAAATTGTCAACAATAGAGGTAGCCAGTCCCTACATTATCGATAATGTTTATTTACTCTAGATTTAAATATCCAGAATTGTTGTGGACAACCAGTACTTTCTGGTGCTGCAAGTGAAATGCGAAGGGGTACAGGTAAGTTAATTGCAAAGGTACGTATTTACATTGGTTTATGCAATCATGAAGTTTAGTAGCGTAACACAAAGTAAAGCACGTTTTAACATATAAAGAAGGAGGGGATAGTCGGCCGCGCCTCTCACCTAGACGGCCCGGGTTCGATCCCAAGCGTCCGCATGTGAGATTTATGGTGGACAAAGCGCCGGGTTCTCCGGCTTCCCCCGCCATCGCATTCCAGCGATGCTCCATCTTCATTCCATGACACCAGTGTCATCACCTGCGGTGCCACAAGTGCAAAAAGTAGGCGTTAAACACCACCAAAAACGGGGGGGGGGGGTAAATATAACTTTAACTAGAATATGTTAGGGAGACTCTCCGAAAAGACAGAACTGGTTTATCGCAATGAGGATTCCAATACAATTCAGAACTAAAGTTAACTCCCTTCTGTTCAACACTGCCAGGTCTTTAATCTAAACTCCCTGATTGACAACTATCAAAATGCCCTTTATTTCCCTTTATATATCTCTTAAAACGGTAAGCCTGAGCTGCTACTGAAGAGTCTAGTTATTTATCACTTGAAATATTTGAACGGTTTGCTTATTTAAATATTTTTCAACACATTTTTATCCCCATGATGCAACAAATGTATAACTACAAATATTGAGGCATTCATTTTATAAATAAACGGTCTCATTCCTGATTTGATACAAATACTGCAGGGACTCTAAATAACTTCGAAGGGGCATCAGAAAAAACTATACACATAGAATGCAAGTAAGCTGGACCTTTCTGCTCCAATAATCCCCAAATAGAGGAAGGTGTCTCAGCGCCTAGATGATTGCCGTCACACAACTTGAATTTACTGACGTAAACAAGTATATTTAGCGTAAATTTTACGAGTTTGTAGATTTTGTGAATGTGTCACTTAAAGAGCACTTCCAGGAGAATGGAATTCTAAACACAACTGAAATTTTTGATGTGAAGTATGTGATGTCAATTCAGTTTTTAATACTAGTATTTAGGCATGTGAAATATTTCATAGAGAGGAACATAGTGTGTGGCAGTGTTACAGTTTTTACTTTCTCTTCACTATGTACATAGTGTATACAGAAGGTTTCGTATTGCATCTAAAAATTCGATGTCGAGATTTCAAGAAATTATATATTTTGAGGTCCCCTGAGTCCAAAAAGTGTTTTTAGTAAGTGGTCCGCGTGCTTGTGTGTGTGTGTGTGTGCGTGTGTGTGTGTGTCTGTTATTATTTAGATACCATACATCAAAAACTAAAAGACTGTTAAATACCTAACTTGGTATTTAGCTATGGTATCTTCCAAGGATGCGACACGAAGATTTTAAAGAAAATCCCACTGACCTCAAACTACCCTTTACATGGAAAAATTTTTGAAAATTTTTATTTTCTCAAAAATGGCTGTAACAATGTTGATTAAAGTAACGTATACTAAAGCTATTGGCGGCGCCATGGCCAAGAAGTTAGAACGCTCACCTCCTAACTAGTCGGCCCGGGTTCGATCCCAATCGCCCGCATTTGGGATTTGCGGTGGACGAAGCGGATCTGGACGGGTTTCCTTCGGGTCCTCCAGTTCCCCCGCCACTCATTCCACCACTTGCTGCATCATCACTTTTCGTATCATCCATTTCTCTTGCATTTTATATCATTCACTTCCTCACGCTTCTCCATTCTGTGGTTTCGTGCCGTCGGCTCTCCGACAGGCTTCTGATCTCTAGGCATCCGCTTGTAAGCCCTAGAGGGGTGTCAGTACTAAATCCGGGGACGGTAAGCCGACTACGAAAAATATTAATGCTATTTAATCTAAAATAAAACGTTTATCTTGAATTATCTGGGAATAAATTTTGAAGACCTGTTCATTCTGTCTGGATTTTGTTGTATTTTATATAATTGGTAAACAATAATAGACAAAAACATACTGTACAAAAAATGTAGATCTCGTTAAAATACACAATTAATGGCATATACATTTTTGTTGTACAGTTGGCCGCTTCCGAGTCCTTATTGTTTTCAGTTTTACACTAGGTATCCTCTCACCTTTGCTTCACCCCTGTTTATTTTTCTGGAAATGCAAAGCGAACGAAATTTCAATTCTTCACATACGATCGGCTTTTAAAAGATTTGACTGTCTCCTTAGCCTAGTGTATTCCGTTATATTCCTTCTACTTACAAGGAAGCTAGTAATAAGACCATTTCTGCTAATGTTGCTTTCAATTGGCATGATGCTGATGAAGGAATAATCTTTTATAAGAACAGCTTGTTTACAGAACAGATAAAGAAAGTTATGTGAATGGAACACGTCAGATTTTTTTTGATGATATTTAACGCCCGCTTTTACTATACATGACACCGCAGACGATGACACTGATGATACATGGGATGAAGATGAAGCACTGTTGGAATGCGATGGCAGAGGATACCAGAGAATCCGGAGAAAATACGCCTCTGCGCCGCTTTGTCCACCACAAATCACACATGCGGTCGCCTGGAGTTTGTGAGAGGCATGTAGTGTTGCAGTGTTGTGCACATAATTGATCCATTTTAGATAAGTGATTAAATTTCAAAAGTCAAACTTAGTCAGCGAGGTTAATCTTAAAATTATTTCTTAGGTTTAAGAATGTCTGCTTCTACAGCTGAAGGATCCTTTTTTGTTTTGAAAAGACTAAAAGCATTCTTCAGCAATAGCTCAGAGCTTAATCAATTTGCTATCGTAAGTGCCTGTAAGGATGGGGCGGATAATTTGAATTTAGAAGGTGCTTGTCACGAATTTATATGGAGAAACGTAGTCTGGAGGAGCACAGTTAGGAATTTATTTCAGTAGTTACATAAGACCCAATATTGCAATATAATATGTACCCATATTTGTATTTATTCGGTTTATTAGGGTAGCGTTTATTATGTGTAAGTTATTGTTCTTACAAACTTTGACATTGTTTCTTGCACCATTATTTATCCATAGTTATTCAAGTATTATACACACACCAGTGCCACACTTTCTACCTGAAAAGTCCTGCCTGCAATTAGAGTGAGATGGGTAATCACCATACCACTACTACTTGCCGGTATGTTACGTCAGGCTACAAAAACATAACAATCTGGAGGCCGCAAAGGTACACAAGCAGTTTGTATTTTTAGTTTTGCTCTGGGGCGATACCGCCTCTTTCTTTTAACTCTCGTATTACGATTTTGTAACGAAACCTTAATGAATAAGAAGAGTGATATTTGAGGGGCAATTAGAGCAGATGTGGGAAAGTAAACTAGAGTAATATTTGGAAAGTGATGCGTAATGCTTGGGAATCAAGAAGAATTGTTGATTCTGTAGCGTCTGAGTCTCCAGCCATTCCACTGAATTTGTTACATTATTCCATGAACTTCTAAGTACAACTTGTGCAATCGTTTATGAACAATGAAAGATTTAAATCTAACTCTGTTGCGAGTCAGCTACCTGCCTTCTGAAGCAGGTTTCATTGTGATGAAGTCACCCACTCAAGTATCACTGGAATGTTTTCACTACAACGTCAAATACCATAGCTTCAGTAACGATTTCAGATTCACACAACACTTTCCACTTGAATCATATTTTAATTCTTCTATGCCTTAGAAATCTTCTTTTCTAGAATCAATATCAATTTTTCCTCCCATTAGACCATTTTGCTCCCATTTTGTCATAAGGTTACTCTTCTTGGGACATTATGTTGCTTTTTTTTGTTTTTTTTTTCGGAGTACCAAAAATACTCTTTACGTTTATGCTCTTCTTGGTACATTCTATGAACGATACTGTACCAGATGTCAGTGGCTGCAGAAGCTTCTTTCTGGAAGGTCGTTGTTCAAGAAGTAATGCGCGAGTTATAACTTTACCAATTAAAATTTTAAATATATACCATTTGAACCAAGTGATGTAAAAATCAATGATCTGTAGAGCGCACATGCGCTGATCGATCAATAAATCATTAAAAAAAAAAAAGTGATATAATGACCAAAATATATCCTGGTAACCTAGAATTAAACAACAGCAATATTTTGTCAATATAGCTATAAATAAATGTCGTATTTGTTCCCTGACGCCCTCCGTGGTGTAATGGTTACCATACTAACCTCGTATACCTAAGGTCGCGGGTTCAAACCCGGTGGAGGACGATGGAATTTTTCGGGTGTAAAAATCCTTAGCAAGGCTTCCTTCGGAAGGGAAGAAAAGCCGTGGGTCCCGTGTCGTATTTTTACGGCACGTAAAAGAACGTCAAACCTGATAGAGAGGCCTCTGAGCAAAATTAAGCGGTCTTTCACGCCCAATTTAGAACGGGACGCTGAGAACCACAGCAGTTAAAGAGCGTCCATAAATGTAAGGCCATTTCATTTCATTTCCTAATGGGAGATCCGTGCATTGTTCCACAGCATCACAGGTTATTTGAGTTTTTCGCATTACCCAAGAAATGGTTTGCAAATTAAAATAATTATATTCTATTTTCAGGCAGAATATTTAAATTTTTGCTTAATTTGAACTTAAACTGTTTAGTTAATGTTTGTTAAACTACATTTCATTAGTAACATAGTCAAAATACCGTTGTTAAAATTACACGTCGCCTAAGAATAGGGCCTATATTTTTAAAGCAAAGTTTGAATGCAAACTTTTATATATCTCACCAGTATCGGGTGTTCGCGGTCATCAACATACTGTCAGTGTGTAATCAGAACTGAAGTAAGCAATTTGTTTATAGTTGCACAACTCCTTTTGCGTGAATGAAGTATAAGGTGGAAGACGGACCCTTTCCATAGACCATCGAAAGTAATTAACCATTTTATTTTCTATGATGTCTGAAGATTTGAGATCGATGTATCGAATGTAGAAGGCCATGAACTAGTTTTAATTTGTCCAGTCCGTTAGTAGTCGCTCATACTCGTAGATGTATGGATGCTGTGCTGTAGTTTTGAAAAGTAATTAAACATATTATCAGTTTTGCTTATATTATTTTGCATTATTAAGTATTGTATATTATCCTAAAGCATATTATACGTAATACTCTACAATGTTATATATAGAAAGTATTTTATTATTATAGATAGATAAATGGATGGACGAATAGATTTATTGTCAACTTAAAGAAATATAGACTCTATGGCATCGATGAAATATTACTTATAAAAGTCCGATAAAGGAATTAATTGTGCAATGTTGTGTTTTGTGCTATTATGCTGATATATCATAAATAATGTCATAAATGTATAAAGTTACTTGGAAAATAGATGGTTCAAGTGTAGTGTTATTTATAAATATAATTTAAATATATTAGCTGTTTGCACAGTACAGTACACATGGTATTTAAATCCAAAAAACCGCCTGCGGTGCCATTAGTAGTTAAAGCGGGCGTTAAACACTACCAAAAAAGATAAATAAACGTGCATAGGTGATGTTAATTAATTACTTTTTTTCACACAAACCGTGTGTAGGGCACAGTTGGATAGGTCGAGCAGAATGAAAAATTCAATGCGATAGTTTGGATTTGAACCATGGAACCCTCGGTCTTTAGCCGGTTGCTCTAGCTACTGAACTACCATGACAACATGCCAGCTCAGCGAGAAATTTCCCAAATTACTCGCATGTTTCCCGGTAAACCACAAGACAGATGACATACCCCATTGGCGACCTTCAACATAGGCACTCTAAGTTCCGATCCTCATGTGTAACTATCAGGTAAATTCATATTAATTGTTTGTTTTTCTTCAGACAAGCAATGTGTAGGACACAATGAATAGGTGGAGTCAGACTGAAAAATTCAATGGTGTAACGGGGATTTGAACCTCAGATCTCCAAGCGATGACATTGAATTTTTCAGTGTGACTCCACGTATTTATAACTAATGTTCTCTGGAAGATGGGTCTACATGCATCAATTTCTATTTTAAAATCACAGGCCATGAGAGTATAACTTTTAAGTAGTACTATTAAAATCTTGAAAATAACTATATTTTGTTAATTATATTTAATAATCAGTACGCATTTAAACACTCTTTCTTAGGTGACGTTAAATCAAATATTTCTTTTCTACTTTTCTCTCTAACACCATCTTGGCGATTAGGCCTTTCTCCCGCCTAACGCCTCATTGTGCTACCCGTACAGTAAACTGTATGGGGTTCTAGGACATGCATCTTTGCTTAAAGTGACTCCCCAAAGGAATAATGGCGAAGACCCAAGGAATTTTTACCTCTGAAGGTTCCGGTAGTTCTACCTTGGCTACATCCAAATACAAGTTAAAACGGAGCCTGTTATCTGAAGGTTAGTTTATCTTTATTGCTTTATTTGGCTTCATTTTATATTTTGTTTTACCTTTACGGATTTATTCTGATTTTCATCTTATGCAGCAAGTTTTCACAAAAAATACGGCAGCACTTGTTTTCAGATTCTGATTTCATTACTTAGTGTAAATATTTAATTTAAAAACTTACGTAAAGAAACACGTGTCGCGGCATATTGCTATTTCTTTTACTGTATCTGACGTTTGTCTGTGGTGGGAGGAGGAAGTTTTTATTGTATTCTAACAACATAGCAATCGCAAGATTTTAGTGGTGTTAGATTTTGAAATCTCCATATCCAAAATAAGGTTCTAGAACAAGGTGCATGTTCACGTGTGAGTATAACGTAGTATAACATATAATCTGTGCGTATACCAGGAACAAAAACATAAATAAAATGCAGCAAAAGAAAGATAAATATCAAGTTTCATATTTGAGTCATTCACAGTTTGACAATAGATGAAGGTTTTTAAGTACTTTTCACTCCAAACAGTCATTGAGATTAAAAACAATTTTCGCATATTTTACTTCCTCAAAAGCAGCTCCTATACGATTTTGATTCAAGTGTCTCTGAACAGCTTCAGAAGTCCCATAAGTTTATATTGAATGATATACAACTCGGAAAACACGAAATAGACAGGGGGGAAGAGGAGGAATTTGGTAAATATAAGGAATCTTGAGCCCATTAAAATACATAGATTGAATCAAATTACCTTCATGCGTAGCATTAGTTACTTGCTAAATATTTGATGTTATATAGCTTCTCAAAGCTGAATTTTGGTGCTGCAGATTTGAAATTATGCGATTTATCCATAACTTTCTATTAAAAGCTGACTGGCGATAAAAATCGTTGTATTGCTTTTATATCGTAAATGTTTTCAAGTCCATTGCTTAATTTGAGATGATTTCACATCAAAACTTCTAGTGAATGACGTAATGTCTAGGAGGCATATTCTTGTTCCTGGAGCTCTGGGAGTGATTAAATAAAATCAGCTGTTTCCTGATGTAAAGCACAATTGTGTTTCAGTTCTGCCGTTTGCTTTACGGTACTTTCAATTCGAAATAGTGTATGTGCTCCCAATACAGACTAACGAAGTACTTACCTTATTGAAAAATTATACTTTAACTAAAAATGCTAATTCCAGTAATATTTATCCATTCTTTACTTTCCTTATCTGTTTATGTTGAGATCTTAAGTACACATGCTTCTATTATTTTAGCAAATAATTTTGATTCTATATTTATAGTTCCCTGGACCAAATATTCTACTTAGAGAGGATATCACGCTTTTATAAAATCTTATTCTGTGTTTAGGAAAGATTTTGTGCACAACGCTTTCTATTAGTTCTGTGGGACAAACATCCAAGTTACATGTAAGCAAGGATTTGAAATTCGGGCTCTGATACAATGTCATTATTCTGAAGTAACCAAAATGTCCCAGACGATATAGGATACGAAGGTTACGTTTGATAATAATCAATATGGCTTCTAAATTTTACTTCATACCTGAACTAAAGTGCTAAGAAAACAATATTGCTTGGAGTTACATATGCCGTTGTTGGAGAAGAGGCTTTCCCCGCCACGAGTCTAGCTATCGTGTAGAAAAAGAAAAAAACATATTCCTAGAAACTTATTTCATTTGGATTTATGTAAGCGTCTTACTTCTGCAAAAATAATAATCAATGTTTACCAGAAAACATATATTTATACGACGGCGGATCGATAAGTAACGCAATTCTTATTTTTAACAGAAAAGTTTAATTGTTAAAAGAAAACAAAAATCACACACGAACTTACAGCTTTTACCTACGTTTCGACATATTAACCATCTTTTTCAACACCTTTGTCCCATCGTGATACAAGTTTCAATATGCCGTGTTCACAGATGTCGTTTCCATGGAGTATAGCCATTTGCGGACGCTGATTTCACTTCCGCATCTTCCGCAAAGCGTTAACCGGAATATATTGATGGAAGCAAACAGACGACAGTCCGACAGTGCAAGATTCGGTCAGTATGATAGATGCTGAAGCACCTCCGAACCAAATTTTGTGATTCTCTGACGAACATCAGCACCAAGATGGGGACGAGCATTGTCATGAAGAAGTTTGATATCGTCAGCATTAATGTTTTATGGCGTTTGTCACGAAGGGCACGTGCAAATTCACCAAAGTTTTAATGTAGGCTCCAGCATTAACAGTGGTTCCTTGTTCAGCAAAGTCCACCAATAAAACACCATGCATATCCCAGAACGCGGTCACAAGCACTTTCATAGCAGATTGAGTCACTTTGATTTTTGTCTTTACTAGGTAACCAAAATTTCCATTCCATACTTGCCTGCTATGTTTCGGGCGTGTGTTGGTATGCAACGACTCATGACCAATGATGATTACTTTCAGAAATGCATGGCCTTCTGCGGTGAACCACATCATTCGCTGGCCTTTGTGGCTCTCTGTCAGGTTCTTAGCCACCCAGCAAGCACTAACTTTACGAAATGTCAACGTACCATGAACATTATCGTACACTGCACCATAGGAAATATTAAACTGTTGCGATAAGGTTTGCAGTTGTATACGCCGGTTGTTTAAAATTGCCGCTTCAATACCTCTGACATTCTGTGGGGTTGCAGCTGTTACCGGTCTTCCAGAGCGTGGTGAATCACTAAGGTTCACACGACCCTCTTGGAATAATGCACAACAACTGAAGACATTGTTACGGTCCATACAGTCATCCTCATACACGCCACTCATGTCCCTGTGAATTTCACTCGCGTTTATGCCCTTTGGCACACAAATATCGAGATACACCTCTCTGCTCTTCACACGTGGACGACAGTAGCATGCGCGCTATCCTTTTTGCGTAGTTCACCTTCTTCTCGCTAGAGTTGCACATGAAACATAAAATACTCTCAATAATGTAAACCTCAAGCTATATCTCTATTAAATTGCAGCTACAATATCAAGGCAGAAGAAATATTATTGTGCGTTAATTTTCAATCCGCCCTTGGATATGTTTCTGTTATATATTAAAATTCAAAGTAGAACTTTTAGTTACTAATTCAATACCTGATTTTGTTCTTAGCCTTGTTACCGAGTTGAAGGTTACTCGTACTCGCAAACATATGTATGTCGTATCAAACATTACCACCATAGTCCTACAAATATCTAAAATCCATCCACAGTTTCGCAAATGCCGTTATTCATTAATTCTAAGTTCTGGTGGTTTAAGTGACCAGGAATACCTTTTGAAATTACATGAAGTAGATTACTATAAGCACACAGCTGAATTTTAATATAGAAGTCTTCACCACGTCTTGTTACAAACAGCGAAATAAGGTCTCTTAATACTATGTGACTCTTAGAATTCGTTTGGGCTCTTTCTACTTGCAATGGTTTTAAATGTAAACAGTGCTAAATTGATTTTGTACCGTTGCATGCAGTCAGTGCTATTCAGACCAACCTGAAGGTTTGTTTACCTTTAACTACCTTCCTGAGGACGTGAAGTGCTTATCGTTAGGAGCAATTTGGTATTCAAAGGCTCCGTGCCAAAAGCAGGTGGAATGAGGAATGTTATTCGGTGCCAAAACGGAGAAAACTAATGCTTAATGTTGTGGTAGAACCTAGTAGAAATTAACGACACCCATGCGATATTAATGAGCACACTTAAGGACCATCGTTCTAGGCCGGGATCGAACCCGCAACCTGCAGCTGCACCACTCGAGGCAACCCTCATTCACTTTTTGGATTGATAGTATACGACTGATGATCGCAAATTTTCTGCCAATGAGAGAGAGATGGACAAAGATAAATGCGGAACACATGAATTATCGAGTATGCACACTTTGAAATTCAAGGACGTCAGATATCACGCAAATTTTTCTTATAAATATAACCAAATGTTTCTCTCTCTTTTTTTTTTTTTTTTTTGTGAGGGAAAGCTGTGATTAAAACTTGTTCTTTCTCAATGAAAAACAGGCAAATTTACAAGGCTTTTAGGAGAGGTCTGAGGTATTCAATTTAGTAGCGTGGTTTATTATTGAACTGAAACGAAGACATCTTAATATAGCGTGGTTTGTCCCTTTTCTCAGCTATTCGTCGAGTCTCTTACCGAAACAGGAATTTTTAATTAACGCGAGAAAAATAAAAAACATTGGTAATTTTTTCAATGAGGGAAGAAGGCAAGAAAATGGGTCGTGTGATGAAATGGTGAAACTGTATGGACATTGGGGGCGAATAATCCAAAGTTACGCGTTGTGATTATAATTACACGAAAGTATTGAAGGTAAACACAGCCTGATTTGGGCGTCAATAGAATGAATTGCGCGAAATGTTTATGTTCAAACCCACACTAAAAATACATACTTACAATTCTTTTTCTCATTTTGTAAGTCCATGCAGACCAACAGAGCTCTAAGCTTAGGACTATCAACTGCACATACACAACTAATGTTTTAAAAAAAATGGCAGTTTTAATACCACACCAATTTTTCCCTGAACCGATTGCAAAATAATTTTAGGTTATCGTATAAGAAGATACGGAAGGTAACTCACATGTATACTTTAATATTATACATATTTGCTAGAATACGTAGTTCTTTTTATGTATTGCTTTCTGGTAGTCTTGCCATGACTATAATAATTAAATGCTTCTTTCAGACTCCTCAGTTTATTTCAATAATTATTTTGTATGTTTGGAATCTTGTTTTCAACAGATAGGGATCTGAGTCAAAATTTGAATGACCTCTACAGCTCCTGACATCAGTAATACAGATGGGAAGTTTGTTGATGGTACCAGTAAATAACCAATAAAATTTTCCTACGTGTACGTGATACTTTACGAATAACTGATGATACATGGAATGAAGTTGGAGCACCGCTGGAATGTGATGGCGGGGAAAACCGGAGAGCGCGTCCCTGTACCGCTTCATGCACCACAAATCTCACATTCGGTCGCTAGGGATCGAACCCGGGCCGTATAGGTGAGAGGCCAATGGTCTAACCACTTGGCCAGCAATATTTCGCCCTTCTGGCCAGTAAATAGAAAGGACTGTAAGCTTTTACTGTGCACGGCACCTCACAGATGATTGGGTAAAAGCGGCTTTTCTATGTTTGTATCTGTTATATACTTAAGTCTTGCATCTGTTTCACTAAATACAGAACACGTTACGTTCCTAACAGGTCTGTCTGTTATTCGCTGTCTGGCATTTGCATCTTTCTTGTGCCGATCAAGGAAATAAATGTTACTACCCTCAACATGCATCTCATACAAGTGAAAGAAAACAGAATTCCAGTAAGCCAAATACAAGACGTAAGTGGAATTTTGCATTTCGCGCATTTCGTACACAGCTTTTGGAAATCTTTATGTGCCGCTCATGCAAGGAGAAAGTGGTGAAGTTTTAACTTTTGCACAACTCGAATTTCCCGTTGGAGGCACCATATCTACATAAACAATATACGACGCTGTCATTTGCCAGGATCATATCAGCGCCATTAGAGTACCGGAATTTCGTCCCGCAGTGGTTTTACATGTCAGTAAATCTATTGATAAGGCGATGTTGCTTTAAAACAGACTTAAAAAGCCGCATTTAACAAACCAAGCCACTCACACCGACTGCAGCAGTTGCAAGACAAGCATGGACATATATAATGTGTTGTCTATACATACACCCACGTGGAGCCTAGGCTACAACTAAGGCGTTATACATAAACTGAAAGTTCAGAAGGTATACTTTACTTTAAGGAGGGTTTTTAATCGTGTAAGTTGAAGTTCAAAAATCTTAATGGAAGTTGCACAAAGCCCAGACTGTTACTCCATACATAGCATATAGAGAAACGGTAATCTATCCTAATTATTTAGTAAGACAGCGGTTTGCGCTATAAATAGCTACGAGAGAAGTATAAAAGTTATTGGATCACTTTTATTGTCCAGCTATCATACACAAAAATAAAAATGCACACTCACCCTTGCTCACTTAAAGTACAACTTCTAATTTACAGATTTGAAATTAACTCTTTGCCATTTGTAGTGTGACAAACTATTCATACAACATAACATTCAAAAATAAAGAACGAAAGTAAATAAAAACAGAAAAAATGAGCTTTCTTGTGTGAGTGCAAACCCTAAGGACGAAAGTAATATTCGCATACTATGCTACTCTTAAGTAGCTTTGCGCAATGAAACTTGAGCCATGCACAGACAGAATTGCTACAGTTGGCAACTAAAAGAAAAATATGCAATGATACGAGCAGCAATGACTTTTATCCACAGAAAATAAGCTACACTAAAGTCACTTTCATATGAGGGTCCTCTAGATTTACAAGTGCTTAAGAGTTGTATTATCACATGCACGGCAACGCATGTTCTGCATCGTGTTCCCATGCTGGCCACAAAGTTGGTAAGTTCTGGTAGGGCATTCCAGTCCTCTATCAGCACTGTTGACAACTGTTGGATGGTCGTTGGAACATATGGATGTGCCGCAATGTGTCTCACCGAAGCATCCCATTCGTGTTCAAAGAGATTTAAATCGGGTGAATGTGCAGGCCAGTCCATTCGACGAATATCCCCTTATTCCAAGAAATTCTCCGTCTACAGTCTTCGATGTGATAAAATGAAGTAGGGGTGGATTGCACCCATGAAAAGACGCACACGAGGAACTAGTACAGTATAGTAATAACGTTGACCAGTGATCCTATCGTGTTTACAGCTCTTTCTACATTGTCTCCCCACACCGTAACACACCAAAACGATCATGTTTTAGGATGTTACTGGGTGCATTACATATTCCCACCTCTCGCCTAATGAGGGAATGTCACGAATAAAGCAGGTACTGCAAAATGTGGTCTGCGGAAAAAAACAGTGAATTTTCCTAGAACAGGTACATGAAGGGGGATGTTGTCTCATTTACTTTACTGATAAGGCTGCTATTCAATATTCATTACAAATGCTAAAGTAAGACAACAGCCTAAATTCCACTGAAAAGGGCCTTGATTGAAAATACCGATTTCCATCACATTTCCTCAGGCTTGTCCAAAATTTTGGCGTCTTTAAAATTATATTAATAAGTTTTGTCATGGTTTGTTTATACGTTGCGTTGTTTCTTTTATTGTTCCTTCTTTATTTTATGTACACTTTTTTAACATTTTTATTTCATTTTTTATATTTTATTATTGTTTTTCTTTGCATTTTGTTTTAAACTAATTTTGACATATCTTGCTTATGTAAGTTGGTATCTTAGATACCTGAAAACATTAATCTGTCTTTTGAACGTAGGCTGTTACTTTTAAGCACAACCTAATGTAACCATTTTCTATATATTTTTCAACAGTTTTTTCCGCACCGCTATCCATTTTTATGTATATTGATTTCCTGCTCTTACCATACTAATTCAGCTCCATTCGTGTGCACATTGCATTTGGAGAGTTCATCTTCTTTCTTGAGACATAACATGGCATCCCTAAGTCTAGAGTTTGCTCCTCGAAGGATGTTGTTGATTTTATTATGCAAACCCTCGACAGCATAGGTCGTGCGGTGTTGTCTCTGATAAGAATTCCATAGCTTCAGGGAAAGCTGCTCATTGTCTAGCCAACATTTCACAAAATAATCCAAGAACTGTAAAAGCTTTGGATTTGAAGGGGTCTGGGAATGAATCTCTTCCTGTTTGACGGAGGTGCAAACACGACCGGATAAACGTTAATTTCTTCTTCAGCACTTCCAAAGTCAGCATTTATCGTATAAGTCTGGTAAAACTTACTGTGCAACTCTTGAAAGTACAATATATAAAAGCTGTGTTGAGCGCTTTAGACTTTCTCCTGCTTTTTCCCCACAAAAAAAAATATCCTTTCTTTGTCTCCATCGTACATCAAAATGAAGTTGGTCCCGTCATTCATCCTTAGCATTTCGTCGTCAAGGATAATTTCTTCACGGCTTCTAAATTCCCCTTGGTTTCCAAGCAGTTTAGCTCCCTAATGATGCATAAAAAGTTTGATTAACAGTTAGTTTAGCATTTGTGTAACACAGTCCTATCCTTTATTGCGAAGTTCTCCCAATTATTCTCTGTATAGCTGAGATATTGAAGAAGGCTCCTCCCTAGTTCTCTTTCACGCCTGATATGTGCACTTCTTCATTTCCAAATAGCTGTCATAGTCCGTTCCACAGTGATGCTCAGAAAATTTCGGAGTATTTTTGCTCCCACTTGTTAAGATTCCACCACATGATAGTACACTACGTAATGTTTCTCTGTACTTTTGGTATGCATAACGATGTAGAGGCGCACATGGCTTTCCCTTATTAGTAGTAATTGCCTCAATCAGAACTACTCGATTACTCACAATTAAGCACAAGTAAGCACTTTTGTGGTCAACACACTAATGATATAATATCATACACGGGCTTAAAGAGGTTGAAAAGCAGAAAATGTTTTTTTCGTACGTGCTACCTGACATGCAGTGTGCAACATGTGACCTCTTTTTTCACATCTCTGATTCCCTTAAATACAAACCAGTGTCCTCTGTTCGCATATTTCGCAGCATTCCTTTTTTTTTTTTTATACCCTACTTTTATTTACCTTTTTTTTTCTTTTTACCTTGTTCTGCCGCTTTCTTACTTTTACAACACAAACATATAACACCCATGCCCAAGGCGGGACTCGAACCCACGATCTCCAGCGCTACGAAGCACCAAGCCGCTTACTTCGCTCACAGCTGCTTTCATACATTCAAATGAGGGTACGTCGAGAATCACTACTCAGACTGAATCTGCTCTCATCGAGAAGAGCACGTGACCTCATTCCACGTTGGTCCAATTTTGATGCCCTTGGAACCATCATAAACGGTGCCGACGATGTGCGGGTGTTTATGGAAAACCACATACAAGCCGCCGGGCAAAGAGAACACCTCTATGCAGTCACCATACCATTGTGTAGCGTGAGATTGCGTGCCTAGCGGTCCTGTCAAATGTGGTTGAAATTGCACTTGCTGTTTGACGTGGATCTCTTCATGCCTGCTGCACATATAATAATAATTACAACAACAATAATAGTAAAAATCTATATAAAAACCCTGGTACCTAATTTATAAACCCAGGGCTAATATGCCAAATCCTTAAAATTTTATTTATTTCTATACATCGTACACATATTATTAACAGATTACTTATAAACATAAATTAAAAAATAAAATATATATCATAAAATAAAAATAATAAAGAATAATAAATGCCTGTTGCACAATGTAGCGGTCACTTGGTGCTATAGTTGATCATGGTCGACCAACTCCTCTCTTGTGGTTTGGAAGGCTCCCCATGCACGCGAAACAGCGCTCTGAGTAATACCAAACTACTGGGAAATACCTATCACACTTCGTGCATCTTCCAGTTTCCCGAAGATTTTTCCATGTGTAAAGTGAACGAATGTTGTCTACGGGCCATGCTGTAAAGAACACCACTATAGTCCACCGTAACAGCTCGATGTTTGCCACATACTGTCTTGTCCTGTTTTTTCAAATGCCCCGTGTTGTTAAAAACGTTAAGTGGGATACTGGCCAAGTGACCTTTGTTTTACCCCTGGTACTTATCAGCGGAAACGGCGTGCGGGTCACTGTCATTGCGAGGGGTAAACAAAGGTCGCTCTTGTCATTTCACCACTGTGAAGTTTTAACATGAAATAACCACGTTGAACTCTGCAACTCATTTAACGCACGAAGGGATATCTGCACACGTTGAACTCGGTTCAGTTGGGCCACCGCGTATATTTGGCAGGAAGACTTCGAGTATTAAATTTTTTTCATGCACAAGTATATTTTGTTAAGACGTTATTGGGTGCAATAGGAGTCAGTCCTTGGAATGTGAATTATGGAACGCCTCCTAGTTACTAGTCTCCGCTATGCTTTTAAAACGTTAAAGATTTTACAAGTTATTTGAACACCTTCATCCTTAGTTCCGATTAAATAAATAAATCAATCATGAAACAAATTACTATCTGTACTAGTGGGATTTTTACAAATTTGTGTTTCAGTCATCAAAGGACCTTACATAAAGGACGTGATAGATTTGTTTGTCTTATTAGCAGATCGTACTGCCGGTAGGAGTTTATGGGAAATGGATATACAACACTATAAAGGTTCCCATAGTGCACTAAAATGAAGCAATGTAAAATTAACCGCAAACGCAGGTTCACGAGCTCCGACAATGCTGCATCAGGTATCGGAACGTGCTGATGTGTAACTGATGTGTAACGCCTTTCTAAGGTAATGCTCGGATCATCTTGCTGAAAGTTGGATGTACCAAAGATCGTAAACTGAAATTATCTTAGTAAATGTTACTGACCATGCTTTGTAAATGTATTTAAAATATAGAGCAATGCTCCCAATGGTCTAAAAAAAAAGGTTTTAATCACATATTATGTATAGATATGGAACGTTTAATACCGTCAGGGCAATTGCTTTATGTGGTACGTGGTGGGTGAACGTTTGAATTCATATCAAGTAAAGCTTTTTGTTGGACGTTTTTCTGCATTCCTTCTTGGTAGTTGAGCTAGTACAAGGCAGTTTTAGGGATTTAAGGCTGTCTTTATCGTGGGATGTGACTCTTCTTAAAGGATACTTAACTTTCAAAAGAGAAACAAAAACATAAATTGTACAATTTTATTGTTTGCAAAATCATTGCTCTTAAGTAACACAGGAAATCAATATTTTTATAATGACATTTGCCAAGCAGAATGGACATGCTTATCTGCTGCGTAGTAAGTGTAAAACTTTTCCTAAAGTTCATAATGTTTCTTTCTTCTTTACCCTAAATAGAAATAAGCATTAAAATACATTTTCAACAAAGGAATTTACATTCTATTACATCCAGAAAGTTCAGCACTATGGATTACTGAACATAAAAGTTCAAGCACTCCGAAAATTATAGGAAATTCCCAAAAACATGTTAAACCGGAAATATACTGTATGCAGTAATAGAAAATACAGATTAAATTCTACTAGCTTTTGTGTGTGTGTGTGTGTGTGCGTGTGTGTGTGTGGTTATGTAGAGTTGCTTCATTAATAGCAGATATCTCCTATTCATTGTAATGTAAGTAAAATCTGAAATCCCTATGTATTTAACATTAAATGAGAAGTCGTTAATTTAAAAATGGAAGGCTTGTGTCATTTTTCATGTCGCTAAGTCCCTTATTCGTGTTTAGATCGCATGGGACAGTTACACTAACGAAGTTAATGACTAATGGGACAAAAGGAGTTCTGAGTTATCAATTGGGACTCTCCAATCTTCCTGGTTAGATTATAAGCCAGCCCTCTCAACAGTGGTGTAAAAAAGGTTAATCTCTCATCTGAGCTACATACCGAAGTTTCAACTCATGAGTCATTCTCGCACGCACTGGACATTATTAATTGTGCCCTATACAAACTAACTTGTTCTCACGGAGTGTTGAGCGGAGCTGAAGGGTGATGGCATGAGCTCGAGCTCCCGTGGTATGTTGAACCCCATTAGGACCAAAAATCGTCTTAAACCGAGACCCCGTATAAATTCATATACTTAGCTAAACTATAGCGCCAGGTGCACTTTTAAAGTCCCCAGTGTACTAAAATGCTGAATATGTATATAATAATGCAATATATATACGTAAAATATGTAGTAAAATATCTAACATTAATAACATTGTAGTTGAATATTATTATTTTAATGTGGTAAAAATACGAAGGACTTCGTTCATAGTTTGTTATTTATAACCAGTGATTACAACATGTTTTAACATGGATATCATGCATGGAAAATAACATTACATTTTCACTCCATTGTAGAACGTACCAATACAAATATTTATGGAACACTCTTTGTCCCCTTCGCCGTAAGACTTGGTACAGACATTTTTGTATAGCACACATAACCCATTTTTTCTTAGCTGTTCCTATTAGCCCTTTTCAATTTGTAGTATATGGACGTCTCAAAGCCTATATTTTGTTCTGTTTAACCATCCCGGTTTCTCAAAAGAGTATGTGGTATTTCAATGAAATTGTTTCTTTCACACTAGCCAGCCGTATGTAGGCCAGGGTTGTGTCATTTCAAATTAATTTGCGATCTCTTTGTTCCTTACCGGTAAAATATCGAGTCAGTTTGAGAGTTATTGTCGCGTCGGCATGTTGCTATGGTAGCGAAGTGATTAAAGCAGCTAGACAGAGACCAGGATATCAAATCCCGACTATGACATTGAATATTGCAATCAGAGTCTACCTTTCCAAAATATGTGTATTACTGTGCTATGCTAATGATAAACATATAGCGCATCAAAGTCCGGTGAGAAGAAGAAGGAATTTAGTGTCGCGAAAAGTAACGTTTTCACATTTTCTCCAAGTAGATAAGCGTTTCCACTCCACACGTGATCATTTATGCTTATAACGTATTCTTAGAAGAAGAAGAAGAAGAAGAAGAAGAAGAAGAAAGAATGAGAGAAAAACAGGAGAGGTATTACAACGCTGTGTTTCTTCCACGTGGAGCTATTACTATGCTATTCTAAAGATTAATATGCGCTCGCCTTTGATGATCAAAAACCTTTCAGATAACACGCATCACATCCAATTTTTGTTCTCGGAAGTCGCTGATATTTCACACACGAATGAACGTGTCGCTTCGGCCAATGAAATCAAAGAAATCACAAATGACAGAATAGTTGTTGACTCCACGTTGAATGAAACACAGCGTTGCAATATTTCCGATGTTTCTCTCTCATTCTTCTTTTAAGCAGTAACTGTCCTATGTGGAGTGCGATTATTTGAAGAAAAAAAAAGTGACAACGTTCCTTTTGCGACACTGAAAAGCATTATCATCTAACCTGGCTTTAACATGTCGCTTGCTAATCATTAGAGCAGCACAGTACAACAGTTATGTGTCATATATAATTTCATTGGCTGAAGCAACTCGCTTGATGGTGCGGTGTGAAACATCAGAAAAACTTGCGAGCAATAATAAGAAATGCGGAGTGTGCTACCTGAAAGGCTTCTGACGATAAAAGGCAAAAACATTAGAGGAGCACAATAATAATATATGCTGTTGAGGAATTCATAACTATTACATTTTTTACAGGAAAAGCTTTTGATTTTAGATTTTAAAAGAAGAAATTCCCTTAATATAACTACAGGAAACGAAATATTATCTATATGAAAGGCAATTAAAATTATTATATTAGTCTATTGCAAAAAATAAAACCTTTAAAGTATTTGGCTGCCTAGATGTGGACAATATAATTTATCTTATGTATGTGTAAGATACATAATATTGCTAAAACATGTAATACAATGAAAAATTTAACCCAACTTTTAGCAAACTGAAGCATACATAACCGACAGTTTTCATTTTCAGTTGACTAAAATTAAAGAACCGGAATATCTAATTAAAAGTGATTAAAAAACCAGCTCCTATTTCTTAGCTTTGTATATATCTTCAATCTAAATTTTGTTAAGCATTCAAACTTAAGTACCTCAAAGATAAAATAAAATAAAAATCTCTAAATGTGGGCAAAAATAGAAGAAGGGGAAGTGAGAGCTAGAGAAGCAGATACTTCTAGTAATTTAGGCTAAAAGATATGCAATATATTTTCCTTGGAATTACCTGATTCAAGTTTTAATACGCGGACTTTTAAACTGCCTCTTGAATTTTAAAATGACAGATCAGTTATAGAAGATATTAGAGCAGTTAAAAAGGAAAGTGTGGGAAATTATATTTCTGAATAAACTTTTCTCCAATATACCTATGGATAAAGAGCAAGAAGTATGAGGGATACCCTTCGGTGGAATATCAGTGATAAAATCCAAGATACTTAGCCATTTATATATTCCTAGCTAAGAATTAGCTCGTTGCTCCTAATTTATATCTGAGTTTTCATCGCAGCAAACTTATAATTTTTTAACATCATGTAGAGGTATGAAGTCAAAATGTACTGCTTCCCTTGAAATGGCTGATTCTATTGTTGCATAACATTGGACTATTTCTATAGAATGGTCATAAAACCAACATTTTACACCATGCTAACTCCACTGTTCTGAAGAATCGGCAATATAGGACTTCATGTATTACATTGCGAAATTTGAATAGTAAAATTCTGCGTATTTTATCATCTGAAAACATGGACAGTTTGGACAACAGGAATGAAACATAGAGTTGGATTTTCATTCTGACAATCTTCAAATGTATGGCAAGATATTATTCCCCTCTCTGCAAAAGTTTAACTCGTATGTGTTACTGTGTGCTGCGCACAAATAAAGGCGTTTATCTTGTGGCTTGACTGAGTGCAAGTGATACGCCAATCAACTGTCAGCAACTCTTCGTGGCAGTATGCAGTAGAGTATAATTTAAAATGTGTATAATGGCTTTGAAAGAGCAAACTAAAACGCTGGAGGATCTTTTGATTCCTTAGCATTTTAAGAATTCAGTGTCATTCCTTTACCAACCTTCTGTGAATACGGTCACTAAAACATTAACTGTCACTTATGGAACCTGCGCCCTTTTGAGCATTTTTAAGTGCAAAAAATTATTCAGCCTAACGCTCCACTATTACCACTGGTTGATTTTCTTAGTGTTGATTGTTGTTTCAAATGTTTTATGCGAGGGTCACAAGATAAATATTAAGATAGCGAAAAGTCATTACTCATAGAAACGTTTTGTTATCCCAGTTTCTCAAAGAGTTCTCATTGGCACGGTGTTCCACGTTCCATCCTATGGAGCCGCTTCTGAATCGTCCACGCTACAGTTTCCGGCAATGCAGATAATTCCACTTCCTATATTGCAACGGCTTCTTCAGGGCTAGAAAATCAGTGACCTTGAAACCGGTTCTTCACCCTAGGGAACTGCAAGAAATTACATGGCACCAGATCGGGACTATAGGGTGGATAAGTCAATAATTTTGCATCAGTTCCATGCAGAAACTGCATTGTTACATTAGCGGTGCACTGATGCATTGTCATGCTGCAATAAAATGTCCCGTAGTTCTTTCTTTAGACGCTTTTTGAGGGGTGGGGATTTAAATTTATTTCGGAAGGCAGATTTCTGTGTAACAGTTTGAGGTAACAGTTTTCTGATTATCGAGTACAACTGTTGCCAAGTGACCACTTGAGAAGAAAGTAGCAACCAGTTTCTTTCCGGAACTCATTGCTCTCTTGATCTTGACGGGAGGTTGGTCATTTGGAAACACCCAAATTGAGGACTGATAGTTTATTTCTGTGTCAAACTGATATATCCACGTTCCGTCACCCGTAACAAAATCTGAAACATGGCGAGAGTTTCCACAGTTAAGCCTTTGCAGCATTTCTTGGTACTATTCTACTCTGTGGAGCTCTGTACTTCAGAGAAATTATCGGGCAACCATGTTGAAGAATTTTATTTGTGTGTACACGAAGTTGTTCATGAAGGCTGGTTGAAATCTTGGTGAGCTAATGTCCTTGTTGGTTAGCCTTGGGTCTTACCTTATCATTGTTGCCATAGTAGTGTTGTTTTATCAGTTACTACTGTTGTTCTGCCACTCTTCTCTTCATCTTGAAGACATTGCGTCACTCAAAAATTCTCCAAATGAGCGGAACACAGTGGCACGTGATGGAGAAATCTCCACAAACGCTTAAATTATCTGCGTTTTATTTAAGCCACATTTGATGTCGTAAAAGATCATTGCACGAAAATACTCTCTTGGAATCTCAATTGCACTTGCGAGAACTTCACACTTTTCAGACTTCAAACATAAAATGAGGGAAAATTAGTGATGCAATAATGCTCGGCCTGCTACCATTGCATTACCAGTAATCTATTTCGGCACAGCTACAATGCTTTCCCCCCAAGAGTGGCCAACATACCGTGCCTCAGTTTAGCTTCTTGATTTAACAAAATTACTCCACAACATAACATATCATTACATTGAAGGGTAATATAGATTTGGATGTTACTGGCAGAACATCTTAATCATAATGCAATAATTTCATTTTTATACATAGCTTCATTATGAGGTAGCTATACCTTATTTTTCTGTTTTAGATGTATTTTGCTTGCGTATGACCTTCGGTATATCAAGAAATTAGATAAAATAACTCGTGCAGTAGCTGGATAAGCTCAGTAGTCAGTGGTTTAACTTCAATACAAACCAAATTTAGAAGACTGGCTGCATCTTCTTCGAACTAGCAATATTTTCTTAAAATTAGTACGGAAATTCTCCACAAGTTTACAAATTACTTGTCTTGCCCTACTAAATAACTATAATGACTGTGAATATATACAGTAGGCAGAAATGTTAGCACCGGTAAAATCTAAATATTAATTTTGATATCGTTGGCATAATAAACTGTATGGGCCCACCAATTATGATTAACGAGCTTTCATTTTCCTATTGACATTTTCTTTCTCTGTTACTTCCTTTTAAATTGAATCTTAGGATGTTTAATTTTAAAAAAAGCTAACTATATTACTTAAATTTAAATATTCATCAAAACTAAGCAGTCTGCTAAATTAAAGTAAGTAGGTATGTTTGTAAAAGGACTAAAGGCGATGCAGAACCACACTTTTGAGCATGTTGCATGTGAGAGGTCACAGAGCTTGGAAAAGGAGTTACACAGCTTATTAGTAGAGGAATGACACTTCGCGGCTATATTATGACGGCGACATAAGAAGTCGTGTATTAATCTGAATGGGGCACGTCCTCTGTTTTCTTTAACATTTCTAAATGGGCGAGACGTTCTTTTTAACGTCGATGTTGTTTCCAGCATTATATCAGCACCGCCAGTGTGACGGAATTTCGTGCTGCAAGAGTTATTCTACATGCTAGTAAATCAAGGTTTTGTCGCTTTTAAGCGCACTTAAAAAGCATTAACTTAGGCCGGGTTTGAACCCGTGACTTTGGGATCAAAAGCCAGCGCATAAACACCTGAACCACCTAGTCCATTGTGTAAGAAATTTAGAAAATATCTCACATTAAAGTATTTATCCTAAATGAGATCTTTAAATCTGTTTAAAATCTGCATTTTCTGACTGGAGACTTTGTGGGGGCCTTTCACGTTTGTAGTATATGATTATTTCGTACATTGTATATTTTAAATGGTGAGAGGAAATGAAGATATGTATGGTGTCGGAATGAGTAAGAAAACCTCAAATCCTTGTGGTATTAAATTTTATTATATGCAACATCATAAATTGATGAGATTTGCAAGAAGACTCCCCGTTACTTTCTATTTTTTTTTTAATTTAACATTCAATAAAGTCACTAGTATGGGACCAAAATGAACAAATTGTTAAATGAGGTACTTCTCATCAGTGAATAAATAAGAAAAGAGAAATATTCCTCCTGGATCTATATTTATAGGAAGTAGTTAACTAACCTCAGTTGTCAAAGAATTGCATAAGGAACAACCACATACAAAAGACTGAAATGAATAATGAATCATTATTACAGATGCATAGTGGAAATGATAGCAAAATGAATGTTACGAGCTATTGATGGTGTAAAAATAGATTTACCAGTTCCTTACCATCCCTTTTGTTCATATTATTTCTTTACAAATTATGCTAATTCACAGATATTTCTACGTATTTCCATTGATATTACTATTGACCTCAAACTCTTGAGTCTCTGGAAAAGCACCGCAAATTATTGAATAAATACATTATACATTTTCATAGGATAAATTCAGTCCATTCCACAAGGGTTAATGTTACTAAGATCGCATCCGATATCCATTTACCTCTCTCGTAATTTCCGCATGCACATGACCGTCTTCTTGCCGCAAATGGGGATGTACCAGCTCGCACTTAATTACCCTATAGGTATATTAAGACCGAGCTATCACAGACTCATTTTGAGTAAGATGGCCTCCATGGATAATCTAGGGAATGCGGGGAGAGGAGTTCAAGAGAGGAAAGCTAAAGTGTTCGAGGTAGCTTCTACGAACTATCCTATACAGGATCTAACTTTTACATGCTGAGAGAAAATGGACTTTTAAGGTGCTACCAAATTCTGTTCTGTACTGACATAATTTAAATAATATATTAATATATCCAAATGCATTATCCGGTTAAGTTAATTATGTATTGCTTTCTACTTTTAACAAGTATTGGTTAGGGGTTTGGTTCGTTGAGAACATAGTTGATTCCAATACGGAAGTTATGGTCGTACTTAGCAGAGGCGTGTCGTTAGTGCAAATTATCACCATATTGTATATTGACTTTAATAAATTTCACGTTAAAACCTTAAACAGTACCACGAACTGACAGTAGGAACGGAACATTCTCTCTTCGTGCTTGCTGCCAGCAAGAACCAATTAGCTCGCCTAAGACTGGCTGGAATACTGAAGTTTCACCTGTTACGGTAAGAGTAACAGACGGTTACGCGTGCTCTGTTAAAAATATTTTGTACCCATTCTTGTTGGAAAGAATATCTTAATAATTTTACTATATTTGTGTATTGAAAGGTAGTAGTTGAAAGTATGACTGCTAAGTGTCACCCGGATTAACGCAGTATTATGTGATGTGACCTGTTTAATAAAATTGGAAAGGGAAAGGGACTGAGCCGAAATAACTCCTCTGATTGGTGGCTGAAGAAGAACACACAGTGCAACATTGATAGGAAGTCAGCGTGCGTCGTAGTGAAGTCATACATATGTCACCTGCTCTGCTAGCAGACGAGTTATCCTCGCCGCATAAATACAATAATGCGTAGAAATGTTATAAAATACAAGAATATAAGTATACTGAATAGAATAGCACCAAATATATTCACTGAGACTCTTTATCTGTTAGTAGAATGTCATGAGTTTTTTAAGATTATTTTACTCTTGTATTCTCTTTACACCTGAAGTTATATTTTGTTATATTTTTACGCTAGTTCATTAGTCATATCGTTTAGATTACTGGCCTAAATATGTCTGTTAAAAAGCCTTAGTATTAAAAAGTTTTAGTACACAAATAGCCACCGGAAAATTTCAAGCTCGGCTGGGATTGTTGTAAACTCACTATTGTAGTTAAATGAAGCACCACTAACTTCTTGCTTCCTCTCACGAGTCTTGATATTGATGTGGAAAACGTTTCTTCAACTTTAGTTGAACAAAACCGTGTTGATTCTCAAATGCAATTGCTTTTGAACCTGGCGAATGAGATTCTGAAGGAAGAGACCTTTTTCATTGTGTTCCGTTATCATTGAGTTCCGGAGGACTCATATTTACTTTTCGCCTGACAGCAAATACTAAGTTTAATGGCATAATCGAGGTAATTACAAATGAAAGCATACTTTACATTCAGCACATGAAAAATGATCTATCCACTTACTTCATGGGTTTCATTTCTACTCGATGACAGTATTTTCTTCACATCCTCGTCGTACAGAATGTTTTTAATTCAGACCTCCTGAGTTGCAATGAACTGCAAACATTCTGCTACATAATTTACCTCTGCCCAGGTGAATTAACCTGTCATATAATTTACTCCCTATAAATCCAACCAATATTAAATCCTTAAATATTAAAATATTTGCATTTAACGATGCTGCTGATTGCAAGGATCACATCAGTGCTGCTGGTGTAACTGAATTTCATCCCGCAATAGTTCTTTTACATGCCATTAAATTTATTGATATGGGGCTGTCGATTTTAAGCACACTTAAAAACCATTGGTCAGGGCCGGGTTTGAACATGCGACCTTGGGATCAGAAGGCCAGCGCCTAACAAGCAAATCCGCCCAGACCGACTACTCCACATGCATATTGATATTAAGCCGTGAATATTAAGAATACATCCAGCTCTCTACAGAATCTTTGTGTTATTTTCCAAAATATACCAGCCATTCCAGTGAGTACGTCTACAGTAGAACTTACGTTTTCCTGTTTAAAACACCTAATGGGTTACGTACGGAACACGCATTGCAATGACAGTCTTTCTCGACTCTCATTTTCATCGATTCTAAAGGGTGCATTGTACAAAGCCAAAACAATTTAATGATCATGTCGTAGAAAAACTTGCCAGAAAAGGAAACATGGAAATTCCATTGATGTACATATGTAAGCCTTATTTTCGTTCTTATACATATTATCTATAATAGTTTAAACGCCTTTCCATGCGCATTAAATATGTCTTGATGGTCCATTACTCCTGGTCCCCTCAGAAACATATCACTGCATGCCACTGGTATAGAATAAACAAATATTCACACAGAAATAATGGGGAAATAAACAAATAGTTTCAACACAATTATATAGAATAAAAAACAGCGAATAATACAAAAATGCGTAAGTTACAGTTATATCGTAGGTACGCCATTACACAGTAGTGAGGCATGATATTAAAAGAGCATAATTTAGAAAGAATTTCTGGTACTTTGTAGAAGTCCATAGTAAAGTTACGTCGGAGAAAGCAATTATCTCGAATTCAGAGTAGTAAAATAATTAGGATCTCTGAACCTCAGTAGATAAGAACTTCATTAAGGTCAGGGATCAACTCATGAAAATTTGTTACGTTTTAATTCTGAAGGTGGCTGAAAAACCGCCAGTGGACTGTGTGTGGGAACTAGCAAAGGGAAAAATAATGCTTAGGATTGAGCGGTAAAAAAGAATGAAGACTGTGTCTCAGGTGCTAATACGAGGTTTAAAATTTGGCAACATAGAACATAGAAAGTGCGGTGGGGTAGTCAGTAGTAGGCGGGAGTTCGGCTTAATAAAACAAATAGTCATACTCTCTTGCTCCCCTATTGCGTCATCGCTTGCTACAACTTTTATAAGTTACAGAAATGATGCTGCGATCGGTAGCTAGGCTCGTCACCCGTTTAGCAGTGACCGATAAGGGGTTTGCCTTATGATAGTTTAGTGAGTCACACAAGCTGTTTAGCTTCATTCGGAAACAAATTCTATGCGCAATGTTAATCTGATACTTTGACAATTTAATATTACGCAGTTATTGTTTTCCATACATATATTCAGGGAGGTTTGGTTATTAATCTTAAAATAATCGAAAAGTCATTCCAAACAGAGCAGTTATTAGCCCCAATAAATTTAACTGATGTTATTCATCCTCGTAACTCACACACACACACACACACACACATATATATATATATATATATATATATATATATATATATATATATATACATTCAGTGACAGATCGCAGAGTGATCGCTTCTCCAGTAAAGTAGCAAAATTGCAGCATAAAAAGTGTTCCAACTTGGACAATATTAACGAAATGTTGTAGAATCTATTATCACCAGTGCTAGTTATTGCAGAATCATTAGCAAAAATCAGAGAAGGAAATACATAATATTTACTTGCGTACATATTCAAAATGTTGCGCTGTTTACATACTATTGTCGTTAGCTGCTTGCAGAGGTAGAGATTGTTGTAAATTCTCATTGATTTCAGCATCAATGTATAATAGTGCCGTCTCAAATAGTTCTGTTTGCTCCGCATTTTAGTTCAATGCAACGCTGGGTATTTTAATTTAGAAACGTGTTTTATATAAAGTTATCAGACTGGCCTCAGAGCTTTACCAATATAAACACTTAAGGAAACCTACGATGACTCTATGGGTTAGAATCTTTCTAAGAGGTTAACTTACAGCTTTAATATACAACTACAAAAATTGCGTTAGGAAAACGTCTAGTTTAAGTCAGCAGCTCTGTTGGGGGGGGGCCGTGATTTTCGACTTTAACAGAGTTTTATGGCGACTTATTTGCAACAGTATCCTAGCAAAATGTGCATGTTATGTAATCTGCAAATGTTTATTTGTACAATCTGGCTTGCTAAACTGCACGAGGTAAAACAATAAACGTCAAACACCTGGCTGTAAAGTAGAGAAAGTTTCACTTAAACGTCTTCACTCAAAAAATGCAATAAAATTATATTTTACTCACTTGAAAAGTACTTTAGAATGAACGATATATGTAGTCAGTCTAAACAGCAGTTGAAAGTGTTTAAATAACAACAATATTGCAATTGAAAAATCTTTGACAGCTGAAAAAAGTATCGTTATATTAATATTTCAGTTTGCAATATAACTCATTCATGGAAAATATTGATCTCTATTCTCTGTATAAAGTTATGGTTAATTCAAAACTCAGTAAGAACGTTTTGTAAAGCACTTTGTCGTCGTTATACGGGTAGCGTTTCTCTTCTCAAGCTGAGGCCTGGTTTTATATCTCTGTTAAGTCAATTAGTCGGTATATGCAGCTGAGATTTTTATGTTGAATTTCTCTTGAGTTCTTTCAATGAATTTAAGTTTAGTATGCTATAGCGAAAAAAATTGGGGTTTATTCAGCATACTATCTCTATTGTAGTAATGTTTTTATACAGGAAACAAACATAATATTTATGTAATTAAATATATCTAATATTCAATGAATTCTTCAATTACACGTAATGAACAACAATACACGCAACAATTTGTACCGTTTCTGTATAACTGGATAGATCAGGATGGCGCTCACTGCAAAGTTTATTGGCCACATTTCGGAGGTCCCAGATTCAAACTCCGGGGCCGAGCAATTTTACCTAAGCGTTTTTTGCGGTTTTCTATGGTGGCTAAGTGAATGATGGGTTGGATAATTTGATCTGCTAATTTTGCCAACGTCACTTTCATCACTACATTTAATTTCATTCTTCACCGGCACACTAGACATTTAGCTTTAAAGCTCTAGCCAAAAGTGACACGCCCAAGACCGTGGGTATGTATTTCATGCATGGCGTATAAAGCAAAAGAAGAAAATAGAAAAATGTCCATGGGTTTAGTTTAGAGTAGTCAGAAACGATAATACTATCAATTTAATTAGAGTTTACAAGGAAAACGTCTTTTGAACGTTTAAGCTACTCTTAATCATGATTGCGAGCTGTAAAGTTGACATTTCCTGTTTATCCTCCAGGATTTTTTACATTTTTCATTTTTGTGAGATGGAAACTAAGCTAGCTGCAGCTGATATATAGCTGCCTTAAAATTATCTTACATTTTTTTAAGTATTCCTACCATGGTGGTTGTTTATTTTGTGATGAAGTTTTACAATTCAGCTGTATACATCCCACAAAAATTATGCATATTTGGAGATGAGGTATACCTAAATCGATTCTTCTTCATATTGTTTCTGAAGTAAACTTCACCGAAATCATTGGGTTATGCAATTTTCTCCTTTAATAGCGCATAAGTGAAATAAATTGTTTAGAAGTCGTTTGATTATCCTTACAGATTTACAGTACATATTATGTACAGTTATGCATTGCTCAGGATAATTAAGGGACTATTCTCCTCCTAACACTTCAGATGACAAAGTGATAACATATTAATGCTACCGTGGTACGTTTAGCAGCGATTTGGCAATTACATTTACTATTGTGGACAAAGTTATGAAAGGAATCTTTGTTGCGGAATGTCGTCAAGGAAATAAGCTTACATTTATGATCTTCATAGATTTCTGAAACAAACTTGAAGAGTAGCAGTATGTATCTGCTTTCTGTTGAAGATGAAAGTAAATTAATTACTTTGGTGCTTCTTGCTTCGGAACTTGCCATGTAAAATCGTTTTAAAACGATGAAGCCTCAGTGACGTCAGCAATTGGTTTAAATTCTCGCCCACTCTGCCACTAACAGTCATAACACCAACTCACTTAGTTGTCGCTTTATTGGCTGTAATGACCGCAGTACACACTCGAGCCGCTTTTATTGCCATTTAACAACTCTGTGTGGTTACTAAAGAATACATTTTCTTTCGCTTCAGGCACCACATAGAGGCTATGTTCGGAACGCGGGCCACAAAGTGATACGAAAACGATTGATAGAAAGTTAAAGAGTTTGCTTTGGTGTAATGCATTAGAACAGGCGGCCTCGTCTGTAGCCAGCATTCAGGAGATCGCGGGTTTTATCCCCATGACCGGCTTACTTGACCCATGATTGTTTTCAGACATTTCCCATTGTCACCAGGCGAATTTTTGATAGGTTTCTTTTACTCACCGAATGTGCTGTCCTTCGTATAGCTTCTCTTGTCATTTCATTCATCCTTCGTTCTTCAGCCCCTCAAGGTTGGTAGTTATGGTTATGGTGCTCGGTGCAGCGTGACAGGGGTAAACGATACAATTATGACTCTCTCCGTACCCCGACTTCGGTTGTTGGCCGGGATGAGAATCACTCCTGGTGGGAGCGTTGGACCCTATGTAAGACGGGCTCCCCGGTATGCCTTTCTGACTTTCGGGGTGCTCCAATATGGAAACCCTAGGGGCCCTGTCATTTCTGTGCCGTCAGTCCATACGCCCTGTGTGTCCTCTCACTTTATGCCTCTCTATTGGGGCGTGGGTAGGATAACCCCATTGACTCTATGGCGAGTCTTCTCCGTCCGTACCCTAATCCTAAATTTATTAGAAACTTGGTTCGGAAACTGCAATACGTACTAAAATCAATGCATATTGTTGCATATTATTCTTATTATGCACACTTGTTTAGAACCTAATACTACTTTAATACTTACAATTGAGCCAAACACGCTTTTATGATACTACAATTAGAATATTTATAGCCTTTCGTAATACAAGACATGTAGCATAATGCATGTTTATAGACTATATTTAATTGCATACATATTTTAAACTTATACAACAATAGATTGCATATTCTATCACGTTTTAAATACCTATTTTGAAAAACTTAAAACATTTAAACTATGCTATTTTAACTCTTAAGTATATTCCTATTCGCATTACCTCGCGAAGCGACTGAAATAGTTCTAATATTCTCTCTGTTAAAGACGTTGTCAATTGCCAGAATCATATCAGCACCGCCGGTATGCCGGAATTTCTTCCCGTAAAACTTATTTTACATGTCAGTAAATCTACTGACATGTGGCTGTCGCTCATAAGCACACTTAAAAACTGTCGGTCTGAGCTGGGTTTTAGCTCGGACCTTGGGGTCACAAGACCAGCGCCTAAGAAACAGAGCCACCCTGACCAGTATCAAGAAGCTGTTTGGTGAATAGGAATAAGCACATTGGTTGCACAGTTGATAGTGAAAAATTTTGAAAATAGAATCTGTAAACGTATTCTGTGTTTTAAAGGTGATGATAGCTTTCCATAGCATACCGAAGCAACGAAGTAAGAGAAATACTGTTCTTCTGTCTGCCACACATTTGGCCGTTGACTCGTTCTGGCCTCAATTCAATCTAAATTAGTAGTCCTATGTCCCTATTTTGAAAAAGAACAATAACAATAATTAACAATAAATAATAATAACAACAATAACAAGGATTATTTTACAACCTCCATCACACATGCTGATACGCAGGCGCTATCAAATTTCATTACAGATAACGTATTCACTTGTGTATTTGTGTTCAAATAACCCAGATTCGAACACAGTTGCTTCCTTTTTCACTTCATGAAATATGTTTTCTCGTTATTAACCTAGGATGTGAAAATAAAGTTGGTGGTGAGAATATTATAGTACTTTATGTATCCCAAATTATGAATTTAAATATACTACGGGATAAAACCAAAAAGGCAATATTAAAATGCTAGCAGCGAAATAGTTATAAAATGATACCTGTTGCATACAGAATGTGCGATGAAAAACAACAGCATTCTCAGAGCTTAACACTTTGGAGAACGTCTACTATGCGCGCATGTTTTCTTGGGTGCTCGGCTCCCTGGTTTTCATTCGGTAGGTTTTGCGAAATTACAGAAGCAGAGAAACAACTTTGGGACATGAAGTACTTTATACGTCCTTATACCTAGTTGCTTTAAGATTTCATTCATTCTGTTTGTAGATTCCAGAGTTCACGCATATGCTAATGCTCGTTTCGTTTAACAATTTAGCTATTTTACGGTAAATTAGATAAACTATTGACCATAATTGTTGAGCTTCAAAGAATTAACCTTCTTTGGTTGGCAACACTGCGGAAAAACAGTCAGGATAGTTCTCTCTCTTCCTCCACTAGCCGTGGCTTCCCCGTATAACTATTGCCGAAGAAAAGGTAAGCACATAGCACTTGGCTTTCTCATATTAATATTAAAAGATCCATTTAGTGAACGCTTATCATAGGCTTTATATCCCTCCGTTCTTAAATGCACATGGACGTTTTTATATTTGCTTGATCGCACTGAAAGATTTCTTTAACCCGTCGTTGGTCGACATGTGAGTGGTACGCTCAGTTGGGTGTATGAGTTATTTTTCTTTATTTTGTAGGGAATTAAAATATTGAAATGCTCTGTAGCATACATTAACTTGTTCTATAACTATGCTTTGAAAGGTACACGTAGTATGAAACATTTTGATTGAAAGATAGACATGATAGTACAATTTTCATTCAAAGTGAGCAGCGCTTAGACGTCGACCAACGACGGGTTAACTCATAGTGGTGAAGTGGTAAAAAAGAGGCGCATATGTATTAAAAAAATACAAATGTCATACATAACAAGAGAAAACAATCTCATACTTTCCATTCACACAATTTTCTCTAGCTGTTCCATAAACAAATGTTTCTTACAAAAGAGTATTCTTTTATCTACGTCACGCTAATCTCAAATTAGCAGAATTGGTCTTATTACTTGCTTCCTTGTAAGTATAAGGGAAATAAGGTAATATATTAGGCTAAAGCGATAATAATCTTTAAAAGCTGGTCGTTATGTGAAACAATTGAAGTTCGGTTCAGTTTAAATGCTCCCATTTGAGAAAAATCAGTTGTTTAAAATTGAAACCAATAATAACGAGTATCTCAAAAATGATTAACTACAAGAAAAAGGTATATAACATGTTTTAACGAGCTCTACAATTTTTGTGTTAAGCTTTTGACTATCTCTTACGTTTTAACCGTTATACAAAATTCTACAAACCTCAACAAGAGACCCTTGAGAAGCCGTTCCCAGAAAATTCAAATATAACTTTTATTTGTGATGCGAATATCTTTAATATGCGGTATTTTAATCAAAATTGTTGGAGTCATTTTTAAGAAAATATAAATTTTCGAAAAATGTTCCATATAAAAGGTAGTTAGGTGTTGGGGGATTTTCTTGAAACTCCTTGTGTCGCATCCTTTAAAGGTACTGAACCTAAATACCAAGTTTGGTATTTAACCAACCTTTCGTTTTTGAGCTATACTGTCCACAGGCACATATATACACACTGAACCTTTTCTGTAAATGTTTTTCAGACTTAGGGGACCTCTAAAATTCTATATCAGTGAAATCTCGGCATTGAATTCCTGCGTGGAATACAATACCTACTCTATCCACTATGTACAATGTACATACGGGCTAGGGAAAGTATAAAGATAATCATTCTGAGACTTCGTTTGTATGAATTTAAAAGGTTAATTTTTCGGCTTTATGTGTTATAGTAGTAGTAGTATCTGCTAAACATTTTATCCACATATGAATAGATTAGTAAAATGTCTCAATATAACGAATATTGGTTATTTAAGGCTTTGTATTCATACATATTGATTTTCCTGAGTGCACAAAATTTAAGGTGTTTATTAGCAAACTGTGAATTTATGCAGCTCACTAAGATAACAGAGGAACGCCGCAAACTAACCATATTGAAGGTTATTTCAGACTTGTTGGGCATCCTATATTTTCACTCCCCTGTGTCCTCTACATATGAAATGTTTGTTTTTCGTGCCGTCCCCTTTCGCACAGAAAATACATTATGTATACTCGGTTTCGATTTACTTGTACGTGTATCAGAGTATGTGAACACCACTTCTGCAGGGATGTATGACGGTATTGCACACAACACAGTCAGCAGGTAGCGGATGATTGATATGTTTGGCTCCACTTGGGCACATAAAATATCAGGAATCTATGAAGCCTATCCAATGCTCCGTCTTGAACATTTGAGTCGCAACATGAAACAGCACCGTCCGTCCACCTCTAAGTGCAGGAATACACTTCTTGCATTATTAGCTGCGTTGTACTCCTGGTGCTACTCTCACTTCAACTCTGTTCTAACCAACGTGCAATTTTAGAAAGTTCTAACGTCATAGTAGCTCATCATCGCAGTGTCTGTGGGAAATGCTAAGTCCTATGGTGCGAGTTGCAGCCATGCCGTTGACGGTTTTAATTCTGATGCGATTATCGAACCTTGCCTACAAGTGGGCAGTGTGAGGGAATGATTCACAAAGAGTATATCTATTTACAGGTACACTGCTCCCTTAGCGGGATGCGTTACAATATGGCTATAAGGAGGGCTTGGTTTACTAAAAAAAATTGGATGTTCTATTCATATAACTTTCTCTACATATTTTCTATCAAATTATTCTTAAAAAGCTTAGTCTTCTGTCTACTTCATGCCAATTAAGATACACATGGTCTTACTCCTTAGTTCCTTATAAGTAGAAAGGAAATAAGAGAATACACTTAGGCTAAAGGGACAGTAAAATCGTTTAAAAGCTAGTTTCTTGTGATTGAAATTCGGTTCTCCTTGCACTTTCCCTTTGAATTAGTACTCAAACCAATAGCTAGGAATATCTCAGAAATCGTTTACTCAAAAAACCTGGATATGACGTAAGTAGTGTGTTTTAAGAGATCTACATTTCTTGCGCAGTAAGGTATTTTTTTTTTCCCCTGTGTCTTACGGTTTATCAGTTATGTAAAAGTCATCCATAGTAAAAGGGTCTTTAGATGCTACTAAAATAAAATTAAAACATGACTTTTATTTGTGATATAAATATCTTTAATGTACGCTATGTTAATCAAAACCGTTAGATATATTTTTTAGAAAATCAGAATGTTCCAAAATTCTTCCATATAAGGGGTGGTTTGGGGTGGGGATTTTGTTGAAAATTTTTGTGTCGCATTCTTAGAAAACATTAACTTAAATACCAATTTTGGTATTTAACTTACTTTCGTTTTCACAAAGCACACACATACATATACAAGCACACACGACTTTTCCTGGAAAAACTTTTTTTTTTATACAGAGGATCCTCAACTATACTTGAGATGTTTCACCAACAAGCAAACGTTATATTATTTACAAAATAGGTACCTTCTAACACATCGGCTGTGTGAAAGAGCTACAGTACATTAGTAAAGTTGTTCCTTAATGCTGGAAAAGCTACAAGAAATTGTACAACCTCTTGTGTTTTTTTTATTTTTTCATTACATCTAAGTTGAATTTATTTTCGTCGAAATGAAGGTTACAAGGATATTGTAAACAATATGTGTGTCAAATAGTTATAGGTAATTGAAGATTTTTTCGACAAACCTGAACAACAATACAGATGTGTCTCAAATTCATCAGAATTCAATACAAGCTGAACATTTGAGGTGCTATAAAATTAAAATTCACAGTTGCTTAAATTGAGATTACATGATTAAAGGAAAATTTCTAGCTCTAGTTCCACTTCCTGAAACTATAGCATATCGCAATTGAGGCGCCGATTTCCAATTTATGATGAATATTTAATTGGTACTCTGGCGGAAGATATACTCTGATAGAAGATATACCCTTATCGCTACTTCAACTGCATTTCACATTAGTCCTCCAAATATGCCACTAGTTTAGTTAACGGTCCACGTGGTATTACTTGTCGTCTTATGGCGTAAATACCTAAAATACTTCACAGCCTGCCCTGATAGCAATAAAAGAGAAAACGCTTATTTCAACCCCCCTCACTTTTGTTATCCAATGCGTGACTGCGCCACAAACCTATTTCTGTTCATTGGCTCTTACACAAAATGTAAAGAAAAAAGTGGCGAACACCTCGAATGAACCAACCTCGTATAAACCGTCGATTATCCACAAAACAATGAAATATGAGTAACCATGAGAGCCACGACTATTTCAGTGGTATCGTTAATTAACTGAGCCTAAAAATCAAACTCTTAAATGTAGGAGAACGTCGCTCAGAATTAATGCAAACTGTTAGCAGCAGGGATCCAAAACTGACAGTATGAATTCTAAATTTTAAGAAAATGTATTGTTTTTCCCACTTGGCGCACTTCAGCTGCCAATTAAGTGAAACTTAACATGAACAGGCACACCCATCTTTAAACCTTGTTTCCTCACAAGCCTTTTTCACAACTTTTCCATACTCATAATGCTCCATACGATACAACTTTTTTACTAATCTGTTTCAAAAATGTTATGCTGTCTCTCAAAAGTACATTAAAAATAGTCATATACTGCTTTACAATAATGCTCCAATTTTGATAAATAAATTATTAAATTTTGAAAAATCAAGTGTTTGGAGAGTATAAAAATAACTATTTTACAATAATGTGAGAATGTTATCATCTGCGGTGGTTCTTGGTATGCGCCACCGCAGTTTGAAACCTTGGAATCTGTAAAAACACACGAAGTGTGGTACGCTGGTAACCAGACACTTTGAACGCGAGACGTCTCAGAATTCTTCCAGAACCTTCGGTTTCTACAAACTTCCATGAAGTCGCGTGACGTCTTTTTCTAGCTATAAAAGGAGGAAGAATTACAATCCGCGCTGTTTAATGAATTGCACTGAGTCGTGAGTGACAGAAGATTAGTACACAGTGGCTCTCGAGCCGTGGGTGGAGAAAGCCATCAACTGTCTACATTTAATTATTTACAGCAGTGAATTAAACAGTTTATTGTTAAACGATTTTAAGTCAATAAACACAATTGTTACAATAATTACAGTTAGTATAAAAAGCTGATTAATTGGCCTCACATGACGTTCTCTACAAACTATCGTTTCAAAATTTTCCTTTATCTACATCGTGGTAATCAAATTAAACATTAGCAGAAATTGTTATATTGGTTCATTCTAATAACAAGGGAAATAAGGCCATACATAGGCTAAAGCGGTAGTCTAATATTTTAAAACGCCGGTTGTTGTATGAAACAATTAAAATTTGGATTTTGTGTTTTTCGGATGATGTTTAACGCCCGGTTTTACTACTTGTGGCAACGCAGGCGATGACATTGATGATAATGGAATGAAGATGGAGCACTGGTGGAATGTGATGGTGGAGAAACCGGAGAACCCAGAGAAAACCCGCCCCTGGGCCGCTTTGTCCACCACAAATCTCACATGTGGTCGCTTGGGATCGAATCCGGGCGGTGGATTTCGCGTTACACGACTAAAGTAAAACAAAAGAGAGGTGAAACGAAAGATGGCCTACGGTTTGAGAAAGGTTTAAGTGGCTTAAAATTGAAACTAATAACAAGGGAATGTCTCAGAAACGGCTAATCCTATAAAAAGTATATGACTATAATTGTGGGTTTTAACAAAAGCTAAATTTTTGTATCGTATGGTTTTCCTATCTCTTACGGTTTACCTGTTATGCAAAATTTATCCAGAATGATTAGATCTGCAGAGGCTACTCCCAGAAAATTAAAGATATGCATTTTATTATTCATGTTCATATCTTTAACATATAATATTTTAATCAAAACCATTAAAGGCAGTTTTGAGAAAACAAAACCTAAAGCACTCAATGCAAATGGCTAATATATATTCGCGTCGCATCCGTGGAAGATACAAAACTTGATATTTAACAGCATTTTCGTTTTTGACTTATGCTGTCTACAGACACAGACATACATATACACAAACAGATGTATTTCTGGTGAAAGCTGGTTTGGAATTTTGGGGTGGAATAAATACTTCGTTCTATGCACTATTTAACAGTTGGTATATATAGAGTAAAAATAAGGTGTGATGGATCTATTTGAGAACTATTTTACTCTAAAACTTGGGCTTTTGATGTAGATATTTTTAATAGAACATCACCTAGCTCATGAATGAAAAAATGATTTGAGACAGTCAAAAATATTATGTAAATGTCCATGTAAGCTGGAATTTTGATATATGGCAAAAATAACACTATTAATATCTATAATAACTGGACTAAACTTTTTATAAAGATACCTTACATACCATGAAATTCTCAAGTTTCAAAGGTGCATTTACTTGAACATAAATCATAAATTTCTACGATATGTAGAATATTCGTGTTTATGTTACACCTTCTTGTTAAATATCTCAGCAAACAATTTCAATTGCTAACAAGGCCCAATTTATCTGTTGATGTTTACTTTTGCCATGTTCATTTAATTGTTGTTAGTTTCACCCATTAGCCAAAGAGGCTATCTATAGTTTGTTTCGTTACAGGGGCACACATTAATAGTGATTTGGTAAGTGTGCTGTTCTTTTCACGCTTATTTCACAGGGCTATGTAACCACCAGGGTAGTCCGTATTTGTTGTCACACACACACACACACACACACTTACACACAACTGCGAAGAAATTGAAGACATTTTATCGAGAAACGCGACAGTTTTCTGCAAGGAAATGCACAGTTTGAGTTTGACTACATAGTCTCTTACCCGGGATGGAAAAAAATTGTTTTTATTCCCTGATAGTGCACCAAACTGTAGGCTAAGACGGCAGAAATTTGGTGTTGATGTGTTGCCATTAAGGATAAGTTAGCTGACATTCAATGAACTCAGGTTAGCATTTGCAGATCAGTGTAACTTCGATCGGAGAAGGGTAATCTTCTCAGACGAGGTTACATTCAGTACCGCAAGTGTCGCTTCTGCCTTGTTAGTTTACAGGCACGGTGGGACTCACTACCACAAATACATTCTGCAAACTCGCGCAAGAAGTGGCCGAATGAGCGTTTTGGTCTGGGTTTCTCACCATGGGACATGTTTGTTGCAATGCGTTCATGTAAGGCTGAACGACGAAACGTATATTGAAATTCCAGAATATGTTATTATTCCGCCTGCTCGAGAGCGTAACCTAATACTAGGGATTACTATATTCTAGGAGAATTAACATTCAGTATATGCCTCATAAATGGTAAAGATGGTTTTGGAGTGTACAGGCATTTTTCAACACTTGCCATGGCTTCCGAAATCACCAGACTTGAATTCTTAGAATTGTATGTTTTGGCGAAAACAATGCGTTTCATCAGGTTGTAGGTTGATTACTGCTACATAGCTCTGTTGTGCTATAGAAGACTCATGGGCATCACCAGTTAAAGACGCCAGTTATGTAAGGAAAGTGGATATCATGACTCGTAGGTTGAGAGCAGTAGTAGAAGAAAAAGATACTTTACGTCAGGTTAATCTAAAGACTTTATTTGCTTGTTACTCTGTAGCTCATATAGGGTTACTAATTTGAAGTTAAAAGAAAAACCAAACGAAGACAGCACGAAATATTAAACCATTTATTTTTCTTTACTTCTCTCTTTATAGGCTTTTGTGAAATAGTTCAGGTCTTCATGTAGCCTTATTTCCTATTTTGTAAGAATAACGGCTAAATAGTTACCTCGCTACAAAATCACTACATCTATTATTTCACATAAAAGTGTAATCTGTGTAAATATTAAACTTTGTATAAGTGTCGCCCTCCGTGGTCTAATGGTTACCATGCTAACTTCATATACCCAAGATCGCGAGTTTAAACCCGGCGGAGAACGATGGATTTTTTCGGCCGTAAAAATCCTTAACATGGGTTCCTTCTGAAGGGAAGTAAATCCGTTGGTCCCTTATCGTAGATTTACGGCACGTAAAATAACCTCAAGCCTAATAGAGAGGGCTCTGAGCAAAATTAAGCGGTCTTTCACGCTCTGTAATTAAGGGGACGCTGAGAACCACAGTAATTAAAGAGCGTCTAGAAATAAAACGCCATTTCCATTTTCCTTGCATAAGTAGATGAACACCAGGCTCCAACCATCTTCTCGAGCAGCACAGTGTACTGCCCAGAGTCCTCCTCCCAAAATTACCCATGCTTTTGTTTCGCTGTAGTGTTTTTCTTTACTTAATGTTGGCAGAATCTCCTGATCAGTTTTATTTCTAACTATGTGGTCTCTTATTGAACTAACCAAAGTGATCGCAAAAGGAGTGAGAAACGGAAGCTTTTTAACTTAGAGACTGCAAGATACTCGCTCGATGAGCACGTTTACTGATAGTTATATATCACAAGTCTGGCACTCAAACCCTAACCAATAAACAGAGGTCATTTCTCAGGTAAGGCGCGAAGGACGACAAACATTATGTGTAGTGAAATTGCCTTTTAAACATTATTCCCTTTATTATATATGTCATTTGATGGAAACGAAAAACGTGGTTAAAAGCCGAAAATTATTGTCCCTATTGACCTACAGAGTTATACGGAATATTTCCAAGAACAGGCCCAAGCTGGTGGAGGAAATAACACGAACAAGTAACCGGATATGTTTCTTATTACCAACAGAACTAGAACATCATGGTAAGAAAACGAGTTACATACAAGTTAACTAAGTAAAACGAAGAAAAGAGGTAAAGGCTATAAAAGCGTCGCAATTTCGCATTGCTTTAAACGGTTTGGAGACTTCTTTATGCATTTTTTCTTTACAAATTCCAGTTATATCTTTTATTACATTTCCGACATTTTAGAAAGGAGAATAGGAATAGAAAAGCCACTGTCATGGATAGAATCCGAACCTAAAACATTGTATTTTTCAAGCTGCTTCTCTTCTATCTGTGCTACGAAATCTACGCTGGTAGGTCACGAAGATTTTATTGACTGGAATTTTATCCTTTAAGGTCAAGACGTTCTCAACTGCTCTTCAGATATCATAGGCTATTGAGAATTTCATACTTGTCATTCTGATTCTACTTTTCTAACTTACTGAAAAACAATCAATAAAACTAAGCTGATTATTTTAGTTTGATTTTTCTGCACACAAGCCGTGTGTAGGACAGGAGTTGCGTAGGTAGAGTCACACTGAAGAATTGAATGCCATAGCCGGGATTTGAGCTAAGAATCTCCCGAAATTTAGCCAGCTGCTGTAACCACTGAGATACCATGGCAACACACCGGTACAGCTTTTACAAGTAATGAATTGTAGCAGATAACTAAATCGTTTGCAAAATATGCGAGTAAACTTCCTGTTTTAATTTGTAACCCGGTTACAAAGGTTGCAAAAGTTGAGTTTGTTCTGCCTAATAAGAACTGTTTATTTGCTCGTTTGAATGTAGGAATCTGTCAATGCTTGACGCACCCCTTTTTGTTTCTAGTTCATATTGTTGACACACAGAAGGTGGCGAACACATTCATAGAACGATACTCAATACAACCCTTATTTCTTTAGTTCTGTATTGGAAAACTGAAGGATAAGACGTCGGCGCCAAATTTGACAACGGCTCTCCACATATTAATTGTGATCCTTGCGGAGGTTAAGTTAAGCTAAATGGCACTGATCCACTATTACACGGTGGCCGGTATCAATGTTTTATAGAGTAATTTAAACTATTCGTTGTTTTTAGGCATTTCAAATAATTTTCACAAATGAAGATGTAGCTGTAATTTTAATAATTTACGAAGAATATCACCAAAATATACGACAAGCAACACAGCTCTATGCCGAACGTTTCCCTAATAGATGTCCATCATCCCGTATTTCCTTCACTGATGTTAGAAAGCTTCACGAGACGTAAGTCGTCTCCACGAAAGTGGGTTCGAAGCAAGAGAGTGATACCGATAACTGAAGCGGCAGAAGGAGATGTTCTAGCAGCTGTTGCAATAAACTTTGACGTCAGCTACCACGAAATGGAAAGACAGATTGAAATCAGTCGAACAAGCGTATTCAGCATTCTTAACAACATAATTACCATCTATTCCACATCTGGCTACATAAAGGACTTCACGGTAATGACCTTAAAACTTGTGTGGTATGTTACCAGTCGCTCTGAAGCAAGGTCATGATATTTTGATTAGGTTACTGTTTGACGATGAACTACGCATGCAATTCTTAAGAATGTAAAATTACGCAATATGCATTACTGGGCAACGGATAACCCATAATTGACCCATATATATTTTATGGCAAGCCTAAAGGGCGAAAGTACGGTTGTAGAGACGTACACCCTCGTGAATAAATTTAGCCCATAAGAAATAGAGCAGTAACATTTACTTTGTTTTCTGTTTGATTACCGTCTGCTTTTTGCTTCTAATACACACATACATATACACATTTCCAAACACTCATGCCCAATGCGGGACTCGAACCAACGATCCCCTGCGCACGAAGCATTAAAGCGGGGCACTTTAGCAAGCGCGGGCATGGGGACCGGCATATTGGTACAGTCCTAATCTCTCCCCCATCCTCTACAAACGTGATCCTATGTTTTGCGAGCACAATTCTAACTATTGTACTGACAGGGTAATTCCCCCAAAGTATGGCTGAACTATGAAGATTAACACTACAACTAAACTTTGTGTTTTGATGCTACAGTATTGTTATCTTAATATTGGTTCGATTATTCCCATTCTATGGCGGTAATAGCTTTAGCCATCGTCTAGATCGCTGATGGAAATCTCTCATATTAGGCAAGTGTCATAGCTGTTGTCTAGGTTAACGGCATATGCAAGTAGTTTAAGCTTTTCTTGTGTACCAATAGTGGCGAAACTCTTTAAAGAGACGGTATGTGACCCACTCTTTCAGCTCACAATAATTAGAAACATCGCTCATTGGTTATATTTATATCCATAGTTATGATTCTGACCAGCTGCATAGAGAACTAGTAACTAATACTTTGACTGGATTCAGGGCTTAGTTACCTGGCGTTGGAAATCTTAGAGAGGAAAACACTAATGTAATGCAGAGAAATGGGACACTTTTATACACGTAAATGTATCTTACCTGTAGTGATTGAGCCACCACTGAATTTGAGTCAAACAGTGTGCTGCCAGCATGATGGTTGCCCTGCTCATGACATAATTCAAAGGAATGTACTAAGCCAAAAATTCCCAAATTGATGGATAGGAACAGGTAGACCCGTTCTGAGATTCCCAGTACTATCCCAATACCTCATTCGGTTAGATTTATTTTTTCTCTCTAGGGGACATTTGTAAAATGTGTAGTATCAGCAGGTTCCAAAAATAGTGGACAGATGAAAGACCGTATTATTGCTACATCTAATCCAATAACCCTATAAACGCTGACAGAGGTGAGTTAATCGGTAAAGGGATACTAAAAGGAATTTTGTTTATTTTTGTTGTACAAAGCGTTTGTGTCATGAGTTCACTATATGCAATATTTTCAATGCGTATTACAAAAGTTAATATACCTATAATGAAATAATTTGTGTATTGCCATAGCACTCAATTCATGCACAACTCCAACCACAATTGACTTGTTGTTATTAGATCCTTAGTAAGTCAAAGCTTATGTTTACTTTTATCGGTTACATTCAGTTAGTAAAACAGTTATTGTTATTTGACAGAGCTAACTGAGCATTTGCAATAAAACCAAATTGAAATTGGGAAGTGGATTTTCGTATCTAAAATGTATTTAATTGAAATAATAATCGATATTCGTGTTCTCAAGTCTTCCTGCTAAAAATTTCTTAAATCTCGAACAAATTACTTGACAGTGTAATAATAACCATCGATAGTAACGTCGCTAAACTCGAAGGCATATGAACGCTGGCCAATGCTCGTGCGGAGCGCTGATGTCAAACGCAGTGGTCGTTCACCGGTGGTTAAGAAGGCGTTTTAGATGTTAGTCATGGCGCCGTCCATGGTTTCTCTAGCTAAAATAACATTAAAACCTTACCTTGATAGTGTTAACCCATATTAGACGCTACATCAATGTAAAAACCTGCAGTTTAGGGGCGTCTTCGTCTTCAAAAACACTTAACTCCCTTAAGTTAAAGGGAGTTTTTTCCCTGGCAATATGTTGAAGTCGTTCTGTATGGCTCAGTCGTGAAATTCAGTCGTCTTGACTTACACTGCGTATTGCTTCGTGTATATGATTTTCTATATCCGCCAATTTGAACGTAGTTTTCTATCGGTGATTGAGATTTACAGTACCCTGAGAATGAATCAATTCACATTTATTAATCAAAAAATAAAAAATCACATGTACCAACTTTGATGGCATAGTTATTTTAAAAAAAAATGTGATTAAAACTATTTGTATCTCTGAAACATTATATGACAGTTTTGCTTATTTGGTTTCTTTAAATAAGCATAAACATTTTAAAACTGATTGGATGGAAATTGCATCGTGTAATACACTTTGAATGTGCAAAAATGCTAAAGAATTGAAATGTCCGAAATTTAAGTCTTAAAATTAAATGAATATTTGGTAATTTTGAAACTGGTTAAAACCCCCCAGACTTATACCCTCCTGCCTCTTTTTCTTTTTTTCAGCAACACTTTTCTTCAACTTTAGCTTTCTCCTAGATGTTTTGGTTAATTTCTTTGCAGAAGCAGAAGCTTGTTGTAAGACTCTCACATCCCTCCTATAGGTGATTTTCAGAGAAACAGGTGGAATTGAGCTGCCTTTGACTTCTGACATCAAATAAATAAAGATGAATTCCCAAAGTTAAATCCAGTAGCTGCATTAAAAACGAAATCTGAAGTCTCATCAATGAAACAAAAACTTCTTTACGACACTTTGGCCACACAATACTATGCAGACTTTCATTTGTATTTTGTGTTTTACCAAAAGTGCACCATTTTCAAATCTCATCAGAGGCTAGCCGTTGATAAACTGGCATGATTTTTGAGATAACATCTTATCGAGAAGTGTTCTCATTGTTCTGGCATCATGATTTGGAATGTCTTCTTCCTTCTCTATGGCTTTGTTTAAAAACACTACGAAGTAGGGCAATTAGAGCGCTGGGAATTACTGTCTGAAGAATTACAGTGACGCTATGTAGCAAAAATTGCGAATGTTCTTCATTATTGTATTTCTATAATACCTCTGTAGGCGAGCTTTGATGTCTTCTGCCAGACTTCCAGGTTTCTTCTCTCCCAATGTTACACCTGTTTTTGTTTCTTCCTTTCTTCAACAATTGCTTTCAAACTCCTACTAAGCCCTTTAGAACATGATTTATACATTCTTCTTTTTGAAGAGACACATAATCTCCATAAATCTTAATATCTTGTAAGTGTTTAAAAGTTTTAGCACCTCCATCAGACAGAATGGTAGTGTACCTAAATTTATGGCCATTTGTTGACCTCTCCCATAGGATTTCAGCAGCTTTTGCTTTCATTGCATTTGACGAGCCATCATAATTTTGTCACATGTGCCACTTAGTTTGTGTTTTTCTGTCCGTATTTTAAATTCTCCGTTATTTAATTTTTGTTGATTGAAATATATGAACTACATTTTGACACTATGTCAAAGTCCACTACTTATCCAATGAGGACAGATCCCATTCCATACAGTGATGAATGTCCTCGCTTCATTCAGTACCATCTTAGGACTCAGGCATGTCGCGTATGTCAGTGTCTCTTACGGTAGCGTCTACGTCTATGTGAACATGCCTTACTGCAGCATATGCTTTTTTCAGCACCTCGTTATTGAAGTAAGCTTGGTCTTTGCTATGTATGTTACAGGCTTACTGTAGAAGGTTGATAAAAAGCATGACATGTCCATTGCAATACCATTTTTTTCTAAATCAGCATGTCCTGAACTAATATTTAAAACGAAGTAGGCATACTTCGGTTCACTTCGAATGGAAACTGTCATCGTGGGTACTCGAGGGCTAGATTAAGCCTCTATTATAGTTGCTTTGCAGCTTTCACAGGCTACTAATATTTTGAAGGCGAAGCTAGAGATTTCTTATGATGTGATTTTAGTGCCGGTTTGCCACATTGAGGACACTTCATGCTTCTGTATAGTTCTTCCCATACATTGCATGGACTAGACTAAAATCAGTGTGAGGTATCCTGGGTTGGCAGAAGATTTAAATGCTGAAACATTTAATTTTCTCCCACTGGTACTTATTGACGGCAAAGGAGAAGTTCTAATGCTGCTTGTAGATGCTTCGGGCTCATTACTTTCTCTTGGCATTTCCAAATATTCATGGTGCACTGCAACTGTCATTTCACTTTCCACACTTGGTTTCCAGCGCTTGTTTATTAAATTCATATTCTTATTGCTATGTTTCGAGCCTTTTTTGGCCTCATTATTTTTATCACACATCCTATTCATGTTCTGTTCTAATGAATTACTTACTAAAATTTATGTAACTAAAAAGCAGCTGTAAACTAACCTGACTAACCTAAAGTACGCACACTAGCTATTTATCTTCCCTCCTAAACTTGCTACTGCGTCAGAAGATGTTTATAGTCCCTATAGAAAATTAAATATTCTGATATAATAATATATAAACCACCTATATGTTTATTTGCCAGCACAACTATCACAGATACAGCTCAACAACATAGCAGATCTCCAAATCAACACAAACGTGTGTTTACCTCAAAAAGGCGCTTTGTACCATTCTTTTGTCTTCCAGTTTAGCCAGCACAGTCTTCTAGACAAGGAAACCTTTTCTCCTTGCTTTTTCGCTAATTTCAAAAGCTGAAAATAAAACAATAGAGCATCAGCTACAGAAGAATGTTAGCACGCAGTGTTATGATTTAAAAAGCTGGTAAACACTTGAGCTAGGACATTTAAAAAATCACATGATGAACTTGAATCATTAACTAGGACAGAAATAGAAGTAGATTATTAAACTTCAAAGATTGTAGAACTCTTTGGGAAGATAAAATGAAGGGTTTTTTTTTTTTTTTTTTTTTTTGCGATGTTGGCCGAATTTCAGTTTTGCATTCCCTTGACATGTCCGTTCAATTTAATAATAACATAACACACTTCTACTATGAAAACCAACTGAATTTTAGCCCATTCTTTTCAAACTGCGTGGTTTGTGTAGCATAATACACTGTATATTTTTATTTGAGATAAGTGTTTTGACGAAGAATTTGGGTTATTTTACAGCCTATCTACATTATAATGGATGTTGAGTGACCACAACTACATGAAGATAGGGTGCATAGTTCGCGTTCAAATTATCGTAGAGACCAGATTTTTATACGCCCATGATCAGAAGATAAAACTCTGTCTAATTGTACCATTTGTTAATATTTATCCGAACATAATTAATGAAGATAATGTTCTGTCCACACACGTAAGATGTTTTTAGCAGAAGTGACAGCACTGGGAGGAGGGTCATTATATGATTCGCTGGTGACATCAGTACCACCCACCTCCATATGCCTTTAAGTTTTGCGATCATTATAACTGCTTTCTTGCGTTATACAGACTATGCTTTTGCGGCTTAATGAGTAACGCCAAAAGCTGATAACCTGGAAGTTCGTTTCCTTCGTGCAGTTAATTTATTTTTTAAGTTTAATACAAAGAACTGCTGCTATAGTGAGGACGTAATTTTGTTGGCCAGTGCAAAAACACTGCTGTAATTTCTTTGATTCAACTCACCGAGACTAGTTTGTATGCTGAGGAATGCCTATAAGACAATATGGAGATGTACACCTTTTTTGAACTTGAAGATATACACCTTATTTACAGTAAATCAAGAAATTGAGGTTAATCAACACACACAAGAAATTTTGGATAGAGTACGATAACCGTTCCTTCGCCGCTGTGAACTTTGCCTGAAACTGCAGGTGACCATTTCGAGCAGTTTATATAAAACTGACATAAACGTTATGATGTTTTTAACTGTTGTTCTTTCTTTCACCCTTTAAACCACATTTAGTTTTGAAATATGGATTGTCAAAATATTAAGCGTGATTCTCTTGAACATGGCCTTCTCTGGTTTATATATTCATTTGTAGGACGATGCATGTGTGTCTGCGAACAAAGTGCTGTGAAATTAATATATTTTCGTGAGACTGAAGCGAAATTTGAAAGTTAAACAGTACTAAATTCTTTTTGCACCACTGTACTAATAACCAGAAGATGCACATGAGCATTTCAACGAAATTATTTTTAACGAAACTATTTTTACGTTATTTATATGTGCTCTACCTGGATTACCCTAGACATCTGGTAGACTAGCCCGTTAGCATGTATGTAAATTTAAGTCAATGAGCATAGGAAAGAAGATTTATATATAACGATAATTGAGAAGGTTGTTGAATTAAAACACAAAATAATTTTTACGCATTTTATTTTAATTCAAAATGATATATAAAGCTTATTTTTTCGCGAGGTTTTGAGAATTTTAATATTTTCGGGAATAATAATAATACTTTTGGCAGTACATGACAATTGTCTATTTTTTATTTTGCATGGAAAAATGGGCACAAGTCGCAAAAATAAATATTTAATTTAATATTTACCTATTAACACCATTACATTAAAACTTGTGAAACAATGTTTAGAAATTCAATCCATAATGTAACAAATAAAGTACTAACCAAGAAAAAGTAGGTTCCACCAAATAACCGCAATAATGTATACATGCGCCCATTTTTTTTATCTCGAATTTACTGGCTGAGAGGCCCAGATGAAATATTACAGATTTGTCATTTGGAAGAAGAATAGGTAAGCGCATTTGTAGAGCGCATGGATCCCAATGTAAGAGATTCAGTATAAGATAAGCTAAAGGTTTTTTGCCTATGACAATGTCTATATTGAAATTATGACGAAAAAAACGTATAATATAATAATGAAATATTAAAACAACAACAACAGCAAAGAATTAAAAGAGTAAACACGACAAAAAAAAAAAAGACACAGGTAATACACAGTCAAAAGCAATATTAAAACAACAATAAAGAATTAAGAGTAAACCCGAAAATAAGAATACAAAAATATTCAAATATAGCAATTTAAATTTACAGCACAGAGTACACCTTCATAAATGCACCCTCTTATAATAGATAATTACACTTAAAAGAAATATATACACAATATATAAAACCATAACACAACAGTGACCTAAGTATGACATAATATATATATATATATGTATGTAGAACATTGTAGTCACTTTTGTTTAGTTGATCTTATTCCTCCCCCCCCCCATTCTCTATTGGCAGCCTCCTCAGATCTCAGCTGTCTTGCCATAAGTATAAATTTGCCTAGCCCATCCATGTTTTCCGTGGCCTCCAGTAGCGTCCAACATGCTTCTAGCCCTACATTCGCAGTGGTAAAGAATCGCGGTAAATATTTTTCCCGCCATTCCTCCGTACCCCTACATCTTGCCAAGATGTGAGTCCACGACTCTTCCTCCTCGCAAATGGGACAGATTCTCGTACCATTCTCGCCAGAAATTTTCGTGTTCCTCCATGCTCCTAGTCTAATCCACGCGAGCCCCTCTCTACTGAGTTTGGTACCTGTTTTGATGTACTGCTCCATACCCCACTCCAATTTTAGCCCAGACTGTGCTTCTAATGACATCCTCTCTGTGCATTGCGCAATTATTTGCTGTCTGTCAATATCACAGAGGCGGTTTTTAATTTTTCTCCAAATACTACGCCGGTTTGCCTGCCCCGCCATCCGAATGTATCCCATCCCAATCCCATCCACGTCGAATTACCTTCCATTCGCAACTGTTCACGGTAGCAGACTGTCCTAATTAGAGATTGGTTTCCGTGAACGATTCTTATCCAATATTTAACTGCTCTGATTTTGCACTCTATCGTTTCACTATGTGCCCCGAATTCCCTCATTATTCCGCAGTTTGCCGTACCACTCCCTACACCCAGAATTCCTTTAAAAAATTGGGTCCTCACTTGGTGCAGATTCCCTGTTTGTTCCCACCCCCATATTTCTCCTCCATGTGTCATCGTGGATCTAACTGTCGCTCCGTATACAGTTTTCATTAAGGTTATGGATATATTCGGTATTCTGCAGCGTTTTCGGAGAGCTTCCGCCGCTTTCACCCTTGCCTTGTGTTTCGTGATGTCAATGTGTTTTGTCTATTTTCCGTTCATTGTAAATGTGAGTCCAGTACACTAAAGATTTAACATTGTACAGTATCTGTCTTGCATATGTTCAGGTCTCCTCCCTGCTATAAATAGAACCTTTTTAGAAAGTCATTGCCTTAGTGTTATTCACATTAACAGTAAGTAGCCATTCATCGCAATAATTCTTAATTATGGATATATCCATTTATTTATTCGGTTTAATTAGCTAAGATCAAAATCTATCTTCTGCTATATTTACTGGTTCCGTAATATCTTTGTAACAAATTGTCTGGTTGAAATGTTCCTGTATCAGACAGTTTTTTAAACAAAAAGGAATTTTATTGCACAAAGGGAAAAAAAATTAATTAATTTTTAACCTATTATCAATATTAAAATTCCAATAAAACATTTTATTATAAACATTCCGCAGCACCCTTGCGATTTTTTTCATGTCCTAGATCTATTTTATGGGAGAAAATGGATTTTAAATATGGGAAAATAAAAAAAATAATAATCCGAGAAGAAAAAGAGCTTTGAAAATTGATATAGAGGATCAGTTATCCACCACAACTCTTGGTATCCAAGACATGAGTTATATCCGCCCTATGAGAATCTAACATTGAAAATATGTAATTACATATATTATGGTGTATTTTGTGCATAAAACCCCCAAAATCATCATCCGCATTAAATCGCGCTTCTATCATAACTAAAATTTACCCAACATTCGTCTTCACAGAATAAGGAAAGACCCCAGAAGAAACCCTCAGCTGGGTCAACCTAACCGAGATTCGAACACATCAGCACCACAGCACAGAGGCGGATAAAATTATTATTCCAATAAATTTTTAATATATTTACTAATAATATATGTTAGTCATACTGATGGTCCAAAACAGATAATAACGCTGAGCATTATGTTATAATCCATAGCCATCACACACGAACGACAGAAAGTTTATTCTATGTGACTTACGAACATTTCAAGTTTCTTCCTCACTTCGTCACGCTATATAATCTACTGAGTCTCTCTATGTACTCTACTGAGCCATCAAGCTAATATAATCAACGTAATGTTATTTATAGAAGTCTACGTTCTGCATAACCAAAGAAACATTGAGGGCAAACATGTTGAATATGTATTGATTATTACACATTAGGGAATATCAGAGAACGAAAGAGCCAAAAATACAGCAAAACCTCGACTTTGCTATCCAACAAGATGATATTCCAGGTTCTGATTAGGCTTTTATAAGGTACTTCTTGATATATATGATAGAAGCTTGTAAAACTTCAACGGAAGAATTTATGGTCCAGCAAGCTGCAACATGCAGTAAAATAATGTACAGAAATGTAAGTATTTAAACTTAAAAAAGTAAAGAAATATAATATACTACCCATTTTGTTAGTTAGTCATTCACAAATCACACGCTGAAATTTATGTTAACCGTACATTACATCTTTATCAGCTTGTACTAAATATTTTACTGCAAAGAAGAAACTGTATCATTCTTAAATTTATCTTCACTGCACAAGAGAACCCTTTTTCTCAGTAAATTCTCTCTTTCACAAAAGTTCACAGGACCTTTCAAACACACTTAATCTAAAGGTAATTTAATATGCGAACGAAAGTTGATTTACAAATGTATGAGTGTATGAAGATGCCTTCATTATTTCTTACTGTAGTGGTAAAATGTCCCGAAATGCATTATTTGTAAAAGCCACAGCAAATAACCAATTGGGAGAAGATGCTTTCTGTTGAGATACGCAATTGCGATGTCCAGATATGCAAGTTACTCTTTATTATCTGCCTTCATCGTATTTCAGACTTCCTAAATAAGTATAGAGCATACGTTGATACATAGTGCGGCAACTCAACCTATCGTCTAGCTCAAAGAATGTTCCTCATTTGCAGTTTCCAACTATTCTACATTCCGGTAATACCAACATAAGTGTTTTATATTTCTTTCAAACACTCTGGCTGCGATGCACATACGTCACGAATAAATTACATTTTATATATTTATTTGTAAGTTATTTATTTTGATCGATCGCAGTTTCCCGCTTTGCAGATCGGGCAGAATACTACCCATCCGCACTTCAGTACGCAAAATAAATTCAAACAAATAAGTAGATACTATAAAAAATAGAAAATACCAAAAATGTGTTGAACCGCACTTGCGTCCAAACAAGATTTTAACTTCTATTTTGTCAGGAGGCAAAAGTACATCTTGCGGCGGCAGACGACTGCGGATTCTTGTGGGTTCGCTAGTCTGGCGGCCAAGAGACAAGAATGTTGCCCCGGTACCTGACGGTCGTTTGGAAAAGAATGCCTACGCTTGGTGGTTGACGAACTCTTCAATGGTAAGCATACCGATTTCCCTGTGAAGTTTGTTGCGCACGAACTAATGAACACCCAAGGGGATACGCAACACCTTGTTATGGAGCGACTCAAGTCTCTTGAGCACACCGGACAGGTCTATGCTAACGCTAAACAGGTGGAAAAGTCGGTATGTCTAGCTTAAACTACCTATATAAGTGATTGAAATGAGTAAATTTTTCTGCATAACCATGGTCCGTTTCCAACATTTCGCCAAAAATACATAGCTTCTAATGCAATATTGGAAAACATAGCAACACCGAAGCACCTACCACACATCCCCCAATGACAGGTCTGGTATTAGAGTTAATATAAGAGAATTAAAGATCCCTCTTCCCGATCAAAGGAAAGGGTGGTCTGCTCTTTAAGCTAATCTAAAATAATGTTCCATAACGAATAATTGAATGAATAACATTATTGGAAATTCATTCCTCAAAATGTATTTGATATTCTTCTGAGTCCCTCTTAGTGTTTGTAAAAAGTGAACAGATACGTTTTGTATACCTAACTTCTTATGCCACTAATTTTATATGCCCGCATGACGTACTTGAGGTACTAATAATAATTTGACATATCTGATCCTTGGTTTTCAGAATTCGTTTTATTTCTAACATTTCCCAGGTTCATAATATTAACCGAGTTGCTTCCTATGACGTATATCATGATATGTTTGTAGAGCATTTAAATAAATAACTGCACTTGGGCACGCTATTATTAGTTTTAAAATGTTTTAACTTAGTACAATTCGCTTTTTTTTTTTCTTCAATAACATGGTCCATTTTCCATTCCTCGCTCCTGTTGCAATGATTCACATTTCTTGCTTCTGCATTGAAAACGAAGGCGTCGTATTTCGACCTCAATAACTTCTGCTAGAGTTTTAACTTTATAAATACTTTCTATGCTTCAGTTCAACAACTGAATTGGTCATTGCAGAAAAGAAATTATATTGCATTTTTTTTTAAATAAAATGAGTTTTATACTGTATTGGCACGTTTCGTGGTAGATGAAATAGTCCAAACCAAAATGCCACGAATATGGCATTAAATACGCTGTTAAAGTTAACTGATAAATTCATTTATGGCTTAAGTAAGGAGCTTTTTCACCATTTACAAAACCTAAAAAGGAGACTTGCATTTCCTAAAATATCTGGATAGCCCATGGGCAAAAAGCCTATCAATGTCAGGAAATTGGAGGACGTCATTAAAGAAACAGCGCGTTTCCCTCCAGGTTTCACTGAAGGATGCCAAAATGCTATAATCAAAAAATATTGAATATATTAATGAAGATTTACAATATTCTTAAAAGTAAAATATATAATGCAGAACTCATTTATAGAACAGTGTGGTTTGTCAACTTAATGCGTAGTTTATAAAGTAATAGCTGGTACTTTTCATTCATTCATAAATAAATAAGTCTTGTATGACATCTGAATGTGATTAGTGATTACTTCTGAATTTATTGCTGAAAAAGAATGAGCCTATAAAATTAAACTTACGATTGCAAAAAGGCAAACTATTCAAAACAAACGTTTTTGTTAGTGCTCCAATTTACTAACAGTTAGTGAATAGAAGAACAATCAAATATTTACATTCCAAACAGATTTTCTGTCCTACAAAATTTAAATTTAGGAACTCGTGGCATTTCGGCAATGGCCAATTCAAATATTAAAAGAATTGTGATTATGCAAAAGGCTTCGCAGTTGAAAGCTTTTATACCGCGCTCTCTGGCTAGTTTCACCTCAGTGCAAAGTGTAACTACTGTTGCTCTACTCAGACCTCAAACCAAAAGCAGCATGACACTGGGTGGACAAAATATACTTTTTTTTCGCCGCTGTCAGATTAGTATATTCTTGTGCAAAAAATGCCCACAAAGTATAGCAGCACTCGCTGACAAAAGTAGTCCAATCATCTGCTTCCGTAACAGCCCATCTTGACTATTGCATAATTCCAGCTACTTGACTGATCTCCCCCAAAAGATTGCCGAAAGCTAACACTCAAGAATATTTCTTTATGTGCTCACCTAAAGGTAATGCTTACTTTTGTTGCAAAACAAAATACATTATTACAAATATATTAGGTAAAACAAAAGTTAAGAGCTAATATATTTCATTTTCTTGCTGCGCTACTGTTTTCTTAATTTCGGTTACTTTCAAAGCCATTAAATAGTCCATGATATTAAATTAAGCATTAAACAGCAGGTCTAATTTTAATTCATAGTTATTGAATTACATAATTGTAATTTTTATCAGGCTCTCGTGTATTAAGAAATTTAAAATTGTGCAATGATAAAAAATATGAAATAACTTCACTTGCTGCTAATCTTTTTGCACAACTTATATTCCAGGAATCCAAAATGCTAATATGCTCAATTTTGGAAACTTATACAAACGATTGTGTTTTAATGCAGTAGTTATACTAGCAATCTCTGCAACTGCTTTTATATTGATGTTTCAACGTTGACACAAAAATATGTGAAAAATAAAATGTTATATTGGTACATAAAAGTATTTAGTCGCTAATATGAAATACTAAGGCCTCAGAAACGATTTTATATAGTTAATTGACATTTTCTGCTCTGTTTTCTTAATGTAGGTACTGTATACATTATTAAACTTTCATATTAATAAAACCTTGTTTATGTATACTTTTTCCAAATGCATTGCTTTAAGCCATTAATATGTATGCTGCTGACAACACCAGTCCTCTTATTTAGACTTGTAACTACAAGTGTTATGTTGGTGTCTTCGTGCTAGTGTGTGTCTCTCCAGGGTGCAGTGAGTATGGTCACTTAAACGGCAAGGGCTTGCTCAGAATTAAGTCCCGCTCGTTAACAAGGACGCCAATCCTCGTTCAAGTGAGACAGCTGGCGCAACACGGGAATTATATGACTCTGCTGATTTGTAGTATTTCTGTAGCTAAAATTTGAGTGTTTATGAAAGGACTTCTAAACCTTCCGGCAAATTTACAAGAGACACAAATTATTATTCAAGACCTATCAAAAATACTTTTAATCTGTGTCTTACTAAGCGTATAAATCAGCTGCTGTTAATATTTCTTGACCGCCCCCCTCCGTTTCCCATCCGATAGTGAAACAATAGCATAAAGTTAATGTTATCAGAGATTCCTGTAGTAAAATATAATTCCATTGAACTGATCAACTGACTTTCACCTGTCCGTAGTGAAAGGAAAATAAACCATTTGTCAAAGACAGACACTGTCTTTTGAGAGACAAGGCGTCAGTAATTTGCTAACTACCTTCAGTCTTATGCTTCGCCAATAATTCCCGCTGGCTTCAAGAGAATCTTCATCCTTTGTGGGTCGCGCTCCCTTTAATTTCCGTTTTCTTAATTTCAATACACCGTTTCTCTCCATTTTATTTTAAAGTAAAGGCATTGCGTTTTCTTTTAAACATACCTACCGTTCATGTTTCTGGCTCATTTCCCCCTTCATCAAGAGCTCTTCTGTCCTTGTTCAAACTCTCGCATTTCTACGGAGGTACTGAAGTGTTTGCCAGAATAGAGAGCTAAAATACGGCTGTAAATATTGTGTATAACGCAATATTTAACTGGAATGTAGCTCGCTTTTAGTTCTGAATTCTCACAGGAAACTAAAATAAACCTTTTGCAAGTAGATGAAATGGTTAACGCAACTTCAGTAAGAGTAATGGATAAATGCCTGCAGTAATTTTAGTGACGACATGTGTACGCATCCATATGACACTATCCTCTTTATGGTTTTCACATCGAATAGACGAAGCATCTTCAATTAAATTCTACCAGGAGCATTGGTAATATAACAATTGATATGAAGCATTAGTATTGAATCGGTATCTCAGCCCTTATCATTCACACATAAGGGAAAATGGATAAGTGCAGCAATATGAATTCGGCAAGATTTATGAGATATGGCTGCAAAGTTAGAAATTCTCATGTGTGATGTACTCTTTAGTAGTAACAAATTTCTAATTTTGGGCGTACCTGTGAATAAGCTGCACCACCAAAATTTAATTTGAACCTTTTCTTTGTAAATATTTAGCTATTTTTCCCCAGGAGTTTCAAGCATTTCATTCTGAACGGATATTTATTTATACTCTCAGGCACCTCAATTTCATGTACATGTTACTTGATTTATGTAAAGCAAACAACATTTGAATTGCATTGTACCTAAGCCAACCTTATCTCTAGTGCTACATGTAGTGACGTGCGCTTTATTTCCCATCCTTCAGCAGGGTCTGTTACTTGGCTTTTATTCCCCACAAGGGGCGGGATCCGACCCCTTTATATGCTCCAGAACCTGAGTACGTGCTACCTCTGACGTTACAAGAAACAGACGCAGCTCTTGCAAGGGAGTTGTCCGGAAGTGAGTGTCTCAGAGGAGCAGTTGCTCCTGATACTCTTGGGAGTGGTGAACCGAGTACTAGTTTGTGTATAGTGGCTGACATGGCCATTAGATGATAGCTGGTCATTAACTGACGACAATTCATGCAAGTTTATTATTCACAGGTTCCTTCTTCATGCATCGTACCTGGAATAATGTCTGCTTTATCAACGCTCTGTGTTTACACTTAATTTTGCGTAGGCACCAATGGATATTTGAATGAATGGAAGGCAGTCACATAATATATGCCCTCAGACTTAAAAGAGCTTTAGCTATAAGTTTTGTATTAGTTATAAATGCTAGAACACGCAGGAGATGATCTCTTTGAAGTGTTCATAAATATTAAGACATTCATATATGCTCGCGGATGTATGTCTATTTAAAAACAAAAGCCGCAAATGATACTGATTTGTTACAGCTAACAGTTTATATGGAGAGAAGTAAGTATTGATTTGGAACGTTAAGACATTTTATCACAAAAAATCGTCTACTTACGGAGAAATCCTGCACAAGTAATTCAGGATAGGGAACACAGGCTCGAATACCTAAGGAGCTGATGTACTTCCAGTTTCACATATTCGTAACAGCTTTGCAACAAAATAAGGTCCTCAATACCTCGTATAAATATACTAAAGTTTTGTCAAATTTCTCTCTAAATTTTTGGGACTTTTTTCATAATTCAACGTCTGCAAATCAATTAAGGGGCACCGAAATGGCAAAAGTAACTTTCCAAAGGTATAAAAGATAGAGGTTTTGGTTTCGGTACAGACATTACTGGCAACAAAGAAATATTCATACTAAATTTCGCTGAAAACGCGTGCTTTTATTCTCTATATATTAACTAATTTATTCGATTTAATTAACTAAAATCAAAATTTATCTTCTGCCACAAATATTGAGCTGCATTCACTATTATTTTAAAATTGTATTTCTTAATAAACTTCTAAGAAATTGTCTGGTTGATCACTATTCGTAGAGTAGATAGTCGTTTTTTAAAAAAAGTGGAAGAAGTTACAAAAACAGCGATAGAATATGCTTTCTGTTTTTAAAGCTAGCCAATGTCAAAAATTAAACTAGGTATTTTTATGCAATTTATGTACTTCTTTGTGAAAAATTGTTAGATTCTAGCTCTAATTTGTGGGAAAACATAGATTTTGAATATTGTAAAGTAACAAAGAACTAGAACCTGTGAAAACAGGCATTGAAGTTTGACATAGACCGTCATACAATCAGCGCAGGGCTTTAAAATGGCGCCCAAAACGTCTTACGTCCGCTTTCGGAGAATCAAACATTGTGAATATGCACTTTTAAACATGGTGTTTATTTTACACCGTAAATCCAAAAATGGACATGTGTGACCAAAATCGTTAAAAGGCGCCTCGGAGTCCCCATACAACTAAACCATCAATTGGGAGCCAATCTGTGTATAATTTTCTTTCTGAGTTACATATGGTTCTCGGAGGTGAATCCTATCCAAAGGGTGCGGTTAGGCTTTGATACAATTAGACCGTTACTTTTTTCTCTCTGAAAATATTTTATGAAGAATCTGCTAGTTGCTGGAGCATAGAAACAAGGAAAAATGTATAGGCTAATTTACATTGAAAATATAGTGTGACATTAATTTAATTATGCACATAATTCTATTTTCGCTCATTCACTTTTAATCTTTTACACTAAATTACGTCAAAAATTAATTTATCACTGGGAATTCTCTCGCACAATCATCGGGTCTATATAAACGAATTTTTGGACATATTAAAATAGTGTCATTTTTATTCCTATGAGGTCGAAACAATCCACGCTCATACCCAATGTATCCATTGTGTATATTAAGAGAAAATATTAGTGCTTCGTAATCAGTGACTTTGATTTTCATTTTGGAAGTATAAGGTACTTCATTGTTTTTTTTTTATTTCAGGAAAATCTTTCAAAATTTAACTTTAGGCTATACTTTATCTACCTATTGGAGCTATCTTGTGACTGAAGTACTTTTCATGCCAAGAGCGTTGCAATACCTTTCGAGAAATAAGTCTGCAAAAATGCTTAATACTTATTTTCGCTTTTCATGCTATCACTTCTATTAGGGGGCATAGGGAGATGAACGTCTTATTTCTATGCTATGCGTAGATGTTTCTGAAAATGTTATTGCATTGATGTTATATTAATATGGCAAACAATTTTTATTTAACTAAGGTTTTTTAAGATATAAGTTATTTCACAAATGTCGTTATGCAAATATATTACCAAATCAAAATGTCCCACACGCCTCAAAATTTGAGACGGTTAGTTGATCTTTTTTTAATTGAAGCCTTAAGTTACGTGTTGGTATTTCAATAACTTTTATTAATAAATAGTGATACTTTTTTAAAGTAATAGAAATTTTAATCTCCAAAGTTTATCTTCTAAAAGAATATTTTTTGAATTTTTTTTTCGAAAATTAATACCGTGGTTATAATAATTTGTTCGTGTATCGTATTACAATATCTCTGCACATTCTTTGAAATTATACTTTTATTTTAACAAACCTAAGACGCATTTTGAAGGTGTGAAAACGTAGATTTGAGAAAAACGCTGTTTAGTAAAATAGTATGTTGGGAAACGTGTATTGGATTATCTTTAAATGGCTGTAGAGCTGCAAGCAAAGGGGGAACTAAGTGCTGATTTTCTATGGATGTTCAAAGGTTCTAACTATCACTTGCTATAAAAAGGCGTTGTTAGACCTTTTGATTGCTTTTAGTCCAAATTTCACTCACTCTGTTTCTTAAATGGACCAGAAAGAATTGCAATATTTGTTGCTTTTTGGACTTTCATGTATTTAAAAACATAGGATCAATTCTGAACAATTTATCTGCCCTCATCTGTTAAGACAGCTGTTCCTCCGAAAACTAAAACCTGCAACTGAATATATTGAGCATAAAACCAGCGCTTGCAGCTGTCCCTGTTTAGAGTCCATAACGTCGCAATTTCAGATTCAGATAATGTTATTAATTCATTCTTACTAGTTTTCCGGTCTTTATATCCCGGTCATGCTAATCGCCTCGTAGTAACAATACTATGATGAGCTGCTTGTTTTCTTGAAAATGTATAGTTTTTACAGAAAAGAGTATACTGAATTAATAACGAATTTTCATTCCAAAAGTATAACTTTTCATGCATTTTCATATTAGGATATCATATTATTATCATATTAATATTAAGGCTTTCTGTCATAATAATATTTGCACATTTGCCTGAAAAGATGACAGGTATAGTATATTTGGCGACGCTGCATAGGTATATGTAGATTTGTGTACTTAGGCCATACAATACATTGTATACTCTGCTGCTATCTGAAATCAGGGGAAATATTTCAGTGCTTGGTCTCTTATACTTGTGGCGATGAACAGATAGATTGCTTCCGAAATTATTTCTAAATAATTCATGGTTCCTGTTCCCCAAGCTTCAATTCAAATGCGTAGAAATGGAGAACATGAATGCTTTGTTATACTGTACTGTTCTACCATAGCGGGTGGAAAATTGCAGAACACAAACCGTATGAAAGTGAGACAGACTCTTTTAGGTTTCCGTACCAACAGAATTATGGTGAGTATTCACTGTTTGGTTTTTCTAACGCAGAGTTTTGTCACTTGTGTGTACAGAACGCATAAACATGTAAATGAAAGCTGGACAAGGTCCTAGAGGCTAGTCCGTTTCCCGCAGAGTAAGCAAACTATGAAACTGTCAAGATGTATATAGTCCGTGCCTGTTACCCATACCCTCGTCAAGAAAAATGAATTTATGGATAAGGGAAGAAAATAAACCGCTTTTTTTTTGCCTCGCTTCGCCTCTGCACTCGAAAACCTTGGATCCAAAGTGGCACATGAACCTCGAATGAGATTATATTCATGTGTGCAGAGGGGAGTTAGGTAAAGTATTCATAAGTTAGGTGTGGACGTAACGCCAAGAGCAGGGGTTGTTTATATGTACCACAATCCTTCAGAGTATCTGAGGAAGAAGCCTCTTAAAAAGTGACCGCTCTATTGTCAACTACAATATCATATAAAGCATGTCACTTGTTATTAAAAAATTTAGTACTACTGTAATACTCAGATTAAAAAAAAAAAACACATATTTGCGCAAAATATTATTTGTGCCATAATTATGCAGGTATGACTATCTAATGTCTTTCATTTTGATATCTATTCAACAAGGTATACGAAAAATAAATACCTAATTGATATTAAGAATAGACATATATACAGGATGAGATGTGGAAAGTACAAATATTTGTATAGCGTTTCAAAACGATGGAATGATCCAGTATTTTCAATTTCTTCGCTATGTTTTAAAGTTAAGTTCATAAGGACAATTTTAGGATGCTTTTTGGATGGCTATTATTCCTTATCACAGATGTTGGGTTGTTTACGTCACAGGTCACTCCATTGACCCTCATATGCTCTTTGCCTTACCTGACTATAGCAGGTGCCATTTATGTAAACATAGTAGAGGCATAACTCAAGGCTGTTCAAAACATATTACACCCTGAACGTTTTGCTTCATTTATGACAATGCTATTGGTAAGTGAATAAAAGGAGATACAGTGATGTGTTATACGCGTTTTCTCTCAAAATATAAAAAATATTCACATATTCACCCCCCAACTTCTGTGTGTGGTGTGTGTATGTGTATATATATTGTCTGAAACAGTCTCAATACTTATTTTGTTGTAAAAACACAGCAGAAACCTCAAACTTATACCAAAGTCAATTAATTATTTGCGTGTATGTGCCCTGATATTACATACCATTTTCTTGACTCCGGAGGAATAAAAGAACGCATATGTAAACCTCCAAAAGTATGTCTTAATGAATCTTAGACTAATAAAACTGACATGTTTATTACAAAGTACTACATTTGTCTCTTTAGGTCGTATTGTAATTGTCATGTGAATTTATCAAATATATAATATCTTAAGCAATCTTTGAGTCATTTTTAAGATTACGAAAGTCTTTCTCTGTAAAGGTTTATTTGGGGAGTAGGGCTTTTCTTTAAAATATTCTTGTGACACTCCTAAATGATGCACACACACACACACTCACTCACTCACACAGCACTTCCCTACAAATACTCTACTGGATTAAGGGGAGACTGAAATCGGGTATACAGTACCTTTCGAAACAACACCAAACCAATAATAATGTTATAGTATATACTTGAACCAGTCCGAATTTTGATATCGAACTTCGAAACCGTTTGTAGTACGATTTTATGTAACATTGGAAATTAGATTATTTTGGGATTAAACAGCCCAAGAAGGACACGGAGGGTGCTTTTTGCAAGCATATATCATGTCAAAAATTGGTTTCGCCTCGTGCGTCATCAGCAAACTTATCCTAACTTTCAAGTAGTGGCGCTCAGAGCAGTTATCGGCTCAAAAATTAGGAGTTTAAAAATGCTGAATGCGAAACATACGTATTTTACCTTTATCACGAGTATCTTATACTAATTTTCCTAATCATTTTTAATTGTCATGATGGTAGATTCTATACAAGTTACTGCACACAACTACAACGTACTGAAATGGTTCCAATTGGTGTTTAGAGTTAAAAGCAGTAAAATGAACTTCTGATCTCAGTGAAAAGGGGAATTAATTTTTAGCTTTATCTACAATCCCTTGGTAGTGTTCTAGTAGTACTCTCGCCTCTGCTGTCTTTATCATTACCTTGTCACCAACTTGAAGATCACTAACGTTAAATTAAATCTAAAGGATTGTGTTAGCCGCGTATGTATCTCAGCTTATTTTGCTAAGTCATTTCCTTTCATTCATTGTTTGTTAAGAGAAAATTATGTTTTGGAAGAATAAACAAACAACTAAAGGCATAGGATCTATAGAGGGGTTTCGTAAGACAAGGACTCATTGAATATTAACTACTCAATGTGTAGCATGTCGGTATGTTAAGGAAAACACTTCAAAGCACGCAACTAGGAGTTCCTAAATTACCTGGGTTACTCCTATACTATGGGCCAAGTGCGTGAGGTTTCACCTAAGTAACTGGCTAATCTACGCTGACCATGAGGTTTTTTTATGATTTAGCTCTATTGGCGTTGAAAACAATAGTTTTGTACAACATAGGATCTGAGTAACAAATTCCACTTCTTGGATCGTTGTCGTTTTGAAGCACGCTTTATTCACTAAGATGTCCGTGTCCCTTCCTGGAGTCGAATGCAAGCTTAGATACCAGATGATAAAGGTAAAGTACTGTACCTAAGAATAGTAACAGTACTAGACGTTGAGGAACAGAATATTTGTGAGTCCTCCCTCATATGTCATATCGGTGGCGGACTAGCAAACCAACGGCCATATTGTATGTCTGTGCCATAATACAGTGAACTTTTGCAGTGACTTTCAAATGGTATGAGGTTCTTTCTTGAGCACCATCAGGTCGGCAGCCAGCCGGAGTGCTGCTGTGTTGACATATCGCATTCCCACTTAACTGGGGAGCAACGCGCTAAATGATCCTCTCTCTCATAAATACTTCTTGCGCCAAGGGAAAATATTCAAATATTTTAGTTCAAATAATTTTTGTAATGCACATGAATATTATATGATAATTATAATCACATAAGCACTTTAAGGACTATTATTATTTGTATGTATATATGTATGTAAGTTCTACAATATTTGTGCATACATCTATGTATGTCAATAAGCCTTTCCAACCACAGTCGTCCCTTAGCTAATCACCTAACAGTCGTTCCAGCAAACTGGAGCTCCACGCAGCTCTTTCTTTCGGCACTCTCATAGTGGAGGTTGTGATTAGGCGCCGGCCTCAACATATCTACGCCAGAATGACCAAACATGAAAACGCGTTTTTAGATCTCTGGGGACTAGGGGGTATGGATTTCCCATTTGGCTTGTGGGTAGCTCCGGTAACGAAGGCATCAAGCCAGACAGCAGCTAAAACGCTGCAGGCAAGTACTCCCCCTCCCTATGGGAGGGTTCATAACATTTAATAGCACCTATTTTTATACAAAAGGACATCTGCTGAGGAGCGGCAAGGATGCTACACCTGAAAAAGCAATCCTTGCAGAATCACTTTAAAAAATCGTACCTGCTTAACACTCTGCATCTTGAACATGCCTATATCGCAATCTTTGCTATGCCTAACGAGGGCAGGTACACAATAACCACACCAAGGATCACTACGAGCCTACCTGATTTTCGTCGTCATCGTAGTTACTATGCTTGTCCGACAAGAGGGGCTTTTTCCCACTTCCCACTGGTTTTTTCCCGACCTGGTGACGCTTGCTGGTGATGTCAATTGGAATTTATCTGCCTACACTATTGTGCTGTCTTTGGCTGGTGGTACTGTATGCACTTCAGATTTGTCAACAGTGTGGTTATTGAAATTGAACGATTTTATGAATGGGCCACACTTAAAAGTAATAAAAGTTATTCTTCTCATTACGGTTGTTATATTAAGAGAATGAAACAAGGGAGAAAAAAGAAGAAGGAAAACGTATATAAGCTAATGCAGCTGTAAAGTATAATCCTAGCAAATATATAGGGACAAACTGTCGTCACAATCAGTTCTTAGTGTAGATATGTGTAATTTCAAAAATAGATAAATAAATAAATAAAACCCACAAAGAATGTTAAATACCTAGGCGCCAAACAACACTAAAATTTATGTATTCAGCACGAAACAAAAATTTGTTTATGACGGATGATCTCGAAGCATATTTCTGAATTTTAACAATTATAACTTCATTTATAGAAATAGCCTTGTATTTTTAAGCATTAAACGCTAATCAATTAATTCAATTTAATAAATATTATGCATATGCGAAGTATTGTAGCAAAATACTGACAAAGTCTATCTCGCTTCCCCTGTAAAATTGGATAAATATAGTTGACAAGTTTCTAGGAAGCACAATAATGCTAGGCAATGTAGTTCTACTATTACCAGCACCGCAAAGGGTCAAGCTCGGGGCAAATGCAGAACGAGCCAGCTTTTCAACTCCTGGAATTGGCAAACAATTGACATGAAGCTAAAAGTTCTGCATGCTAACGTAGTTTCGTGATAGACAACTCTGAATTGACGTAATATTTTCTTTCAATGATTATCTAAGGTGCCATCATAATATCAGCTAAATGAATCAACAGTCAATGCAGAAGCACAAACTAAAAGTAAGTTAAATGAAAATAAATTATCTAAGAGAGTTGATTTCGTACTACACAAACATGTTGCCCATATTATATATCTTTGCGCTTGCCGGAACAAGCAATATGAACAAACAGTTCATGTTTGTTGCAATGATACATTGATCTTAAAGCTAATTAACTGTAATGGACCATTAGATACTCTAATGAACAACTGTGGTAGCGTATATGTGCACCATATTTTTCAAACTGCAAGTGTTCAAATGATGGCGCTATGTGATCGCACAGAATTTGTGTTTTCTCAGTCGTGCTCTTTTTCTAAAGGTTAATGCTCTGTTCATTTAGATCATCAGATTGTTGTTGTATGTTACAATGCGCTGGTTTACAGTACCTATATAAAGTTATCACGCCACAACTGGCTGCTCGTAGGCCGCGTGAACCTAAAACGTTAATTGACTAGGTCTGACTTATCATACCTGAACACAATCAGTGCTTGTTTTGAAAAATAATTATTTCATGAGTGGGATGAGAAAAGCCAAGCTAATGATTGTACGAATATTTGTTTTGGGTATAAATAGATCTAAAAATGCCAAAATATACATTTATACAATAAACCTCGTCCCTATCTGAGATTCTCTGGTTTTAAACCTTAGTGTGTATTACAACTCTTTCAGTCTGAAACACTTTGCTAGAACTTCATGTATGCACGTAGGCCTGCATATGTATTTTATGATCTCCAAGGCTATAAAGCAGTTAAAACACAACATTTTTATAGCTCTTATTTCATACCTAATGTGTTCCTTAAATGCATGTATTAGCTTCATATATTTCATTTATTCTTAATTTTATATTATATGTTTAATTTTTTCGAAAATCTAGTAGTAAATAACATTTATCGGTAGCATTTAATTCACTACCTGTTTTTTTTTCTCCAAAATTATACTTAAGAATATTTGATATCCAAATATTAAGATAATCTAAACACTATGAAGTTTCAATAAATCGACAACATAAAACTCGGATTTTTTCGAAAATCTAGTAGTTAATAGCATTTATTAGTAGCATATAATTAACCACCTGTTTTTCCAAAATTATGCTTAAAAATGTTTGCTATCTAAACATAAAGGCAATTTAAATATTATGAAGTTAAATAAATGGACAACATAGAACTCGGGAATGTGTCACTAACAAACAGGGAGAAGGACAGTATCTGTTTTTGGTTTACTCCGGGCAATATGATGATGATGATGATGATAATAATAGTAATAATATTTGTCCACAAATGTACCATATGTCTTAGTTTAAATTCCTTATAAAATCTAAGCTTCCCTAAGAGCCATATCACCTTTCTAGGTGTTGGTTGTTGTCTCAGGTTATAATTAAGGTGTTGTTTCAGGTGTGCAGCTTTACAAGCGTTAACTTTGAATTCTATCGAATTGCGCTGGTGTTCAATCCTGCACTTGACGTATTTACTTGCAGCTAATGGAAGCGACATGTGCTGGGCTGACCCACCTTTCCTCTACTCAGACTACATTTTGATCACACCCGCTCTCTCGATCACCTATTCTCAGCCGTCCACACCGCTTTACTCCAGCATGGAACTCACCTACTTCAGAATCCCTTTAACCTCTGTTCTTGAACAGAACTCATAAATGAAGTTGCAGAGGGTGATGCTGCATCATAGCAGGTCAAAAAAGTAGTGTTGTTGCGTATAAATACCGTTCTGTTTATGTTCTCAGGAACCGCCTTTATAGGCTTTACTGCTTAAGTCAATAAAGATATTAGGCTTTGGGCGTTTATGCAATTTTGGTTGTTTGGTACATTCCGGAGCGGGCTCCACAATGCAGGCGCCATAAGCTTATTGTTCGTCAAACTTCAGGATGATAAAGAGAGTAGCCGACGGGCAACTGAAAACGACCACGGGGAAAGAGCTATCGTTACAGGTCTTTAACTTAGTCCAAACAGTTCATCTCAACGAGCGATGCTCAGAGCTTTTTGAGACTGACTAAACTGACCAAGTCCTGCAGACGACCGCAGCGCCACCCCGCATTTCCAAAGCTCATTCACCACCACGAAGAGGTGTTACCATTGTATTTTCCAACCATTCAAATTAAAGTTTTCACTTCTATTAGCCTTTTGCTTTCATCTTAAATTTGTTCTCTGTTCATTTGTGAAATTTTGTATCAATGAATTCGCTCCAACCAATAGGAGACTGCTTTATAAACAAACTGGCTAGGGCACCACGGTTTACAGAGCTATTCATTACTCCTTTTAAGATCAACAAGTACCAAACTGCATCCATTTTTCAGACAGTAGTATCAGTATTACTGGCACCAACATCACGATGTCAGGTCTTGCTATGGTTAACCATTATTTTCAGGTTCTTAAGAAGATACTGATTTTCGATGTTATGAAACACCAAATAGCACGAAGCACCTGGGTTTAACAGGTTACGCTTTAGCCATATATTACTGAATAGGTGAGAATAGGAAGTTCTGCCAAAATTAGACAGGGGAAATTACTAGGAAAGTAACTCCGTTTTCAGGTTGCCCTATCTAGTCTACACATCAGCTTTGTGCACCTAATCTTAAGAGTTAAACGTTTTATTTTCAAAAACTAAATTTATAACTCAAAAATGAATCAATAATGAAATGTATCATATATACTTGTATTTGAACATTTCAGAATTGATTGAGAAACTTTCTTCTTATAATGTTGAAGTTTAATATGTTTTTAGGAAATGAAATTTATTTTATTATATAAAAGAATAATGCATGTTTTTAAAATATCATAATAACGTAGTAAAATTCTCATAAACAGAAAAAGTTTTTGGAAATGTGTTTATAAATGAAGCAGGGGCTAAAAAGAGTACTATTAGCTTAACATATAATAAATACTCCTTCATTCTTAAATAGAGTTCATGATTCTGAAAGGAAACCGGCGTACACACAGTTTGCGTGGTTGTGTGTAAGTCCGCCAATATGAGGTCGATGTTAACAGACTGTCTGAGAAGAAAATATGTGAGACCATCAGACCTAGAATTATACAGATGTAATACAAAGCTATTTCTGTTACATCTTAAGATGAATTAGTTTTATGTTTAAATGAATTTCATTCACATTTTCTATATTTATTGCGAACAGTTTTTATCATCTATTGATATAATAAAAATAAGAATAAAGTTGCAACACTAATATAATTATTACAAAATGGAAGTAAATGTAAAAATCTGTTGTATTCCATTCACATGACTTTCTCTACATCTATACAACAAATTATTGTTAAATAACTGATTCTTTTGTTTACTTCATGTTAATCGAAACAAAAATAGCATAAACACTCTTATTACTTGCTGCCTTGTAAGTAGAAGGGAAACAAGGGAGTGCCATAGGTTAAAGTGATTGGCAAAAGCTGGTTACTATGTGACTGAAGTTCCTTTGTTTGTGTGGACATGAGTTGACGAATTCCTGTATGAGAAAAGTATACGTCTTTGAAAGCTGAAACCCATAACAAGAAATATCTAAAAAACGACCAATTCTACGAAAATAAAATGTATATAACATAAATTGTGTGTTTCAACGTACCTTAAATTTTTGTGTGGTAAAATGTTGTCCATCTCTTACGGTTTGCCAGTTATGCAAAATTCCTTAAAATTCATCCAGAGTAAAGTAGCCTTCAGGGGCTATTTCCAGAAAACTCAAGATATACACTTTATTTGCCAGGTAAATATCTTCAATATACGATATTGTAATCAAAATCGTTAGAGCCATTTTTGAGAAACTAACAATTTTCAAAAAAATTTCCATTAGTTGGGGGTGGGGGGATTTTCTTGAGAATTATCGTGTCCCAGCCTTAGAGGATATCAAACTTGTATACCAGGTTTGGTATTCAACGGTATTTTCGTTTTTGAGCTAAGCTGTCCACAGACACAGACAGACAGACAGACAGACAGACAGACTGACAGACACTCACACATGGACTTTTTTCCAAAAATGTTTTTCTTGGATTCAGGGGGATGCATTACAACACCTTCTCTATACACCTGTACCTGTAGAAAAAGTACAAATGAATCCAATACCCTTTATGAGGGTACTACTAATGCTAGGATGAAAATTACAAACATCCTGGATACATTACACGTTGTATCCTTTATATTGTTTCCATCGTTCCAACATTTGACACTCTTTGTGTGGTAGGTACAGTATTATATTTCTACCAAAGTTTCAATGTTAAGATTGCACCAGAAATCGGTGTTTTAAGGTTCCCTGAAGCAAAAGAGTTTAGAAAAGATATGTTAGATAGACAGAGAGATCATATCTTAAATAAGATATATGCAACAATTTGTATGCAAATCAAGCATCTTCAAGGATGAAGGCTAAGCATATCAAAAAACTCAACCACCACAAACAACCATTTGCGTTGTAGAGGCTAGGTTATTCATTTTACCCACAAAACGTACGATAATAATTCAATTATGGCGCGCTGTAGTTATTGGCATAAAGGATAATATGCATAATTTGAATTTTTATAAATGAAATCGTGTTTTCTCTCTTATTGCTAATTATATAACTGGGAACTTATAACGTATAAGATGTTGTAGAAAAAGTAGACAACTTAGGTATATGTAAATTTAGAAAATAGCTTTTTTTGTAATATAAGCCATTTCTAATATATTTGTTTCAATATTCTTAAGGTTTTGCAGGTTCAAGTCCACTGCGCCGAAATTTGTTTGAAGGGGCGCAGTTTTTATTTCTTTCTTCACGAGCTTCATAATAACAAATACCAATTTGTGAAATAAAGAGGCTTTACACATGCTAATCACGTAGCCTAATTTGAAAAGAAACTCCTACACAAACACTAACCGGAATTACCATAACATAGATAAAATAAACGTTTTTTTCCACGAATAGTAAACAGCAGAAAAGTCGCCTGTGTGTGTTCCACCTTGGACTTTTCTTCTTTCTTGTGGAACTAAATGTGAAGAATGCCTTTTCTGTGAACAATTACTTACCCTTGTCTCAATTTTTTCTTTAGTATGTTCTGTCTAAACAAACTTATTCATAAACAAGCCGTTTTTTTCTGTGTCTGTCGTCTGCCAATTATTTCGAGATAAACAGATTTGAAGGAAATGAGCGGCCGCTGGATAAAACATGAAAGTTCCGTGTGTTTACACAGCTTTGTGGAGCTACTACTGGAAATGAAACTTGTCTTCAAAGGCTCTTTTCCTTTCAAGTGATTCTCTGTATAAATTACTCGACTTGGGAGGGCAGGGAAACTGGTTTATCCTAACTTATTTTGATCTTTGACTTTGCACTTCGTGTTGCTCTTTTATGTTCTTTGTCCACTTAGTTTCCTTTCTTACTATCTTCATTGCCTTCCTTTGTTCTGTTGTTACATTTGGTGATTTGAACGAAAGCTCCAATAAGTTCGTAAAACGCTTCTTGTGGAAATAAAAACTTTTGCATGTACGTACATTCCAGTAAATAGTTTTGATTGACCGGAAACGTGACTTCGAATACTGCTTGTTTTACCAAGGGACGCGATCCAAGGTTTAAAAAAACAAAAACAAAAAACAAAACAAAAAAACGGTATTCTAAACTCTCCAATTCTTATCCATTTCTCTACAAGAACTCATGCTTTTATATGTGTACATATTTGCATATTCTTATTTTTTCTAATGCTCTGAATACAATAATGGGGTTATATTAATATTTGCTTTCATTAATTTCGATTGAAAAGACTGAACCTGTAATGGATTTATACATGAAAAACTTTGGTTACGATTTCACAAGATCTCTTGAGAATTTATAGCCATCAATGCTTGAAAATTCTATCTGCTTAATATTTGAATAAAATGATCACTGAGAATGAAAATGAATTATCTCTCCAATATACGGAATCGGTTCATACGTGTAGTAGTACAAAGTCTGGGGCTGCGTTTGGTGCCATATCTTTATGGTGATCAGGGAAATGAAAGCGTTTTCGTGGCAATCTTTTTTTTTTTTTTTTTTTTTTTGGCGTTATTCATGTTAGAAGTTCTTTGGGAAAGTGAAGAAGAAATATGTCCACCTGCTCAAGTTAATTCTGTATTTACTCTATTAATGTTGTTATACTGCACTGATGTGCAAAACCTAAGGATTCACAAGCTGTGCCACTGCTAGCTATAGTTACACTACAGTCAGTGCGTCATATGATTGCCCTCTAGATTTACAAAAATAGAGACAGCATACGTTAAAGGGTATCTGATTTCCATGGACAGCAATGCATGCTCTGCAACGTGCTCCCATGCTGGTCACAAGGTTGGTAAGGAGTTTTTGTGGTAGGGCGTTCCATTCCTCCACCAGCGCTGTTGACAGCTACTGAATGGTCCTTGGTGTATATGGACGTGTTGCAGTGCGTCTCCCCAAAGGATCGCACATGTGTTCAATGGTATTAAAATCCGAGGAATGGGCAGGCTAATCGCCGAATATCCTCTCGTTTCAAGAGAGACTCCACTTTTTTGTAGTATTTGACTCCCGCCTTTACTACTATAGCGTCGCAGGGATGACATTGATGATACGGAAATGAAGAATGGCGGGGAATGCGATGGCGGGGAAAATCGGAGAATCCGGAGAAAGCCCGCCTCTGCGCCGCTTTGTCCGCCACAATTCCCACATTCGGATTGAACCCGTTCCGCCCTCGTGAGAGGTGAGGGATCTAAACTATCGGCTACAGAGACTCCATCTGTTCGGTACACTATCATCCATAAAAATTAAGTCACATGGGGAAGGGGTACAGTATTACAATAACATTGACTAGTGAGCATACCGTGTTCAAAGATCTGGAGGTGGGTACGCCCATATAACATTATGCCTCCCCACATTATAACACGTGGACCACCAAGACGATCATGGTCAAGGATGTTCGTGGGTCGATTACGTGTTTCCACCTTTCGCCAGATGAAGCTACGTCGAGAAACAGACTGAATCTGCTCTTATCTGATAAGAGCAGGCGACCCAATTCCTCTAAGGTCCAATTCTGATTGTCTTGGGACCATCGCAAACGGTGCCACCGATGTGCGGGTGTCAATGGAACACAACATACTGGCCGTCGGGCAAAGAGAACACCTCTATGCAGTAGCCGTGCCATTGTATAACATGAGATTACATGCCTGGCAGTCCTGTTAAATGTGGTTGCAATTGCATACCTTATTTGAAGTGTCTGTTACACAATGTATCGTTTATCTGCAGCTGTAGTGGATCGCGGTCGAACACTTCCTTTCTCTGGGACAGCAGTGCCTGTGGTTTGGAGGGCTCCCCATGCATGTGAAACCATGCTGTGAGGAATACCAAACTCCTGGGCAATGTTCGTCACACTTTGTCCTTCTTCAATTTTCCGATGATTATTTCTCATGTGAAGTCACCCAAATGTTTTCTAATGACCACGTTGTAAAGGAGAACACCATTATAGTGCACTGTAACAGCTCGCTGATTGCCACACACTGTCTTAATCCTGTTTCTTCTGCTGACACATATTGCGGGACCAGACATATTTGGCGCTATAGTCTCACTTCACTCACGCCATGCGACCTCCAACTTTCCGTGTACCTGTAAGAGGGCTCTGGCAACATGCTCCTGCACTTTATTCATGTCTATCAAGTAGTCCATATGTTATGCTAATTTATCAATATTGTCCTTTGGTTTTACACACCAGTGTATAAATGTAACTGAATGAGATGTTACCGGGCAGAAATCAGCATCTTTGAAGTCTGCACTCACCTTACATCTTACTACACATCTGATTTGTACGCTGCGAGGCAAGGTAACGCTCTCAAGAAAATTCGTGTTCAACTCATGAGGTATCCATTTAACTCTGCTTACATCTGCGACAGTCAGTAGTTTTTAAATCCCCTTGCGGCTTATTCATTGTGCTTAGTGCTTATGCCCAGTTTCTAAATGCTGCTGCATTAAGCAATAATGAGTATGCACATATCTTAAACGGACCCAAAGGCTTCCTCGGACTGAGCCTCATTTGCTGCACCATATACTAGGTTCATTTCCAAGCTAATGGAAAGGGACCGGTATGCTTTATCAGCTAAGACATAGATAAGTCATGGTACGGAACCTCTATTTTCAGTAACATTAATTCTGTACCGTAAGTTGTGGATAGGTTAGTCGTTTTATTTAAAGGGACACTATAACGGCATAATTAGAAGGGAATTCTGGCAAATACGATTTTATATCCTCTGTCCATGCGAGTATTATTAATAGGAAGGTTATAGAATGAAGTATGCTCAACAAATGCAACACACATCAGACAACTTGATAAATCACGATAGAAATACAGACAGTCAAACAAGAATAAACTCTTCAATAAGTACTTTCTGAAGATAGAATGGATATGTTCGCAAATAAGCTTTTCTGCACCTGTTGTACTGTAAGTAAACTAAACGAGTATCTTTACTTAGTGTTGTGAGTTTCAGTTCAAATATTCGTGACTTTTAGCTCTTTTCGCACAATTCACAATGCGGGTGTTGCTCATTTCAGAACCGATGTAAAGCCGATCTAGCCTAATTCTAAACTCACTGTATAATACATTTCCTTCTGTCTGTTAGCCACGTTTCACACCCTTATTAAGTGGGAATTGCTTAAAATAACTATTGGTGGAGGGTTTGTAATTCTCTTAGTTTTGCTACTAAGTGCATCATTTAATCTGATTATCTTTGTCGATTTTGTAAGTAAGTGGTCTTTTGAGTGGCAAGCCCAACTCCTGTTTGTTCCTCCCTACACAATATACAATAAAGACGTGTATTAAGTCAGCAGAACAGATAAAAAACTTAAACAAGACAGTAAAGCTGTAAAATATATATGAATGCTGCCAGTTTATTCTATAAATAACGATATTAAAGGTCATATTCGAATTCAAAACAAGATCAAAAATTTGAAGCCTAAGCCATAAGCACAGATAAGCCAGAGGACTCGTAATACGTTTCAAAGTATATAGTAGGTGGCGCAACTGCTCCGCATTTGACGACTGCAAATATCTCTTTGATGGGTGGAATATCTGCACAGATATGCAACCTAGATAGTTGCAGAACTCAGCGAGGCTGTTTCAAGTTAAAACCCATCAATGGAGAACTGCCGAGAGTGACCATCAATTTATCCCTCTCAATAAGCGCGTTCCGTTCACCGTAGGCTCTATGAGTTCTGGAAATCTTTTAAAGCACGAAGGGATATCTGCACACGTCAGTTACGGGACAACTGGGCCATCTGATAGATTTTCTCACGAGGGAGGAAGAAACCTTGGTTAATCGTAGATACCAACTACGAAATAAGACATCTGCCCGATATATAAAATATTATGCAAACATATTATAATTTTGAGATCCTGAATAAAGCTTAATTAACTCTCATGGTTTGGAAGATTTTAAAAATATATTTAGCATGGACTGTCTCTGAAGATTCAAATCAAGTAAAGCGAATAAAATGAGTGAAACGAGCATCATGTGAGAGTAGGGTTGATTCCGCTGAGAGTTGCACTAGATATGTCTCTCATGAGTGACACGGAATCCCAGGAAACCCTATCAAATCTACTTATATAACCTGAGATTCGTACTCGGTTCAGCCGAGTAAGGCAATTTTGCCCCGCGACACTGATATAAGCATGTTTATTTGCTGTGTATATCCTACTAAACCTGAATGGCAAACTAAGTCACTCGCAATTTTTAAAGTCCAAATCATCAGCTTTCGGACATTAACGTACACAAGGGGAATGTGAAATTGCAGCTATGCTAGACAATCTCACAAAAAGATTCGACTGTACTTCCAACGAAACTTTCTTCGTGCATCGCGCAATTATTTGCCCTCTGTTAATATCAGACAGGCAATTCATAATCTTTCTACAAATGCTACTTCTATTTCCCTGTTCTGCTATCCAAATGTATCCCAATCCAATGGTTCCAAACCTTTCTTTAATTTTGATGCCTACGTCGAATTACCTTCAATTCTCAGCTTTTCAGTAGTAGACTACCCTAAATAAAGATTGGTTTCCGTGAACTATTCTTATCCAATATTAAACTTCTCAGAGTGTCGCATGGGTTAGACTAAGAGCATGGAGGATGATAACATTTACTGACGAGAATGTATAAGAATCTGTCTCATTTGCGAGGAGGAAGAGTCGGGGGGCGCTTATCTTAGCAAGATGTAGGTACGGCGGAATAGACAGAAGTGTTTTACCGCGATCTTTTACCACTGGAATAGAGAGTCTGGAGCATGTTGGACGCTACTGGTAGGCATGGAAGACTTGAAGGGGATAGGTAAATTTCCGCTTAAGGCGAGACAGCTGAGATCTGAGATGGCTGATAGCAGGGAAGTGTGGGACGATAAGAAGAGCTAAAAATGTATTGTAAAGCTTTGTATATGCATGCTTTTTGCCAACTATCTCTGTCATTGTTTTTTTCTGTAGTATAAGTATTGTGTATTTCTTTCTTAAGTGTATTTGTTTACTGTAATAAGGCACTCTAATGCATTGGAATATGCTTTGCCGTTTAATGTGTACTGTAAATTTAAGAAGCTATATTTGAATAGGTATGACTTTTTATTTTCACAGTCATTCTCTTTATCTTGTTTTTTGTTTTGTTTTTGATAGCTCTTGTTATTTTGTGTAATACAAAAACACTTACGGTGTGAGATTGATGAAATGCGAATGATGAAGATCAGTGTATGTGTACTGGTAATATACACTAATTCATTCATTCGTTTGTTTTTATCAATTTAATTTGGGAGTGAATACCGCGAGTAAGTTTACCCGACTAAACTCATTTGGAAAGAATGACAGAGGAAGTAATCAATAGTAATCAAAACATGGTTGTAATTTACTTTAGATGCGTCACTCACGCGACCGGTAATCCCGCCTTGATTGGTTGATACCCAATACCATTCCTCCATATCATCATAACAGTGGTAAAGTGAAATGGAGGTTGTTGAAATCCCTTTGTTCGGGCAATCGCTTGTTATCTGAAGGAAAATCAAGTTGCACGAAGTACTTGAAGGTGATTCTTAAAGTGGCGGGTGAATTAAATCAGGCAATATTAAGAAGAAAATGTTATGTGTTCTATTCACATAACTTTCTTTACCTGTTCTGCAAAAAGGATATTCTTACCAAAGATTTATTTATCTATATCAGACTGACCAAGATGCACAATAGCAGAGATTCCCCTATTGCTTTTCTCCTTCTAAGCAGAAGTAAAATAAGGACATACGCTAGGTCAAATATTTTGAAAGCCGGTTGCTATGTGAGCAATTGAAATTCGGTTAGTTTTGCACAGCCAGCAGTAAAAGAAATGAGAGATGAAACGAAAGGTGCCTTCCTCTTTGATAAAATTTACGTAATTTAAAATTGAAGACAATAACAAGAAACATCTTGGAAACAATAAATTCTATAAAAAATTAGAAACATTATATGGTATTGTGTATTATAACGAGATCTTCATTTTTTGTTCAATAAATCTTGGTCTATTTCACGTTTTTTTTTTTGTTTTTTTTTTTAACCAGCTATGTAAATTTCAGCAAAAAGTTTTCCAGAATGAAGAGGTGTTCTGGGTCCATTCCCAGAAAATTCAAGACATACATTTTGTTTATCATTTAAATATCTTTAATATACTTACCGTACTTTAATCAAAACCTTTAGAGTAATTTTTGATGAAAACGAAAGTTAAAAAAAAATCTTGTAAATGATGGTTTGGGGTTGGGCATTTTCTTGAAAATCTTCGTGCCGCATCCCTGGGATATACTAAACTTAAGTATCAAGCTTGGTACCTAACAATCTTTTTGTTTTTTAGCTATAATGTACACACACACGGACCGTCTATCAAATATGTCTTTTTTGGTTCAGGGGACCCAGATATATATTTCCGGGAACGAATTTTTGGCTGGAGTACAATACCTTCTCTATACACTATGCACATAATACCTGTAGAGAAAATAACAAGGAGAGACAGAGGCCTGGTAGAATATAGCTGATAAATACTAAATATTCTGCAGTTGTTTCAGTCTGAAGGTGTAAAAATTAAACTATAACAATAATAAATACAATCTGAATATATAATCGAATTTGCTCATAATGGAATATGAGTAGAAAACGCTCCCTAGCACATAGTACCTTATGACCTAAGGTACTATGTGCTAGGATTACCTCAGCTCATGGTTGTCTTCAGAGAACATTGGCATATTAGATCCACATTAGCTTCCAAAGGCTGCCCAATTAAAAAAATAAGGCTAATGTGTTCCATTCGCATGTCTTTCTCTAGCTCTTAAAAAAAAACTATCTTACACAAGATTGTCGTTTTATCTACACCGTGCTAATCAAGATAAACTTTACAGAATTTGTCTTATTACTTGCTTCCTTGCAAACAGAAGGGAAATAAGGGGGTATATTAGACTAAAGCAATAGTCAAGTCTTTTAAAAGCTGTTCACTATGTGAAAACTTTGACAGTCGGTATTTACATGCTCAGCAGTAGAACAAAAGGGATACGAAAAACGATCACTTCCCATTTGAGTAAAGTTGAATTGGTTTAAAAGTGAAACCATAACAAAGAATATCTCGAAAACGACTAACTCTACAAAAAATGTATGTGACAAATTGTGTATTTTAAAAATATTACATTTTTTGTGAAGTAACTTTTACAGACTGATCTCATAGGGTTTAACAGTTACACAAAAAATCAACGAAATTAAGAGGATATTCCCAGAAAATTTGATATACATTTCGTTTATCATTAAAAACACTTTGAACATATGGTATATGAGAATATCAAATTTTTGGGAAAATGTTCCGTGTAATGAGTAGTTGGAGTGGGTAATTTTCCTGAAAATATTCTTGTAGCATATTTGAAAGGTAATTGATATTAAGTACCAAGTTTGATATAAATTATCTTCGGTATTTGGGTTATTTTGTCCACAGATACACATACACATACACGGACTTCATTCGAAACATTTTTTTTATGCATAGGACCACAAAACATATATTTCCGGTGAAATCTCGTTATCAAAATTTTGGGTGAAGTACAATACCTTCTCTTTTGTACCTTGTACGTATGCTCTAGAGAAAGTAATACAGAAGAATGACAAGCAAGGAACTGCAAGCTGCCAACCCCAAAAGGTAGTGGGAGATTTTTAACTGAATATTTTGACATACCTAATTGCCTAGCGCAGTTAGATGTAATCTTCAAACTGAGTTTTTAGGAATATTTTAACGCTGATCTCATTATGGACACTTTTAGAAATCAACTTATACATAATGTTTACATTGTTTTAAAAGCTAACCTATAGTATAGGGTACTCATAAATGCGAAGTATCGTATACGTCTAACTGAAATGGAGCACCCAAACCCAAGGGACACAGACGGAAGTGTACACCGTCCTTAGGCTCGGATGCGGTTTACAAACGCTTCTAACACTACTGGTTACAGTGGAGCTTTAACGTGTTGCGTTGTCATATTTTGTGTATAGGGGCAAAATCAAATCATCTGCTTCAGCACCTTACACATTCTGCTTATTTCCTGTAAATTTGTGTTGGTGGCACGTTTTAGTTTCAGCGGATCTTGCTGGATTTGCACAGTAAGGGTGTACAAATTTTGTTAGTTGCGTAGAAAACATACAGTAATGTGCATGTGGATAGTACTGTGAGTTCAACCACTTTTATATCACATATTTTCGAAACGTAATGAATTACTGTGTTTTGTCTCTTGTATTTTACCCGTTATGTTCATTTGCATTAAACTAAGTTGCTGCTACGCATCTGATTTGTTTTTCATCAAACACAACAAACAAATGTCGTCAAGAAAACGTTGCATATAAGTGCACTAAATAATGCGTAACACACAAGAATTTTTCATTTGTGCAGAAATAATAGTTTATGATTAGCCCCCTACTAACAAATTCACAAAAACTTGAGTGTTTAGAATAGCTTTTATGTGAACCTGATAGAAGGAAATCCGTTAAATTAAACCAGTTACACTTCGCATTATTTGCATAAAACTATGTTTTAACTTTCTTTTCCCTGTGACGTATTTCTGCAGTGATATATTAGGCATTTCGGAAACATAAACTGCACAGGTTGGCAATGTTGCAGTGGTAGCCAAGTGGCAGCTGAGAAAGTGAGTGGCAATCTCCCTTTCATATCCAAAAGTAGTTCAGTGCGTAAAGAGCTTTCACTTTCGCTGTATAGTGGATGTCTTATGAGTGTAGGTAAACGTTTTGGATCTTTAGCTTTCTCATAATTGCATGTGCTTATTCCAATGACAAACTTTGTATCCTAGACTCACATTCTACACATAGCATTAAACTAAAATACCTTTTGCAGTTGACAAGGTTCATTTAATGAACCAAACCATATTTCTGATATGCCAAAAAAAAAAAAAAAACACAATTAGGCTCTTACAATTCTAGTAAATGTCAAATTTACCATGGGCAGCAAAAGAATAAACAATAAACCAAATGATTACAACCTCTAATGGAGCTGACATAAACTTGGTGTGCTTTTCAGTCAGCCCGGAACGCTTATTGGGGGATGAAGGCATCGCTTTCACACTGTTAGGTAAGCTAATAGCTACAAAGTTGATGTCTTATTTCGTCCTGTTTGTGTGAACTAAGGATCTCGTTGAAGACAAAGCCGCTGGTCCCCTGGTTTCCAGTTCAGATAAGCTATTTTGTTTTCGTCTCAAACGTAATTTGACCTAGAACCATTGTGTATCTCCAACCACATTAGATGTGAAAAACGATGTTGAGAAAATTATTAATCATTTCCAAAACCCTGTGTGGTGTTATACAGTGACTACCGAAACTAGGCCAGAATTAGACTTATTTTACACTTTTTTACAAGCGAAAAAACCATTGTATTCATAAGTTCTCGTGAAATGAAGCATCTAATTGGTAAAATAACGTTCTTTTTACGACATCGGCTAATCACACAACAAATGCTATACACTTTTGTTTGTAATACCCATATGAAGTACATGTTAGTGAAAGTGTAATTAGTTCCTTTGCATTCTGTATAATCAGTTGTACCAGTGACCCAACTGGTACACTCGCCTCTCACCTAGATCGATCCGAAGCGACCGCATGTGAGATTTGTGGTGTACGGGTTTTCTCCGGTTTCTCCATCGTATTCTACCGTTGCTGCATCTTCATTCCATGTATCACCAGTGCCACAATATATAAAAGCGGGCATTAAACACTGTCAAAAAAAAAAGTGACTCAACTGCACTGTATTTCATGTATGCATTATTCGTCCGTCAAAAGGTTTTCAGAACACAACGGGGAAATTCCAAGTAAACATAGATCAGTGGGGACCTGGTCCTTTGGTGTAGTGACCTTCGTTATTCTACTCTTACTTATCAGCGGAGACGATGAGCGGATCGTGCTTATTGACAAGCGATTCTGACTTGTACGAGAGAATAGAGACAAGGAACAGTAAGCAAGAAGGGTGTATACGGTCCAAAAATGTTACACAATAGTTTCCATTTTAGTTACCGATATTTTATTTTCGAGGGAATAAACGCGTTTTAGATAGACAAATTAATTGAAATTCCCTTATTTGACCTATGAGTATCCGTCCATAATGTTTTAATTGTGTTTACGCTCCTCCTGTCTAACATTTGGATGATACGCATTGAAGTGCTAAACTAAAACATTAATACGGCGTAACGAAAACTATGGAAACATGAGAGCACTTAGTGTTTCGCTACTATTTTGTTAGTTTGGTAAACAAAACAGAATAGGAAGCAAACTATGCACACGCAGCTCATAGCTTTAGTGATGCAAACAACGTTATCGATGCTTTGCTTAATTAAATTGTTTTGTTATACTCAGCGCCATTTCAAGGCCATTAATGGAGTTGTAGACCTATTGTTTACTTCATAAAAGGTGATGAGCTTTAGTTTTTGGCAAGGCCATAACTCCGCTGCACTTCACCAATGCACATTATATTGAAGTTTGAAGAATATTTCAACCTAGATTTCATTCATATGCCCATTGTTTAAAAAAGGATTTGCCATAAATAACCTCTGGGTTTTAGACACGTCGCTCGCGTTTCATAAAGAGGCATTTGACACTCTGCCAGCAGACTGCACAGAGGAATAAATCGTGGCGCGTTTACGTAGCACCGTTTGATCACTAACGTGTCTTTCTCACACTACAGCCAGTGATGTCATTATAGGTGGTTTTACTTCAGACCTTCTTGAAACTGTTCTGTAGAGCGGTGGATGCTATTTCAGCAACGATTCTACTGTGACTAGAAACAGCATGCACTACTGGGCCCCTTGCTGTCCTCGCTGAGTTTTAAATGCTGGGGCTTAAACGCCTGGTGGGAATTCTTGTGTATAATGCAATTGGACCCATCTTTCTCCCACAAAGACTAAAAGGACCACGGTATTTTGAATTCCTACAAACAGAACTGTAGTTTCTTTTTTCTTCTGTGGTTCCAATTACGAGAGATTGTCAGTAAGTATAAAACTGGTTTCAACATGATGGTGCAGCACCTCATTATTATGAACCTGTCAGGGTCCATTTCAAACCTGCGTTGACACTGAATTGAGCAAAGTAGCCCCTTAACTTAGATACCAAGTTCTCTTGATCTAACCCTATTAGGTTTTTTCCGTTTATGTTTTAAACAGATCCACTCAATGTGGAAATTTTACTTCAAAGGACCGTTGAAGCATGTGCTTCTGTTACAGCAACGATTCTCAGAAACTTTATGGATAAACGGAAGTAATAGAACATTGTATTAATCTACAGGGGCAAAATAAACATAATCTGTTCTGTGAGTGACGTAAAATATTACATAGACCATGCTAAGGATGATCATGATGATAATAATTATAATGAGGATGTTGATAATGAAAATAATACTAATAGTAACAGCAAAGGTAGTAATAGTAATATTAGTAGTAATAGTAATAGTAGGTGGCAATAATAATAAATAAATAATAAAAATACTTAATAAAGAATAGTATTATTAATAATAATAGTCATAATAATAGTAATCATAATAATACAAATAATAGTAGGTAACAATGCTAATAAGCTTGGAAATACGGTTTGGCCACCCGGTATAAATTTCTTAAAATCAACATACGTAAATGATATGGAAGAGTAGTTCATGAAAATTACGTTGCCTTCATTGAAGAGTGACCTAATTGCATTATTGCCATCTCAAACATGTATTCTTCAATTAAGACCAAGTAGGCTTATGGCTGCTGCATTAGCAGAACCGAAGACTTCAACAGAAACGTTCTTTCTTATAAAACTAGCATTAGTGTTTAGGTACCAAAAGTACACTTTTTGTCTTATAAAAAAGGAAAGAAAATAAGTAAAGAACTATTACACAAACATAAGTACGTAATAAAGTCCCTGTTTCAAATTACTTAAACCTCCGAACCATGACACTGTTTCATTGTGCTGCAACTTACTGTAATATCTGTTGCTGTAGGTATATGCGCCATTTCACCAGGGATTTTCAGCTATCGTGTAACGTCCATCTAAACAGGTGAACCTCTTCAAGAGGATGTACAAACTGAAGAATTCTTACAGTATAGAGCAGGCAACATACCAGTGAACACATAGCGGACAATCATATGCATTTAGTTCTAATAGAAACCGAATCTTGTCTCCCTACATTATGAGGGGTGTGCCTGACAAATATTGGACATGTTTTTGCATATACGCTGTTGGTCGGTAGTGTGTCTAATAGCAGAATACTGATTGGTGCATTAGTGTTGCTTGTCGGGCGCTGTTTATGCGTGAAACTGCTGCAAGGGAAGAGAGAAAAGTGCTAACATTACATAATATGTAGCTGACCAAAAACTGCAAACAACTAGGGTGCAGAGGACCCGAGTAGTGTTCGTGTTTATTATACTTATACCGGAGATTCAGGCCTTCAAAACTTTATTTAAGTAATATACCATGCTACAATCCTGAGGAAGGTCACACAAACATGTCAGTGCCAAAGTCTAGTTTGACAAAAGTTCGGATTCGTGTTGCTGTACAGTGTTGAAAAACTACTCCCATGCCTATTCCACCGTAAATTCGGTAAATGTTTTCCTGCAAATGACTTTTGCCATCAAATGTTTTGTTGCGCTGGTAACTCTTCATCGGGAAAGAATATTCCACAGACTTGTTTTTGCGATGAGCATTAGCAGGCCGTGCGCAAGTTTCGTAATGAAATGGAGAGTTGAATGTGCTTTCGTTACAAACTTGATGCTCAACAGCTACCAGAAACAGCACCCTTCATATGTTACTGCTGCGTGGGAGAACGTCTTACGAAAGGGGAGCAGGCGCTTTTATATAGCATTTCCTGTATTTTATAGGCCAGCTCAAGGTAATATTTCAGATAAGATAGCAATGGTGTGACATCCTGGGACATTGCTGCCTTAGTTTGCCGAACGATACACCAGGGAACAATACGAGCATAAAACTTAACAGATTTGTCAGTATCGCAGAACCAATAAAGTAATGTATACGCCGCCATTAGAGAAGGGCTAGGTGAAAACGGGAATAAAAGAAAAAGTCTAAGTTTCTTGGAGCGGCTGTGCTCTCACATTAATGGCAATATTGGGAGTTTTCTTTTCTCTATATTCTCCGGCCATAAAATGGCGTATAACACTCAAAGCAGTAGAGATGATTCTGGGATACTGGAACTACGACAGTGACATCTCTCTTATTCTTCGTTTACTGTTCTCACCTTTTAGCTCGGTATAAAGTAACTACTTCGGCATAATAAGATTAATTATATAAGTCCACGTAAATAGTATAAATACTCAATTTTGTCATTTTAATATGGAATCCATTTAGCACCATGATCACATTTTCTTCACGGTTTCACGGCTGAACCTTAAGCGGAGGTTTAAGCTACAGGAGTTTTACAGCTATAGTGATAAGCTGAGTTTATCTGTATTGCTTAAACCGTACTGAACTGTGGTTTAAGGGACCGCTGTGTAATCTAAAGATTGGGATATTAATCAGGAACAATTTTAATTATTTTTAACTCACAGAAACACTCTCCGGAATGTTTAGAATGCGAACCATTCTCTATGAAACAATCGAGAATTCTAAGAGAGATTTTCATTGGAAGCCTCTGATGTTTAACATTACACCAATGAGCATGTCGCTTCACCCAACGAAATCACAGTTGTTAAGTCAGCGTGGAGTGAAACACAGTGTTGCGATATCTCCTCCTGTTTTGTCTCTGGTTTTTTCTTTTAAGTAGTAAATGTTGTTAGACGTAACCGTTAATCTTGATTAACATTAAGGGTAAACATTAATTGCTTGTGGCTGTAATTGACTTTTATTTTGGAATTTAATACGGGACCAATTACTTTCCAAATGAAATGGTTAGAACAGTACTGAAAAACAAAGATTTCCCAGCTCTTCGCTTTCGTATTATATAACTGAAGGACCATCACATGTATTTCACCACACTTACAGGGGTGTTTGTTTCAATAAAAGTACACTAGTATCTGCAAAACTATTCTTCTGAAAAACTAATTCCGTACCCCCAAAGACAGCTGGAAGTCTCAACGGGTAAAGCTCTTGAACGGACACATTATTCAGTACGCCGCTTTCTGACCCAGTTAGCAGTAATTAGCTTATTGCTGTGGGGCGGTGAAAATTAAAGGAGACGAGGTAGGCTGTATATTGGCAATCAAATGTCTACGTTAATTGCTGTAAGGGAAATAAAAATGAATGTCCAGTGAAGGACAATTAGGAACCGGAAGTGATTTCGATAATTAATTGCCTCAAACAAAAGGAACATCTTCAGCTTAGGAGTTCAAAATCAAGCTATTTGGATGCTTAGTGTCCATTCGCATAAAACAAGGCAAAATCGTGTAAAATCGAGTGAGGATACTGTAGTACAGCTGCTCGCAGATTTACTGTTAGTTTTGAATACTTTAGAAACGCGAATGGTTAGGTTTATTGAATCCTGCAAACAAGTCTGCGCACCTGTGTAGCGACGTCCCCGTAGGGGGGAGATTGCGACTTCTTCAGCTGCTCCGATGCAAGCCTGCTCCAAGCACCCGTGGTACTTCTGGCGCTACTAAGATCTCCGTCTGGCCAAACATCTGAGCCCCTCCCGTAAGGGAGATGTTCGGATTGGGTTCAACTCGGCGGTGCAGTGGTTCATGAAACCCATGCGAGATTTGGTACCCCTGGGCTGTGATGCCCGGACGTGGTTGTGCCACGCTCAATGTCTTCTGGTGCTAACCTGGAAACTCAGTAGACAGAAGCTAGTGGATTTCGCCCCATCGAGGTTTTCGGCAGTTGCCCCCTTAAGGGGTTGACACATGTATGTAGCGTATCAGCTTCCGTCCTTGCGGGAGCAAAGGAGGCTGGTTTTTAAAATAGGTACCGGCCTATCGGAAAGCCCCATGAAAGTTTCCCTGTGCCGCCTTTCAGTGCCTGTGTTACCATGTCAGTATTTATCTATAGCGAGGTCTATATCTTTGATGGGAGATCATAAGAGTACAGTCAAAAAATGTGATTTTTCAGGAGAGCCAAAAAACTATTTTACATTGTACTTAAAGATTAAACAATTATTATAAAGCTAGTTCTATGTGCTGTATTTGATTACTTTAAAGTTGCATATATGCAATAAGTCCAATACTTCGTATTAGCAAAATTAAATGACTTGTACGATTTGTACCTCGTAAGTTATGAGTGCTATTTGACTTGTACTATTATAATTATAAACGGAATTAGGGAAAACCATGGTAGTTAACGAAAAATTATCATTTTATTGCAAAATGAACTATAAGTACACAGAGTTTTGCAATTAACAGGAATTTAAATTGATAATAAAACTAGTAAACTAATAAATTAATATATTTTTGACGACTACAGAAATAAGATTTTGCTGAGCATTATTTAATTTTCTTAAAATTCCTAAATGTCACGCAGGATATCCTCTGCTAAACTGCTGACTTTTAGATCATTCTAGAATTCTGATCTGACAAGCGACAAATTTTAAGCTGTCATTTTGATCCAAAGTATTCTTGAACAATTTTTCTCCAGGACTTTTTCTGTATCGGAACCATTGTACTTCCTGCCACTTGAAGGGTTCACCAGTTGCCTCAGAACCAACGATGATTGTAAGAGTGATACAAAATCCAAAAATGCATCATGTGTCATCTCATTTACAACAAATTTGTTGTTCTTTCCTACAAGTTGAAACCAATCATATGGATGTGAAATAGAATGTTCTGTTTTTCATTCTACTTCTCAATTTGTGCATGATCTGCATCACATATGACTGTGTCCCCTGACATTGGACTTGTGATCTGTAACTTCCAATGACATTTTGTTTTGAATCAATGCTAAAAACACAGCAACTATTGCTCTTTTTGGAGTTATAGGCCATGTCAGTAGTTGGTGGTGCCGACTAATTCTGACTCCAATTGTTCCTTTTCTACTGGTTCATTTGAATGTTTAATTTTATGTTTAATGTGTAATATATGTCGTATTTTGTACTACAGATGTCATCACTTGAACGGGATGCTTTCTGCTTGCACTGAGACCTCGTTTTTCACTCAGAGGTATTCCTGAGTGTGTCGTACGTTTCTGCTTCGCTGCATTTGTCACAAACGTCTGACTCATATTATACACCTTCTTGAAGCATCTTCGACAAACTTTTACCCTCTCACTATTAATCTGAAGATCAAATGTATTTGTAATTTGTTTATTGTTTCATTTCCCAAACTGAACACTTTCCATTTTTCTAGATTTTTTTTTTGTCGCAGGTTTCCATGAGATTTTCCGTGTATGCTACTGTTTTAGAATATTCTCCCAAACACCAACATTTCTGAAACAGCATCAGCCTGATAACTTTGGGGATTCTTTCTCTACATCTTAAGCGACATGAATCTAAATGTTTCGTTTCCCTTTTCTTAACTTCTTTTCCTGTTATAGTGACATATGCCTCCCTGTGTTTTGCTTTTGTTTTCGTTTCCTCAGTTTTCTTGCATGCAATTTTGGAACACATGCCTTATTGTTTCCTTCATTAATTGTCACAGAGGGAAAGGTAGAGGCACTTGGAGAATTAAACTTACAAGTATCTGTAGCACTTTCATTGGAACTGGAAGAGCTAGGAACATAATCTTTGTCCTTTACTAAGTCATCGGTGTCAAAATCTATGTCTGAGTTAGGACCTTGTTTATCTTCTCCTGGGTCATCTGAAGAGTTAAAGGAAACACCAGTCTTTAACTCATTTTCATTTTCATGATTAACAGCTTGCAGTTTTAAATGTACTTAACTGATGTCAATGTCACTACGCGATGCCTCAAGAAAAAAATAGATCAATTAATAAATATTAATCTGTAACAAAAATCAGTCTCTATTTTATTACGAATATCTTCTAATTCAATTGTAAAAACAAATTTAAGATTGCTAAATTAGTTAATTATAATTATTGTTCAAAAACGCAATAGGTATACAAAAAAGTGCACTATATTATTTACTACTTTTAATTTTCAGTTAAGTTATACTGTTGAGTTATTCGAAAAATTGTTACACAATGACTATGACCTTTACAAAGATCCTGAATCTCAGAATTGACGAAATCTATTATTTTTTTTACATAATTTTAATAGTTGTTGCCTCTGAAAATTGGATTAACTAATATGGTACATTATTTTTCATATGCTTAATTAAAAGCAATTTTAAGACTTTCAGAAAGGTAATAACATTATTTTGTATGGAAACACAAAAGGTGGAAACCTCCTGAGTTTTATCTCCTGAATTTTATCTCATCACAGATATTAACTGGTCTGGAATAAACATTAGAAAATTGTCTTTACAGCTGAAATAATATAATGCACTTACCATCTCTGTTCACCAGAGCAATCATTTTAGCAGCACGGCTGGTGTACATCTTTAAAACTACTGTCACTTTCAATAATTAACGTAGAACTGCAAGTCAGATCAATTTTGCCGGCAAGATCAACAATAAAATGCATCACAGCACACGACTGTTAACACTGGTGAAGAAACTGGTGTGATTCAAATGATGGTGGAAAAAAGGAGAAAATTTCTGATGGGGTTAAAAACAATTTGAAGGTTAGTGACTGTTAGATCTTAATGTCTCGTTTAGCTTTTTTTTTTTTTTAATTTTAATGAGGTTCACACATTAGTACCCAAACTGTTTGAGATATAGAAGTACCTAACTTACAGGGGGAAATATTAAGTTACAGCCCAAAAATCCAGGACCTAGTTACTACATGATCAGTTTATAATACGGATCATACGTCAACCTACTTCACCTGTAGTTACGAGAACACACGAGTTGCCTCGCTCGTGAGCACTAGTCAAGGTCCGTATATCCAGGTCGGAGCACCAATGTTACTTCTGGAGCCGCCATATTGAGTCTTAAAAACGGGCGTGCTTCATTTCTAAACTAATATTTTTACAGTGGATTTCATAGCAAGGATTAAATGGGGTCTAAACGTACGACATAACTGATTGATATATGTATTTTTACTATCCATTTAAATATACCTAAATTGAGAATAACAATATAAAGAAACCAGAAATTGTATTAATTTTTTTTTTGAGAAATGTGTTTCTGCAGGAGTTCGCATAAATGCAGTTTTACTTCCATACAACTTCTGTGTATCGTGTTTTTGTGTATGTCATATACCAAAATATGCAGTCTCACCGATAAAAACGTTGAAACAATTATCTAATTTAAGTTGTGGTTACAATTCACAGTTAACAGCTTTCCATTACATTAACTTAAAACTAGTTTCATCAAATAGTGTAATACATTTTCTTTATCCAAGAAGAAACTGCTGTGTTACTGAAAAGTCGTTTTAGCATAGTGAAAAAGATGAAATGCACTCTCTGTGGGATGTAATAACCCCTAGTAACACTTGTGACCCATTCATGAGGTAAATTACTTGAGGGTTCCAAGGGTAACCAATTTATGGATAACCCAACCAGCTAGGCCAGATGTCTCAGTTATATTAAGGTTAATTGTTTCACTTTTAAACTCAGGCTCATATTTTACACATTCTTTCTCAGGCTTTTGAGTGGAAAAAAATCAAGACAGTAATCATCATCTAATCATAACTGGTGGACTTTGGCATACGTAATAAGTGTGCAACACTTATCATTCGAATCCGCCTACGGTGCCATAAGTAGTTAAAGCGGGCGTTAAACACTACCAAAAAAAAAAAGTATCATTCGAATGAAGTGCCTAAACTTCTGGAATGGGGTGAGTGTCACCAGTTTCACGCACTTTTGAGAAAAAATGTTCCACACAGTCTGTCGACAATCTTCTTATTCACTTATTTTTTTTTTTTTGGTAGTGTTTAACGCCCGCTTTAACTACTTATGGCACCGCAGGCGGTGACACTGGTGATACATGAACGATGATGGAGCACCGGTGGAATGCGATGGCGGGGGAAACCGGAGTACCCGGAGAAAACCCGCCCCAGCGCCGCTTTGTCCACCATAAATCTCACATGCGGTCGCTTGGGATCGAACCCCGGCCATCTAGGTGAGAGGCAAGTGGTCTAACCACTCGGCCACGGCGCGGCCTTCTTATTCACTTAAATCTCTAGAGGTAAGCTCCTCATATAATTGTGAACTACTTGTGCTAGACAGCACCACTCCTGTTTGGATTGGTTTCCATACAGCTATACCATTGAAGCGTAAGGATGGAAACCAATCGAAAATGGTTTTCAAGTGATTTAATCTATCAGTGTTTCTGGCACTAAGAGCATCACTTTTATTTCATACAACTTACCTACTTGTTGAATAAACCAACTTGTTGCTACTGCACCATTAGGTATAATTCCTACAGAAACACAAAACAACAAAGCAGAAGATACATTATAGGAGAAAAAATGTCTGCAACTGGCATCCTCATTTTTCGAAAACATTAGGGTTGACAACATTCTTGGCCAGATTTGGAACTAATACTGGGCCACCTTTTTCTTAATGTTCAACCAAAGTTTTTAAGTGTTTCACTGACGCTGCATTTGTTTTAAGTTTATTTTCACTTACAATTTCTTCTGGTAAATTTAGGTCTTGGCACAACAAACAATTTCTTATATTTTTCAGTATGTGAGGGACATCTGCAACAAAATAAACTTTTTCACCTGGCTTACAGGGATGTGAAACTTTACAAATTACTTCATTCCTTAGAGAATGTACTCCAATAATACCCCACATACCTCTATTATTAGACCCCCTATCACTTGTAACTCACTTTACAGTCAAGCCATGTAAATACAAACAAACAATAAAGTTTTTTACAAAATTGCACAATTTTGCTGCATTAATGGAGGTTCCTGTCAAAATATAGCCCACTATTTGTTTCCAATGTAATATCAGACCAGGTACAATGAAAGCTAGGCTATGCATGGCAATTACAGGTCACTGGAGTATCAGAATTTACTGCATATGAAACCAACATAATACCTTAAACCTTAAACCTTTGTCATATTTCATCTAATGATAAAACACATACTTATTCTACTTTCATCACTTAATCTGTTTAATATCTAACCATTCTAGGATATAATTTCGAATTCCATGCGCAAATTTGTAGGACTCAATTCTTCTCCTTAATGTTCTTGAACATGGTAGAGGTTAAGAAGCATTTCTTAAGAATTCATAACCTGTATTGCCCACAGCACATTTTACCTGCAATACATATCTCACTGCTTGGTTCGACCACTTATAGGAATTTGTTTTGGATACTCTTTGAAGACACTGAATTTGGTCTGGATTTAAAAAGCTGTCGAGATTCTTTTCCATTGCATTCTGCTTCCCTATGAGTTGTTTTATCTAAATGAGAAGAAACATCATAGTATGCTTTATAAAGTGTTACACAAAATTAACTCTACTATATCAAAAACATTTGGGTAAAAGTACTGTACCAAACTAATTTGAATTTAAAATTTATGTAATTTTAATTTCAGTAATATATTGTTTATAGCTACCTGAATTTTAAGCTTTCTGTTATCGAATTCTATCTTCGCAATTTTATTTTTTAATATTTATATTTTAGTCACAAATTCAGGCCTATTAACGTGCACTTTTTTTCGTAGTCGGCTTACCCTCCCCATATTTAGGACTGACCTCCCCCCTAGAACTTACAAGCGAATGCCTAGGGGTCAGAAGCCAGTCGGGGAACCAACGACACGAATGGACCACGGAATGAACAACGTGGAACATGTGGTCTGTCCGTAGCCAGGCATGAGGATGAGGAAGTGGATAATATGAAATGCAAGCAAAATGGATAATAGGAAAGATGATGACAGAGCAATTGGTGGAATGAGTGGCGGGGGACACCGGAAGACCCGGAAAAAACCCGCCCAGACGCCGCTTCGTCCACCACAAATCCCACATGCGGGCGCTTGGGACCGAACCCGGGCCACCTTGGTGGGAGGCGAGCGGTCACCTACTCAGCCACGGCACAACCATCGTAGAAATGAAAAGGCGGCTAATGTATACTTTCCTACACCTACATTTAATATTGTTCTCAATTTGTGGATGTTCAATCTAAACAGCTACGTTAAAGACAGTTCATATTTATATACCAGGTGGGCCAACTTCCCCGTATTTGGCGTGTGTAGATACCCTTTTTGCGCTAAAGGTGTTGCAGAACTCAAAGGGGCTATTTCAGGTTAAAACATCCCAATGGAGAACTGTTGCGCAAGCACGACCTTCGTTTTACCACTTGCAATGAGCGCAACCCATTCACAGTCTCCGCTGATAGTAAAACGTATTAAGAGGTCACTCGCCAGTAATTCACTGGCAGAAACTGAAATAGCCCCGTTGAGTTCTGCAACTTTTTAGCGCTCCAAGCGACATCTGTACACGTCAAATACGGGGCAGAGGCCGAATGGTGTGTATAATATCTATATTAGTGGCTAAAATGAATATTTTGCAGAGTAATTCTGTTTAATGAAGTCTCTACGAAACCCTGGAAAAAAGGCCTTAGTGATAATGTGGCAAATGACACTGCTAAGAGGGATTGATTCAGTTAAGTTTTTTAAATTATTTTTTCGGATTTTTAAAATGTTTGTATTTACTATTTTTGATAGAGGGAATTCGTGTGCTTTAACTAAACCAATCACAGTTAAAGTTTTTAAATTGCTGACTTTTACTTTCTGATAACTACTTTACTATTAATACACCAAAGTTTACACACGTCTCCTCTAAGGTGGAAGTTTAGACCTCTTTACTTGAAATTATTATTTGGCCTGATTCTTTCAATTCTTAAATTCTTAAATTAGCAGAAAGTTTCACTTGTGGGGTTTCTATTATTGTTATTGTTGTTATTATTATTATTACTATTATTATTATTGTTATATTCTACCGGGAATAAATTAAAACGTACATTGTTGGTAAGATCGATGTCACAACCACAGGTACATTATCAGTGCACCAATACGCTTAAGCGCGCTGGTCTCATATATATTGCCAGAGGACGCTTTTAAATGAAACAACTTGTAACAGAAATATGAAATACTACGTGGTGAAATACATTTTATCATCCGCTGTGCCATTTGGCTCAACTATGCGAATAAATTGGACGGCAACTGGCGAACAAAGTGTATCCTGTCTCTAGGAAGGAAGTAGGTATAGGAACTCAATACCGAAGATACATCAATACTCGTGGTATCGAAATACGTCTAATACTATGAGATAAATCTCGATACTTTTATGATACTTTAAATTTTTTAGCTTCGCATTATTGAAAGCATTTGCGTCTAAGTTTATGGTAAATAAGAAATGAAAGGAGTAGAGACTTTACGTGTACCCAAAGGGCTACTAGAATTAGATTATTCATAGATGTTTACTGCGTTTCCTGTGGGTGAATTAATGCGGCTTTCCAAAGACAGTTGTGCTTAAATCAAAATCAAAGTAATGAGGAATGAGCGGGAGTCCTCAAATAAGATACAGCGTTAAATTGTGAACGGCACGTACTAAACAAATCACATTCCTGTAATTGCCTAGCTTGGTGGTCCGCTTTCAGCCAGTATATTTACCCACTTCGGTAACCAAAATGTGCACATCAAAATTAAGAGATAACGCATGGAAATGCTTGTTCTTTCTTCGTTTATTAGTTTGTTATTATGTGAGCCAAACTCGGGTCACGAGAGTAGCTTAAAGATATAACGAATTTCATCAGAATTAACAATGTTGTTCATAGCATTTCTAGATATCAACCGACGACAGCGAATTTATTCATTATTAAATATAGAATATTATATCCATATTTTATGAAAATTAGTTGGCACCACAAGAATTTGAAGGTAATTAATAGTCCAATAAATGCTTCTAATCGGTTAATGGACTAGCTAAGAACCAATATCTTATCGAAGACAGAAGCCCAAGATAATTCTGCACCAAAATCTGTTGAAATGTGGGGTTACCCGAACAAAATCAATATACAAAGTTTTTTTCACGTATCGGGAAAATACGCTTTGGACAGGAAATAGTATCCCTAAAACTTCGGCAATTATAATATGTTTCTAATTTTGTAGCTGACGTTTTACTTATAAAATTATTAACATAATATCTATAAAACTATCCAATATGTTGCATTTATTTGACCTTTTCTTCTCGTATCTTATACGAATTTTGTTAGTCACTTGATACTTCTATGTATTACCGGTTATCGAGATAAACCTTTATTGAACACTTAGGCATTTCACTGAACGTTTATGAATGTATACCAAAGATATATTGAACTTTTTTAAGGAGGGTGACTATATAATATCTTTGAAATTGCATTCTTATTATAAAACCGCGAGAAAACAAAGAATAGCGACTTACCACTGTAAAATATATAAATTATTTACAATTTAAGCCAGTAACAAAGGCATCTCCAAAATTAATGACACAACACATTTAATTCCATATGAATTGTATGCTTTAAAAAGAACTACATTTTTCGTCTATAGGATATACTCTACTTTTTACGTCATTTGTAGTGAAGAGGATCTCACAAGCGAATCTCAGAAAGTACAATGTATTTATCATGCAGATATCTTAAGCATAAAACAGTACAATTAATAATGTGTTTTTTATAGAAGAAGGTCGAAAATAGTCGAACCGACTTTTTGGTTTTGAGTTAGGTTGTCACTCGCACGCGCGCGCGCACACACACACACACACACACACACACACACACACTAGGGGTAGCACGCTATTTCTGGTTCTCAAAGTCGCAAACCCAGCGGAGGACGATGGACTGTTATGGGAGTAAAACTCTTTAGCATAGCTTCCTTTGGAATGAACGTGAAACGGTAGTCCTGTGTCGTAAATTTACGGCACGTAAAAAAACGTCCAGCCCGATAAAGAGCACAATTAAGCGGGCTTTGGCGCACAATATGGAAAGGAATGCTGAGAGCCACAGCAACTGAAGATCATCAATATATAAAACTGAATTTCGATTTAATACACACACGTATACCCATATATACACAGTCATTTAATAAAAAAGTTTTTTTTTATGTGTGTGTGTGTGTTATTCGAGGAGCTTCAGCATATATTTTTTGTGAATTTTCGGTGTAGAATTGTTAGGTGGGTACTTTGACAGGTAAATTGGAGAGAAAGTAATCACACGAATTTCAGGAATCATGAAGTAATGATTTACTAGGTATGCCTTTGTATTAAGCGTAGATTTTCGTTAAGTGGGTGTGCCGCGTCCTGTCATATTGAGGTTTACGCAGAACTCAATAGATGTCTGCGGTTTTCCATTAATTTTTTAAGAATTCTCTTCTCACAGGAATACTGGCAGAAACTGTAATCCCCCCCCCCCGTTACTGAGTTAACTTTGGAGATATCTCCCTCCCTCTCTCCTGCAACCGCTTCTCTCAGATTGTGTCATTCTCTAGCTCTTTTCTCCCTCCATGTATCCACTCGCACCCCTTCTGTCATCCTCTACAGTCCCCCTTTCTTTCTCCTTGCCCTTGGCCTCGCATTCTGTTTTTTTTTCTTTCTTTCTTCTTTTCTCTTTCATTTCCTGCTCTCTTCCTTTCTCTAGCTGTCTGAAATGAATGCCGTATAATATTTTGAAAACAGTACTAAATTACTTTTCTGTGATTTAAAAACAATCAAATTATTAACAAGAGAGACATGGTATTTAAACTTGTACCTATTACTTATGGTTTTTAATCGTCCTAAACTAAGTAGCAGAAAACTAAAGAAAAATTCAGAACAAAAATATATATAACCGGTTACATACATGAAAAATGTTACCCCTTAAATATTCAAGTTATTGAATGTTTTCAAAAATTCAATAACATTGTGTCAACGTTTGTGTTGAAGTTTTCTACAAATCGTCAGTAGGTACTTATGACAGGGAAGGAAACATTTCCGCTTGCCTCATTGTGACTTTTGGCTTCATGGCAGTCCGTTATAAGCCTAAGGATAGTTGTCTATACAAACGCAAAGCCTACCAGAAGAGTTTGGTAACAGGTGTATTTATTTGTAAAGATAAAAACGTTAAACTCGAAACTATCAATTCCTTTCAATAATCCAAATGTTTATTTCTGTAGACCTATTTCCGGATGAAAATAATGAACGATGTGTCAATACCTTTACTTTGCCTTGTTTAACAATAAAGCCTTCGAATAACTTTTTTCGGTTTTTATCCAAAATTGTTTTATGTATTTCAGTTAAAAAGCAGAACGTTCTGTAAGCTCTTCCAGTACAGCAGACGCTTAGCAAGCTGTGTATATGAAGTTTTGTTTTTCATTAATTTATGTAAACATTATTTTTGTAGATAAAATGTGTTAGCGAGCTTTAAAATAATACATATATATAAAGTATAAATGGTATTGGAGAATTAGCTGCATCACTAAAATGTTTAGTTAAATCTGTTATCATTTTCCGGAAAACTGCATTACAGTGAAGGGAGAACACTATTGCAGAGGACATTTCATGTTTCGGGAAATGCTAAAAAATAAAAAAAAAATAAAACTGTGATTTTACTTTCAACAGGATTTAAGAGAACCAGTACTCCATTTGGTTACGTTACGAAAGCTAAATATTTAAAGAAAAAGCTAGAGGAAATGGTACATTTTTGGGATCCTGCGGAAAGTGGAAACATAGACTACAGCATTTCGTAGGTTGCAGGTTAGCGGAAAATACTGGAAACTGGTTGGCTTAGTACTCTCTTTGTTGGAAGAGCCATAACAGTCTCTTATATTGTCTCTTGGAAGCAGACATCATGTAACACTTTTCCCAGCATTTTCTAGTTGAATACGCTATAAATGTAATTAAAGTTAACATAATTAATATATAACTTCAGTTTTTTAGTTAAAGCTTACTTACTAGTTATCGAAGTAAACAATGTACTGATTTGATGGAGGGCTTTATTTAGTAATTCATGTCAATATTAAACCATACGTTGACCTCACACCTTAAATTAAAATGACTAGATTCCGTTTTATGTTAATGAGGAAACACATAAGTGTGGGGAACGTGGAAGCCTTTCCGTTTTATCCACATCCAAAGCACTGTGTCACATCAGCTGAGCGAGGGCTTTGGTGACTGGCACATGCCACATGAGCACCAGTGATACCTTTATACCTCCAATGATGGTTTTTCTCAGGAAAAACTGGAGCGTCAGACTGATGAAAGGAAGCAATCGGCAGGTGCCACCCTACCAGCTAGATTCAGGCCGAGTTGTTCACCAAGTGGTTTGATTATTTTCTAAAGAAATCAACCAAGGAGTCTCTTGTATTGTTAAAATAACGGATAGGCTGTTTGACCAAGAAATTGGTGAAGGTTCAAGCGTATTAGTACTTTCCTTAATCAAATAAAGGAATTGCTGCTGGTGAAACTGCCACTTGCACATTTTGTGTGAATGCTTCAACTTACATACTTTCGAAGAAAACCTCGGATACAATATTTAATTTCTTAATTGTGGAGTTCTTCTGAAAGTGCTGCCTGAAAAATGAATATGAGTTATGTTATTTTTGAAAATTAATATATTAATATATGTTATTTTTTGTTATACAACACAAAGATGTGCCATTTATGTAACTTATCTCTTGGAGGCTATTATATTTGCACAGTGTTTTAACCCTTCCACTTTAAGGGTACTAACTAATAACTAATCATTTTGAGTTTGCTTTATTTATCAACACCTACACATAATATGTTATAACCCTGAGCATAACTATGGATCAAAGACTCATTCAAGTAGTTTCTGCATGTTTGTAAAAGCATAGTCATAAATATATATTATAATCATAATGTTCACCACTTCCTCTACATTAAAGGTAGCCAGATAAAGGACTTTTTCGTTAATTTTTATCAAAGGTTCTTACAGATTATTAGAATAAGTGGAACAGCAGGCTTTAATCCCCTATTTTGTTTATATTGCGATGCAAATCAGGTGTATAATACACTCTTTAAGATGCGACCGTTGGTTCCATCGCGATTCGAAAGTGCTTCTTCACATAAAGAATGTGTAAGCGACGTTGGGCAAATTTGTATTTTAGAATGAAATAGAGTTTTGCTGTCGTTTCCATCATGTATATCCAAACATCCAGCTGGACAAACCCGCAGTATCTTACTTGTTTTCTTTGGATCTGCGTTTACATTGTAGATGGTCTGCAATATTGCAACGTTAATCTCCCAACTTTCTCTCCCGGGCACTACGTGCTAACTTGGCTGCTCACCATAAATTTATTTTCTAAACAGTGAACCTAACTGCTATAAAAACTGAATCCAAGATAGGATAAGACATATATATGTGTTATATATATATATATATATATATATATATATATATATATATATATATATAAAGATTACTATTTCCTTTTTACTTCAGTCAACTGAGCAAGGCGGTTGGCTCAGGCATTTGGGAGATCATGGGTTTTGTTTCTTGTGGTCAAACCCTCTGCTATATGGGGTTTTTCGTGTGTTTCTTGGGTGACTGCGCTATGGAAATTTAGCTCTCGGTGGCGGAATGGCGTTGTATGTTTCTGTAGACTCAGCGCCCCTAGCGCTCTCCGCGTCTAGATAAGCTGCTTCGAATATGTTGGGTACTCTCCACGATGGCTCCCTCCACCGTTCGGTTTCGGCAGCCCGCTGTAATCAGCTTCATCTCATCCTATCCTGTTGGAGTCTGACGTACAAAAAACCAATTGCTGACTGAAGTGGAATCTCCTCCAGCACACGTACACTGCACTATTTCAGTTATCTTTTTTAGACAATTAAATCACATGTTAAAAGCATTTGATATGGACTAACCATTACTCTCCATATCGGCTGTTAAGAACCATATTTCTGTCCAGGCAATTATTCCGTGTTTACTTATCAATCAGACATACTGATAGGATGTTAACTGAGACCTAGGTTTTCTCATCTTGCATTTGATTAACAGTTGAACCTGCATTTGAAGTAAAGTTAATCCATCGCAACTCCATTCGGTTTATTTAAACTCTTTTATGTTTGCTTATTGAGTACCTTAGGATTTTGCGGGGGGGGGGAGACAGGCTCCTTCAATAACATTTTTGGAGGGGTGATTAAGTTAGCGGGCAGAAAGTGCCTTGCCCACCCCAGTTCCCCTAAGCTGGCGCTCATGCCTACGGACAAACATTGCAAGCGAAACGTATGCGCTGTTCTGAGCACACTGCGGTATGGTTTTTATACCAGAGTTCTGCAGTATACATCAACGCTCTTTAAAATATTTATCCAGAGACATGTTTAAAAGTTTGAAGATGTGGATGAAGGTGTTTTAACTTTTTATATGCTCCCGTAATAACTGTCCCAAATTGTAAATGTACCCCAAGTAAATATCTCATTTTTACTTCAGGATGGAACATATTTGCGTTAAAGATTCTTGAAAACCTCGCGGCGATAAACAATCGATTTTAAAGAGGATTTGCCTGAAACGCCGACAAGTACACACAGCAGGAAACCACTGGTTCTGGATATAAACTACGGATCCTACCCCCTTATTCTGTTTACTTGAAACATTTGCCCACACAGCTTGTATTAAACAAAGATGTAAATAAACAACCAGTTTTCTGCTAAGGCGTCCGTATGTTCATTTCCATCAACAAAGCTTAACTGCCTGTTTGCTGCGCCTTTTTGAGCATTAGTCGGTCATTTAAAGAGTTTAAAGTAAAGCATTTTATTTCCACATTTACGGCTTCGTAATAATAATTTCCTCACCTTCACAAAGGCGGCAGAATTGTATGAGAGGTTAAACTCCAACAGAAAATGCGCTACTCTCTTTTTAAAGCTTCCTTTATTTGTTGTGAAAGGGCACTCACCCTCCGGCAGGGGAACTTTCTTGCGTGTACTTAATTTGCTGAAGTACTATACCGAGCTAATTTTTTCCCTCCACTCCTCGCTGGGTTTTGACTAACTTAGTGTGTTACTCCCTTCTCTTTCATACTGCGGCCTACTTCATGTATGCCCGCTATGTGTATACTCTAGTATAAAGCTGTAATTACATATCACGGTTTCGAAACGGAATATGACATGCGTAGAATGAAAGACTATGAGGATCTCGCTTCAGCACAGCGCCCCATCCCCTCGACAAACAAGCTTTGGATTCTAAATTTAAGCTACTGTGAGAAAAATCAATGCCAGAACCTGATGAAACTGGAATATATTTCATCTTCGAGCAGCTTTGTACTAGCTCGCGTGGCAACATGAGTTGGCAGTTGCTGAGATTTTTCCGTTTTTTTCTGTTATGTCACTTTATGGGTGCCCTTTTGCTACTGGTGGTTTAAATTTCGCTTTTACTACCTATTTATTTGTGAAAAGCAAAAACGGAAACGTTTTCAATAGTTTTCTTTAAACATGTCATATAAACATTGATTGGCATATAAACATTATATGATTACTAGGTTTAATATTTACCTAATATTATTTTTTAATCATAAACCAGTTGGAAGCTAATGGAACTACACTTCGTATATGGATTTTTGTTTGCTTATCCAACACATACAAACTCCGATTTCACATAAACAAATGTAAATGTAAAGATAATGAATGCTAAAAGATCGACAACTATAGGGGACACCTCACGCACTGCGACCTATGGAGAACACCCAAGAGGAAAGGATGAAGTGAGGAAACCGCAGGTGGCCACATGTCCACTGTAGACAATCCATAGAGACACGTGGAAGTCCCTAACTATGTGGCTAAAAGAGTTCATTATCAAGATCCGCCGTGCATACGCCAACACTATGGGCTATGGGTATTATCATATGTCTACAGCGCACCATCAACGCCGGGAACAGCATTATGGTGTGCATACATCCGCACTGTCAGCAAAGCTGCCAAACACCATGAGCCTTGAAGCACACCTGAAACATAATAAGGAAAAAATGGAAAAGGCGTTTTATTTATAGACGCTCTTTAACTGCTGTGGTTCTCATTTTCCTATTTTATACTGGGCATGAAAGATAGCTTAATTTTGCTCAGAGGCCTTTTTATCTGGCTTGAGGTTCTTTTATGTGTCGTAAATCTACGACACAGGACCAACGGCTTTCGAAGGAAGCTATGTTAAGAAGTTTTATGCCCCCAAAAAAGCCATCGTCCTCCGCCGGGTTTGAAACAGTGACCTTGGGTATATGAAGTTTACATGATAACCATTACAGCATGGAGGGTGACTAGTCTTAAGGAGATTGCGTGAAAGGAAATCGTAGAAAATATGTACCCCAGCATTCGCCTAAATAAGAAGGAGGAACCACGAAAAACTCCAAGTCAGTGTGGGTGGATGTCGGGGATCAACCCGTGAGTCGCACAAGTTACTGCAGTGTCAAAAAAATGAAATGGCGTGTTATTTATGGACGCTTTTTAACTGCTTTGGTTCTCAGCGTCCCATTCTATATTGGGCGTGAAAGATCGCTTAATTTTGCTCAGAGGCCTCTCTTTTCAGGCTTGAGGTTCTTTTACGTGCCGTAAATCTACGACATGGGACCCACGGCTTTACTTCCCTTCCGAAGGAAGCCATGCTAAGGATTTTTACGCCCGAAAAAATCCATCGTCCTCCGCCGGGTTTGAACCCGCGACCTTGGGTATATGAAGTTAGCATGGTAACCCTTACACCACGGAGGGCGACTGCTACAGTGTCAATTCGCTCGGTTGAATAAATATAAGTATACTGCGAACAAAATATTTTCTAATAATATATTGAAAATCATTTATTAGACCACCTATTTTTATTTGGCAGCTTCTTTTTGTGGCATTTAGAGGAAGGATCTAAGCAACATTACTTTCAACCTTCTTTATAAAGTTGTCCAGTTTTCTGAAATAAATGTATAATGCATGCTTTTGATATACTTGAAACAATTCCATACTTTATACTTATGCTGGTGGTATAAATTAATGGATTATGATTTGCAACTATCGAATATCAATTAATGAGGTAATATTTTATAATATAGTTACATTTATCAACACGGGCGAAAGCTGAAATCTGTTAACATAGATACGGCTGATCTGCTTTTAAGCTATGAATGGTTACCACTGCCTTGAAAGCTCCATATTACATGAGGAAGTTTATAAGTATAATTAATGCTGATTTTTATTATTTTCCCCCACACGAACTCCAAAAACGAACACTGTTGTCTTTTGAAAAATTAGCTTTTAAAACACTCAATAGAATTTGCAAATACTCGCAATATTCAATACAAAAATCTTGTTGAGCAGCACGGAATTGCTACTGATATCTTGAGTAACTGTATTCCTCCATCCACGAGCAGTAATTTTATTTTTCATTCTTCAAAGAACAAACACGCTGTAGGATATTTTAATACACGCATTCAAGTTCTTTAGCGGCATGTACTTTTTTGTTTCATGCACCGTAGGTGTGGGCTATGTGAATGAATCAGGCAGAATGGTTATTTTTATTTATTGCTCTTTGATGGACGCATCATTACGATTAGATCATATTTATTCAATAAACTACCCTAAGATTAGTTTGCTGATGTATAAACTACAGCCGTCGACTTGTCTTGTTAGACAAAGCTCTTAAACAGTTAGAAACTATAAATTAAAGTTGGAAATACGAATAACCAAGAAATGCGCGCCTCCAAAAATGTGGAAAACTTCGCATTTTGTGATCAGAATTTTATATTTTCCCAGACTGTATATTTATTTATTTGTTCCATTAATGTAAGAAGAAGCATCGTAAAAGGTCAATTCTAGGCAGACCACACTTACCGAAGTAGAACTGAGTGCTCCGGATTATTGGCCAGAAACGCTTCGTGCTTCGCAAGGAACATATTTTTCGTATTTCTTCAATCAGACAAGCTGAAAACATCTCGCACATAAAGCTCATTGACACGTTATGTATTTTCGCTCTAGCAAGTAGAATTCTATGTATTCAGTGTATATACATTTTGTTCACGTTTAAAATACTGGAAACTGTGTACATTAACATAAAGCGTATGGGCCGCATAATTTAAATTAAACTAGTCAAAGAATATATATGCTCCAAAAATATACGCCACTGATTTCTGTAGTATACAGGCAAGATTTCTTTGGAATCTACGTTTTGCTTTATTTTCAATAATATTGATATTTTGTCGAAGTATTCGGATTATGGTAGAGCCATTTGTCTTAATCGGAATACTCATACAGCTTTAATTTGCAGATAAGCAAAGTCGTGTGTCCCTTTTAGTGAATATCGAAGCATATCTTGAAAGAACGTTTCAGAGTTAGTTTTATAAGCTTACCTCTGAACAGGACACAAAAACGTGAATATATTAAAGCATGCTTTTGGTGACAAAAAACAAAGTGTAGGAGCATATAACGTATTACAAGATTAAATTATCCAATAATGTGCAATTCACTTATATTTCTGAAACATTAACCTAAATTTTAAACAGTTAGTAGTCACTTATCAGTAAATTTGGGCATCTCAGCTGCCAACGCCGTTAGCACCGATCATAATCTGCATGAAATAGGTGAAAAGTTTGCTTAAATGAGGCAGGTAACAATAATTAGCGACCTTTTCCGTCTCAGGAGAATACACTTTATTCAAATAAAACTTTCCAAACGAGATTGAAGTTTGGACCTGCGGTTAAATAAAATAAACACGGAGATGAGCTTCATAAAAGAGCTAAAAGCCAAACAATATTAAAATTGAAGAGGACCCCAAATAATGATATCATATGTGGCAAAAAGTTTTGTCTTGGCAACGAACTGGAAGCAATATATACAGACAATAAAAATAAAACCACCTATACCTTTTTGAAATATTACCCAACTCAAAGAAGCATAAACCCATAATAGATATGATAGCCTAGCTAGGTCAAACATAGGAACACCTTGGTTTGTATTGCCAATGTTTGTTTTTTCTCTTTAATTGGTCCATTGCATATATTATATACCTATACCATTTTAAATAAAGTTAATTGATTTGGTGCTGAACATGAATTTAGAAAAGTTATGCGATTGTTCTAATATTTAGCACTACAATATATGTTATAGTGCTATTAAACATCAGAAGGAATATTTCTTAGCGGCTGAGAAAATTTTGAAAAGTTTACGATTAGAATGCTGTTCCTATTTATTTGTATATCTCACTATTACAAACAGTTGGGAATCCTGGCATCAATGGATGCATAGTATCTATCACCTGTGATTCAACATCTGTATTTCTTGATCCATTTGACCTTTGTTGGTTTGTTATTTTAATTACAGATTTTTGTGGTTTATCTTTATAGGCAGAATGAAGCACTGCTGTCAAAGTTCTGCATATGCATTTCTCCTTCTCTCTCCCTCCTACTATTGGTGAAAGTGAAATTCATTCCTTAGAATTGCTAGGTTTATAACGGTTGAAGAGTTGAATTAACTTTTGAAGAAACAGGAATAGTCTCTTGATTAAAAAAATAGATTCATAAATTTGTCAACATTTTGAAATTTCTATTATTTTAGATACCCATCATAAATCACAGAGAAAGTCATATCTCTCAAACTACACCATTTCAGATCTCGAGATCATTCAAATGTTGTGAGGTTCCAACTTTGGTTTTCATGCTGGAGGAGATACAGTTAAAACGCACCAGTGTTCCAAATTCCAAGCTGTGAAGGTGCAAAGAGTGAGAAGAGGTCTGCAGAGAAAGAATTCTGTGGAATAATACTCAAATATTATTCTTATTACAGGAGTGTTAAGACCAATGCCGTGTATATATATTGAGGTGTGTGTGTTTTTTTTTTTCACAGGACCAAACCACGAAGCCAAAAGAAAAAAAAAAAAAAAGAAAAAAAAAAGTGAGCGATAAGAAATGACAGTCAATTTTTAGCCCAGACTTATGTAATAGTACAGTCCTCCGGAAAAGTGCGTTAAGTGTTTTATGCACAGTATGGCACCATGACATGGCCATTCTGTTGGGTCAAGTTTGCAGCCTTGGCATACCTGTCTTACGGGGATACAGCAAAAATCATAAAAACGTGTTGTTTAATAAATCATCCAGCTTCCTCCCTCAATCTATGCTTCCCCTCCTTACCATACATTATTTTTCTCACCTAATTGAAGTTAATAAACCTAAATTTTTGTTTTTAATTCATCTGTAAAAGGATTTTCATGAAATGCAACTTCAAGATGTAATAAATATTTAAAAAATAGATACTGTACCAAATGGTGTGATTTTTCTTATTATAGACATTTTACTGTCAATTTTGCAGAATAAAAATAAATGGAAAACTGACAAAGAAAATAACGGTCAGAGCAGAAATTCGTCATTATGTTCATTCATGTTTAATTTAGTAATGAATTAAATATTACAGCATAAAAAATTCAAAACTGGATACCAGTTAGCCCAACAGCACTGTATTTCACGTATGCAGATAACCCTTCGTGCATTATAGAAGTTTCAGTACTCCATGGGGTAAATCCAAGCAAACGCCGGTCAGTGGCGTTGTAAGCGAGAGCGACCTTTGTTCTTCTGTTGCATATCAACGAAAAAGCTGAAGGAATCGCGCTTTATTGAAACGCAGTCCCTAGCTTTGCACTACAGTCCGTAATGATATACAAGGACAGTGTAAACACACGGAAAAAGTTAACAGGTTTTCCACTTCAATAATACCGCATTTTTTTTAAAGAGAGTAAAGTCCCCCGTAAGATTCATAAGTAATTAACAAGTCTATTTCACCCATCAATATCCATCGTTAGCTAGTTTTGCAGTTGTGTAATACGCTGTTCTTAAGTAACATTTGAGGTCAAACTTTTACACAATGAATGGAAGAATTATCAGATATTCATTTAATTTGCGCCGCAACTGCGGAATCTGCCAATGCTGCGAGGTACGGTTTCATCGGCGCTTTTTAAATCATCTTCCCAAAAGAAGAGCGTTAACCGCAGTGTATCAAAGGATCCGTGAAGACTTTTAAGTTTTGAGATTTAATTTTAATTTCTCGCCTTTGGAAGGGCAATGAGGATGATTTTGTAGTTTAACAAACGGAAGTGCAAATACTTAGAAGTTGGTTTTAACAAAGCATAATCATGTCATTGTGTTCAATACTTTTAAATTGATATCTGAATACATAGTGAACCCTAATCAGATAACATTGTGTAAATGCAAAAACGCATGGTAATGTTGGTTGAAGTTTCAGTGCGGTCAATATGCTTCCCTCATATTACACTATCTATAGTCAAGGAGGGCAGAGGGAGTTCAACAGTGCGACCTGTTACGTAAACATTAACTGAATGTCTGAGAGAGGAAATAAAACCAATCAAAAATCCCACGCGAAATTTTACTCATGAGCAAAACTTTTGAAAATAGTGAAAATATCTGCAAATACTGGCTCATAACATTGTTCTGAAACACTGACAAATATGTGTACTTATTCACCTCCCACCCTGTATGTGAGACCTTGCATAGTGAGATCCAGACGAAGGTTAAGGTTATTGCCGTTATCGACGTGGAATATCAAATCCCATATTAATAAAGCGGTAGTGTTGCATTGAAGTTCAAGGATTATATTTTAGTGTTCTTCAGCGTTTAGCCGATATTTTAAGATAGATAAAGCACTGTGCCAATCCATTTGCTAAAAGTATACTTGGGGAAAAAGAGGTGGTCATGGTTGTGGAGGGTAGGGTGAGATTTTATCAATACCAACATAAACAGCTTCGTTCCATTTTGGGCCACAATTATGCACCTTAGTATGCTTATTCTTACCCTACTTCTAGCATTTTCCTCAGAATTATATTCTTTTAATTTAAAAGCGTTACACTTGCAGGACTTTTTCCACTCTAAGTAAAGTATTTTGTGACATTATGTTATTAGTCCTTTAACGCGAGCAATGTCACTGTTAAAACCTACCTTTTGCGTTTTTGGCACAGTTAAAAAAAATGCAGCCATATCTGCTTAGAGAAAACTGGTGTCCTATTTTTAACAAAACTCTAAGTGTTCAAATGTATAACTCTAACTCATAATTAAATAATTCATGTTTAGTAATTAATTGGTTTGCCATTTGTATTAATTGATTCACGCGCTGTGTTCACTACACTTAAAATGTTAGAAACTCTTCCATGGTTCTAAAAAACATATAACGAAAAAAAAGTCATTTAACGTTCTATCTCCTTTTTATGAAAAACTACTGAAACATTGATTGGTTTTAACCAGATTCCGCTGAAATCCGTATGGGTAACCTTGAAATAATTCACGATGAATACACTAGATACACAGTACGAAAAGCGCATATGATATTGTGATTGTTCCATTGAGCAAGCTGTGGAATGTTTAAAAGTATTTATTAAAATTGCATCAATTGGAAGGATTTGTCACAAAATGTAAACTAATAAAGAAATGTTTTTAGTGGTGCCACATTTTAAAATTGGACAATATTTTAAACATTTTCAGCTCAATGGTACACATTGCAACATTGGGTCCCTTTACTTGATTTTTGCGGAATGACTGTCTCAAAAACTGTGTATTCTTAATTAAGTAATACTGATTAGCACTGAACATAATTGCAAGTAAATTAGTGAGTTTTGGTGTGAATATTCCCCTGTTAAGCATCATTCGGCTGATGAAATTCAATGGACTTTATGGCTTGAAAGCTTTTGTAGTTATAAAGTTCTCATTATAGAGTTTCTTATCAATAAAATGCTTAAAATATCGAGTTTAAATGAAGTTTAACGTTCGCAATATTCTATTACTGCTGCAAGAGTCAATATTTCAGAATAAAATGCTCAGAAGGATGCACATTTGAAATCTCAGTATCTTACTTAATTCACACTGGAGCTACACCTCTTATGGCTGAAAGTACCACGACTACTTCTGAACTAAAAGAAGACGGATATTCTTCAAAGTAGCGCAGAAGTCTGTGGCACTTTTACTGTACATCGTGTTCTTAAATTTTGCAGCATTAGACGTGACATACACGGATCGAAGGAGACATGCAAACAAAGTTTTGCAAGTCAAATATCCATGCCGCGCTGCTTCATGCTCGGAATAAAAAAGAAAAAGCTTTAAGAAAATGTCTGTAGGTTCCCAAAAGCCTCATGCTGTTACCGTGGCTCGTCGGTGTTTTCATTAAAAGGAAAAGTTATTTTTACAAACGTTAATCATTCTTGTGGGTGAAGCACATGGTCTCCAGTAACTTTATTTGCACGCAGATGGGGCCAGCATATGTTACAGAAAAGTTTGCTCTTGTTGAACGAAGGGTTGGGGGATTGCGGAAAGACTCGTGGTCTAGTGCCATGCAGAAAACAGTTGCATTGTTCCCACACCCAAAATCAGAACTCACAGCGAACCTCGATACTCATTTCGTGCTCCAAGTAAACAACGGTTTTCTCTCACGCTGCAGGCCTTACCTTGTTCGCTTAGAACAGGATGGCATTTACAACTTTAATGGAATATAGATTTTGTTTTATTTGAACTTTCAATACACTGAAATATTACAAACTGCCCTTTAGGACCACTTTTAAAATAAATATTGTAGTGTGATTAACATTTTGCACTTCGCATAAAAATACAAATCGCGTATACAGATATACAAATTCTAAGTCGATATTTCTTGGAATCCTGCATTTAATACCTCAAACATTACAAAAGACGCATCCAAAGGAAGACGAAAGGAGGTTAGGGGTACTAGGGGAATTTTCTAGGACTGGCTCATATGTTAGAGCAGAGACATCAATCAATTGACCCCAATAAACTCATAACAACACGAATAAAGCGCCAATTAGGTTTATACAAATAAAATGGAACCTATAATACCAAGAGCTAGCTCAAATTATTCCGATTGAACTCCAAGTTCAAATAATTCAAAATAAGCCATTGTTAATCGTAAATCAATCTGAATAAGGTAGAACTGGTAGAACCTGCCTGAAAAGTCCAATACCATAACCGCAATTTGAACCACCGTTCTCTGAGTTTTTGTGCACCTGTTGTAACTAACTGATCTACTGCGGCAGTATACTGGCATGACATTAATTTAGCCTGTGAATCGGACTCTGTCAAGACTCTGTCAAAATTATTCTGAGATAAAATACCCCAATGTATAATTACAACGTCGCAAGTACTTTAAACGCCGGGATTCATAGTTAGCCACGATTAAGTCAATCTCATTGTTTGGTCAAATACATTGATGGACGTGAAAACTCCTGAGAATATTTCAAACCGATGTTGTGGCTTTTAAGCCCTTCCTAAGCGAAGGCTTTATGTTTCAAATTGCACTCTTCAGCCTGATTCTACCAGTCTAACCTTATTCAGGTTGATGTAGGTTTAATAATGAATTACTTTTAAATATTTGTATTTGGAGTTCAACTGGAATATTTTCAGAGGGCTCTTTTATTTACATAAACCTAATTAGCATTTTGTTCGTGGTATTATGAGTTTTATTCGCGTTTATCCATTGATATTTGCTCTAACATTTGTGCTTCAAACCAGCACTAAAAGTCTCCCCTAGTACAGGCGTGGCTCATGAGCACAGGCTCTAAGGCTGAGACTTCCCTAAAATGTCGAGAAAATTTCCCACTAATATTCTTGTTTATAACATATTTACCTTAGCTTCCTTCCCTATAACTAGGAAAAAATTCTTAAGTGTATAGTATTCACAATTAGATACACCCTGTGTCTGAAAGACACGCTTGCCTTACCAGAAAGCCTCCTTCCTACCTTACCGAAATAGTGAGCATAGAACTGGCATACAGTCTATATAGCGGTTTCTCTGTCGAGCTGTATTTCTATTTAAAGCTCTGACCATTTTGCCTCACCGATCGCAGATATACTGTGTGAGTGAGAGAACCAAAGAGAGAGCATAGCTTCAAAACTTATGGTCACATTCAGTCATCTGTCAATATATGACGACTGTTTTCGCTCAGAGTAAGATAGGCGTCTTAAGATTCCTATTAGCCTGTTATTGTTGTTATCTGTGTTGATATTGGTATCGAGACTTTCTGTTTTATTCTTGAGTTCTGCGTTTGTGTTTATATCACTCATTCAGACGGTTATTCCATACGTGAAAAATGTCCGAACAAATTCATTATGTTAACAGCAATGCAAAAACAATCCTCGATTTCGATATAAATTAAGGTAAGCCTGCACCATATATTATATTAACACTATTGATACTTAAATCGATTTTATTTCGCTCTTCCTTTCATTTATTTATTTATTTATTGCTGCTGTCCTCTGTAGTCTAGGGATAACATGCTAACCAATGGTTAGTAAAGCCTAGACCTACAGCACGTAAAAGAATTTCAATCCTGACAAAGAGGTCTGTGAGCAACGTTAACCGGTATTTCACGCACAATATAGAATGGGATGCTAAGAACCGCAGAAGTTAAGGAGCATCCGTAAATAAAACTCAGTTTAATTTGATTTCTTTCTTTCCCTCTTTGTCATCGATACTTTTGCTCTTGACAGCCCCCTAATTTTAAAACCACGAGCTGCGCCTGCCCTAGTACCCATAACCACCTCTCGTCTTTCTTCATCATGCGTCTTGTATGAGAGAGACAGTTGGTTACAATCCCACTTTCTATACGTAAGCACCCCGAACCAACTAACGAATGAAGGAAAGAGGAGTGCGACTGACATCTGGTGACGAATCCCCAAACTTTCAGAATTAAAGTACCGAATCATCTGGGGATAGACAAGTGCTAGTGAGGGGAGATAAGTATCCGACACAATTTTATTGCAAAGCCAATTGGGGGAGAGAGAGGGAAAGAGCGAGAGAGAGAGAGAGAGGATGAGGGAGAGGGTGTTCTGCAGAAGAAATATTCTCCCATAGACATAAATAGTGATGAAAATAAATAAATACAATAACATTAAATTCTTATATTTTAGTAACAAATAACAGGTACAGCTTCCCAGCTTGAGTATTTGGAAAAGGTTGTGATGTTTAAATAATAATGGTTCGTTGGTCACAGGAAATTAAATGTATTGTCCAATGAACCGTTACGCAGTTATGTATTAAGGTCTGGTATTTGTCATGTGAGCCTCATTTGTTACTTTTCGCAGTGACTTTGAATTTAACACAGGTACTATGGTTGGCTTAACTAACCAAGGTAAAATTTTCATTGAGTATTTGCTTGTATACGACAACTGCCGAACTGTCATATTGTGAAGTAGGCTTAGCGAGAATGGCCTATCTAAAGTGATCAATATTCCACCAAATGTATGCCTAGCTTGTAATCCAGATTTTGATCCTGTGGATTATTTCCTGTGGAGTCAATGGCAAAAGGCAGTTCAGTACTGCAATTTGTGGCATTGCAAATTTAACATAACATGTTATTGAAAACTGTGTTTCACATTCTGACTTGATAAGCGACAAAAATAGATTTTTGGATTGGAAAATTGATAGGGCAGAGTTCCTCGGACAAATACGGCCACATAAAATACACTATATAACTTTTACAGTTTTAAATTAAGTTATTAATTTCAATAACCGATATTCAGTTTTTTTGATGCTGTATTAATAAATATAATACATATATTGATTTAAAAGTTTACAATCACTTATTGTGGCTGTAGTGCATTTAAATTATACTGGAACTCATTTCCAACACACTTCTCCCTTGACGATCTCGAGTCCCTAACCGTCTTACATTCGGCTTACCCAACCTTCATTTGTTTACACTAGACAGGGAAAAATTAATCCTGGCAAGTTATTTCTGACCCCTCCTTTGCTTCACTTGGAATAGACGAGTAAGAAAGCAGATTGGTTCATACTTGTTTCTTGGAATTTGTTGCTGAGCAATTACGCAGAAACGGAATAAAGTCTGAGGTTGGACACAGAGGTTTATCAATATGGAATGCCTAGGAAAAAATCTGATGTGTACCATTCACATGACTTTCTCCATATCCCTGCAACAAATAATTCTTAAAAAGCTTATACTTCTATTTACTTTATGCTAATCAGAAAAAATTAGCAGAAATAGTCTTATTACTCGCTTCCTTGTAAGTAGAAGCGAAATAAGGGACAACCGTAGGTTAAAGTGATAGTCAAAAGCTGGTTGCTATGACAATGAAGTTCCTTTGTTTATATGGATTGGAGATGAAAGTTCCTGTATGAGAAAAGTATACGTTTTTCATAGCAGAAACCAAAAATAAGGAATGTCACAAAAACGACGAACTCCACGAAAAAAATGTATAAAACACAAATTGTGTGTTTTAAAGTGTTCTACATTTTTTGTGTAGTAAGTTTTTGTCCATCTCTTACGGTTTAGCAGTCATTCAAAATTTAGTAAAATTCATCCAGAATAAACTACTCTTCAGAGACTATTCCCAGAAAATTCAAGATATACATTTCATTTGGCAGGTAAATGTGTTTAATATCCGAAATTTTAATCAAAATTGTTCGAGCCAGTTTTGAGAAAATCAAAATTTTCGAAAAAAGTTCCATGTAAAGGGTAGTTGGGGGTGGGGGGATTTTTCTCAAAATCTTCGTGTCGCATCCCTGGAAGATACTGAACTTAAATACCAAGTTTGGTATTTTACCGACTTTTCGTATTTGAGTTATCATGTTCACAGGCATACGGACACACGGACACACACACACACACACACACACACACGGACCTTTTTGTGAAAATGCTTTTTTTGGATATTGGGGGCCCTAAAACATATATTTCCGGTGAAATCTCGGTTTCGAATTTTTGGTGGAGTGCAATACTTTCTCTATACACTATGTACATGGTGCGTATGGATAAAGTAAAAAACAACATTGAATATTAGGGGAATGCATCACTTTTCTGCACTGAGTGTAGAATTATCATAAAACTAAATTTTACCATCAGAAAGTTTGCGCTGTGCTTTTGCACACTGTCTTTTATAAGCTTGTGCATAGAGTACAGAATGTCCTGGCTAAAATTTAATATTATTAAGCTCATGTGTATATTGGCTAAGTCTACACAGTGTGGCTGAGCACCTTTCCGGACAACCGTTTCTCATGGTTAATAGGAAGGAGGTAGTAAATATCAATTTACGTCAATACCATGCTTATTGCATATGCTAAAGTGTATGCTTCGGTAAAATACTGTGGGCATTACATATTCAATTTGTATTTCTTCTATAGCTTATTTTGAAGTAGAATAGTATTCGACTCAGAACTGATATCAATATATCACTGGAAATGTTTATTTTAAAGCCTTCTGAAGAGATTTGAGTTCTCGTAGAAAGAACTACTCCCCTAACCCAAAAATAGGTCAACATTTCGCACATATATTACGTATAATTTAAAAACAAGATAATGGATTTCAAGAAATGTTCATTTACTCTTCTTTCCTTTACATAAAATATATATTTGCTATTAATATATTCTCAAAAACCATTCACACTATTTTGCTTAAACCAAAAATTTATAGTAGTTATTCCTACCTACTGTGATATAATTTAGAATTTAACTTGTATTTTTATGTGAACTTCAGTTTCTTGAAGTCTTATTTCCGCCTAATTCGGCAATGATGGGTAGTCTTTATGATTCTGTGGCAAAACACCAAAGCTGATTGATGCGAAACTTACCGAAAATACCCAACACAAATTGTTTATTCAGTTTTAGTTTATTCGCTGTAATTATGTATTCGTATTATATATTTCTTTTGGTGTGGCTTCTTATCTATTCAAGGTTACATGAATAAACGTTTTAAGCAATATGGGTACTAGAACAGATCAGCTTCTGTTTTTCGAACTGTAAATCATGTACGCCAGGTCTGTAACCAAATTAAAATATTTTTTCATTCAGCAAAAATACAAACTGCTTTCAACCAGTTAACTTCATTGACGAACAACATATGAGCTTGTTTTATTTATGGACCGACTGCTGCGGTTCTTAGTCTCCCACTCTATAACTATAACTCCATGGCACAACAGCTCACGGGGAGCCTTGGCCTACCGCCCGGCCGCTGCGTCCCCCATCTCGGTCCACTACAGACGTCATGGATGGGGTGCAGTATTGGAGGGTGAGACGTGGTCAGCGCCTCGAGCCCCTCCCGGCCGGTTAATGCGGTCCTCACGACCTGGAGCCGCTACTTCTCCATCAAGTAGCTTCTCAATTGGCCCCCCAGGGACCTCACGAGGCTGAGTGCACCCCGGTCCAGGTCTCCCAGCGGGGGAAAAATCCCCACGCCGGTACTGGGGATCGAACCCAGGTCTCCCGCTTGGTAGGCAGCTGCGCTACCACCGCGCTAAGGAGACGACCTCTCCCACTCTATATTGGGCGTTAAAGACCGCTTAGGCCCCTTTATCAGGTTTGAGGTTTTCTTACGTACCGTAAAACCGTGACATGGGACCAACGGCTTTACTTCCCTTGCTAGGGAAACCATGTTAAGGGTTTTTACGCCCGAAAAATTCGATCGCCTTCCGCGAGATCTGAATCCGCGACCTGTATGTTACCGCTAGATCACGGTGAACGGTTCATTGGCTAACGTTCGAATAGATAAATGTAACGAAGCTGAAGATGTCCATTACGGATGTGAAATAGAATCGTTAGAACAGTTCTAGCGCATACTTACTCCGCTTATGACAGAAGGCTTCGGCACCCAAATAAAACATAGCTGCGTACAATATCAAGTGGAATCTGTAGGAAAATAAACACTTAAAGTTACTTAAACTGATAATAGTAACAACAATGGTGATTGATAAGCATTTAAAGCCTGATACGACTTGGCTCAGAAAGGGGATTCTGTTACTGCATGACACACGTATTATGTATATATTTCTGGCCTAGTGCTGTTGATTTTAGTAACTGTAGGTACTATTAATTTATTATAAATCGGCTAGTTAACAACAGTAAAATACAACCAAAGCTGAGATCCTAAATTGTTGTTTTCCCATTTTGCACGAAGTTGATAAAAGTATAATTCACTTTCGTTTCAAATCTCTAACATTTTTAACGTATAACAACAGCCTGTAAGTCGCCAATCGATGTATTATCCTTTTATTTCCTATGAACCAGAAGTAATATAGCTGCATGGAATGCTCTGAAATAGCTGCTAATAACGAGCGTGTCAAAAAAGTATGGGCCTGTTTTGCCTGTCTACGTCCTCGATGCTCGTTGCCGTCTGCTCTATCATAGAAAGATGAGGATGAACCTATACAGTCTTTTCGAAACTACCTTTAAATCTTTACTTACCAACTTCATGAAAGGCGATGCCGAATCTGACTAACGTCGTTGTCCATACATTTTTGGCACCTCTATAGGAAACTATCCATCACACGCCATAGTCCACCTTGAGAAATGCTGGCAGTTTTCTGGCGAATATTTTGTTTTAATTCTTTCAGGGTGTGGCTTTATCTTGTACACTTTATGGTTTAATTTTCCTCATATATAGAAATCGCAGGGGGTTGGATCGGGCAATCGCGGGAACTACAAATATCTACTAGTAATTGTGTCCTGAAACACACTTTAAATAGTTCTCATCGAAAGATTGTCCGTACAAACTGTTAAAGAGTCTATGAAAATATGTAAAAGCACGCTCCCTGTCTGTTACTTTTCTAAAAAAAATTGAGGCTAACTTATATATACGGGCGAAAGCGGTTGACTCAAGAAAATTGACTCTATGACCCTTTCTCCGCAATCTTTCTGCAAATCGTACTTTCGCTTGGCGAAATGACTGAGTTAACATATACGAATCTTAAATCAATACACGATATGCAGCAGAAAGCACACTGAACCATAAAACACTTTGTGACTAACTACTATCACTGTCAACTCAATACTGCACTTCCACATCAGAATATAACTGCGTCAGAAGCGTGACCTTGTTTACAGCAGCAGTGCTGAAACATGTATTCACACGCCAAGTGGAAAAACACAGCGCAGCCGGTTCAAAGGTTTTTTACTCTCTCGTCATTAGTACGTCAGTTTACTGTATAAATACAATTTTAAGTCACTTGAAATAATGCATTTCTTATTTAATGTGTGAGCTATTTAACTAGACGAAAAAATATTTCTTTTTCGTTCCAAAAACAGGTGCCTGAAATTTGGTGTTCAAGAGGAAGAACTATTCGAAATATATTAATTCGGAAACGAGGACTGAAACTGTCTAAAGCATTCATCATTCTATTGGTGGTAATACCAGCTAGACATAGTTGACTTGCAAGTAGACATTACTTGCGCTAATAAAGGCAAGATGTCATCTGTAAGCCAAAATGAGAGAAATGTGTGCTATTAAATTCGATTATATACAATGAAGCTTAGGTTATCTTTAGATCAATAGTATTATATATGATGTTATTGACCCAAATTATCTGATGTTACGTAGAAACGCATACAATGTATGCTTTGCATGCTATCAAATAGTTTTAGCAGGTATTTTAATTCCCATCGGCGTGTTTATGTGGTATAGTCAATTTTGTTCTGTAGACCGGAAATTATGAGTCTTTGTTTTACCGCCAACAACTGTACAAACGATGTTAACATGCATTATGAAATTGACTTTCATAAATAACCAATAGGTCAGAATTCAGATAATGATTTTATAATAGTATACATAAAGCAGCTGTATATATGTGTTTAAAATTGTGTGGCGAATTATTCCTTTCTGTTTAAAATAACAACATGAATTTCCTATACCAGAATGTTTTATTTTAGCGAGTTCACCCTCCTATTAAGGCACTGGTGAAGAGTAACTAAGCAGCTAAATTATCCATCCATGTGTGTGTTTTTTTCTTCAATCTCACTCCAGTCGTACATTTATGTATGCAGAGCTAAACTCCCAAAAATTTCAAAACGGAGAGAAAAAGTAGATTATTAGTTTATATTTGTAACTCTTGTAGTTAACCTCTTCTATGCTAAACTTGCTAATTTGTAGCTCTTCTTATGTACTTTGTGCACATATCTTCAATAACAATTCTGGATCATGATATTACAGAAATACTTTTTGACAGAAAAGCATTTAATGTTGTTATTACTAAAAAATAAATAATACTAATAAAGCAATTGTAATCCCATTCGAAATACGATGTAGCTGCCAAAACTAAATTCCATATCATATTGATACATATACGAAAAAAGAGTACCTTGAGATAGGGTTGAAGGTTCCTTTTGAATAGAAAAGAAAATCTTTATATATATGCAATAATAAAATAGCGAATGAAAGATAATGATGAAATACATGAATATCGCGACCGAGGCACTGCCACGGAAACGCGAGAGACTCGCATTCCCGGATTCTATTCCCAGCAACCTCCCGGAGTTTTGTCTTCCCCGTGGTGGGTAGGCGAATGTGAGGGTGGTTTCTCATCTACCAGCATTTCCTTTCGAACATTTCCCATTCAATCAGTTTCCTTCTCAGCGTTCAGGTGTGCTTCGAGGTTCATGGTGTACAGCGGTGCAGGACAGATGGCGCGAGCGTACGCTAAAAGGAAAGAGTACCAGGCTGCCTGTTTCAGGGTTCGCTCTCTCTAGACAGTTTGGACATTTTAGAAGTTTCCACGCTATCTGTGGGCTATCTACCTACGGCCTGAAGCTTTCCCTCAATTTATCCCCTCCCCATAAGGCGTATTGGCCAGAATAGACCTGTGTAGATCGCAGTCCGCGAAGTGTTCCCCTTCAGTGTCTAAACTTTAGCTCTACCTGATTTAAACATAAACAAGTAGGTGTACAGTGTATAGTGAAGTTCATTGAATAGCTTTTAAATTTGAATTCTACTAACATCATTGAATAAACAATCTTCATAGTCTATCATATTAAACATTAATTGCTCAGCATTTTCAATCTTAGTGTAGCGTAACAGCCATTTCTTTGCTAGAAGTGTTTCTACAGTTATGTGAAAGTATCAACATATTAATACACTCGTATGTGAAAAAATATGTTACTTTAAAATGTACTAGTTACGTTGGAGAATAAACACAACTTTCTGAATGCAGAAATGAATTTTGATTTTTAATGGATATCTGAAAGACATTTTTCATTACAGTTTATGGTCATGCATTGCCAAGTTTCGCCTTTCCATAAACCCCCTTCCTTAAATTAAGCAGTACAGGACACTACTATTAAAAAAAAGATATCAAACATCTGCATTGAGTCAGGTCAGGATCGAACTGAAGAAGGATTACTGCTTCTACTTGAGTGAGAAGTCTTAAGTTAGTAGTAATTAATAATCCTTTATAACAGAAAAGTACAAAGTGAGCATATTTTAGCTCTCTGAAAAATATCAAGTGCAGTAATGATAAATAACTGAACAATTAATAGTGTAATCTTTAGTATATTATGGCTTGGTATGAATATCAATCATAATAAAGCAGAAAACGTACGTAAGTTTACAGCAAATTAATATTGTATTTTGATGCAAGCTGACCTTATATTTGTAAGCTATTAATAAATTAACTCTGATAGCAAGTACGCATAATTCAGCAATCATTTACAAAATCTGTATAAAATTCTATGTAACAACTGTAACTCTGAATTGAACTTGGAATTAAATTAAAAAACATTAGTTGCTGGTACTCACACTCAGGCCGATAACAAGTTTAAATAATAATTTAAAAACTCAAGGATAATTATCAGAAAATATAAAGAAAATGCCAAACCTGTCTCAAAGCAATCCGCCTGTCAGAAACCCAACGCATAAAAATGCAATGAATGCTAGAGAAATTACTTCACATATAATTACTACTTAAACTTTTCTTTAAAACATGCACACCTTAACACGATTGCTTAGACCCATGCAATCATATAAAACTATCCCATTTGACAGATCTCACCCTATCATCAGGTTTTAATTAGAAGCTCATTCTGTGCAGCAACATGGCCATATTTCATGCCAAAGCATTCCAATTCCTATGGAGGAAGAGACGAAGGAAAGAGATATGACGGCTTGCTAGCCCGTCGCTTTCTCGTTCTGCTTGACGACACTAGCTCGGAGTCACCTTCCTCCGCAAGACAGATAAAAGGCCAAGGATGTTAGGCCACGTCAATAGATCGAACAGCCAAGTAGAATACAAGCCACATGGCAAAAATGACCACAATTTTTATGCAATTAGAATTTCTGTATAAGATTTTTGCAACAGCAAATAGGTATTCAGCCGTCCTTTTCCATTCTTTCGATAAACCTCTGGAGTGGTAGATGTAAGCCACAAAGATTTTCATAAGGCAATCGCTGCCTATACTGCTAGAGATATTCAGACATATCCCAGCTTAATGTACGTATGCGTGCGCGCGCGTGTCTGTATATTCGATAATCCTGAGGACCACTCAACATATTTTGACACATTTCACCAGTTCTTTCCGACGGAATATAGACAACCATGTGATCCAAAGGTACATATTTCACGTGTGCAACTAACCCTCATGCGATAAGAGAGTTGCAGAACTCAACAGAACAATTCAAAGCAAATACCTGTCAGTGGCGGTTTTAGCACATAGGGTGAGCGACCTTCGTTGTACCCTCTTGCATATCAGCGGAAACGGTTGGGAATTTCGCTCATCGAAAGGCAGTTTCCAGACTTGTACCTAAGTCCATAATGATCTATAAGAACACTGTAAACAGCTCAAAAATGTTTTTAACTGTTTTTCATTTCAATTATATAGCCTTTAGTTTTGGGAGAAAAAATGCTCCTATGTTTCCACCGTAACTGGTGTTGTAATCGTGTAGCAGCAGCATAAATCGAAATATGAAAGCATCGGAACGAAAAACATTCGAACATGAGAGCACGTACTGTTTCACTGTATAATTAGCAACATCATTAATATTATAAGCGGTGTATGTTTAGCAGAATAAATCAAAACAGAAAACCATCGTAACGAAAAAGATACAAACTGGAACGCACGTAGTGTTTCACTGTATTGTTTTCACTAATATCAACAATGAAAATAACTTTTCTCGGCCTATCAGCCAGGTCAATTCTGGAATGATTTCCAAGCTCTCATCTTCAGATAACTCCAGAAAAGTTATTTTCATATCGCCGCCAGGAAAACTTCAAGTCATGGTTCAATATGAACAATATTATACGATTGACAGAATAAATCAAAACATGAATACATCCGTAACGAAAAACATAAACACTAGAGCATATAGTGCTTATCTTTAATACTATTAGGCTTACCGGAATAAATCAAAATATGAACGCACTATAACGAAAAATGCGCAACCATGAGAGTATGTAGCGTTTTACTGTATTATCATCATTGCTATTGTTACGCTTAGAAAGTTGAATCAACCATGAAAACATCATAACAAGAAATAATGCAAACACGAGAGCACGTAGTGTTTCACTGGGTTATTGTCACCTTTAACGTTATTGCGCAGTATGCGCTTAGCAGAATCAATCAAAACAGGAACGCATCGTAACGAAAAACTTCATAACACGAGAGCACGTGCTATTTCACTGTATTATTATCTGTAACATTGTTACGCATAGCAAAATAAATCAAATCTTTGAAAATATCGCAACGAAAACTACGCTAACACAAGAGTACGTAAAAACGTTACTGCGTTATTACCATTACTATTATTTCCCTTACCAGAAAATATCAAAGCATGAAATCTTCGTAACCAAAAATACCTTAATATTATTACGTGCAGAAAAGTAAATCTAAATATTAAATCATTTTGACGAAAAATACACAAATAGGACAGCACGTAATGTTGTACTGTATTATCATCATTAATATTATTACGTTTACCAGAATATATCGAAGCATGAAAACATCTTAACGAAAAATATGTCATCACAAGGGTATAAGTGTTTCGCTGATTTAGTATCATTAATATTATTATGCAGTGTACGCTTAGAAGAATATAATAAAATATACCAACACAAGAACACATAGTGTTTCACTATATCATTAATATTATTACGTAGTATATGCTTAGTAGAATAAACAAAAACATGAAAATAATGTAACAAAAAACATATAAACCGAGCGCACATAAATGTTTCACTGTATTATCATCATAATCATTATTAATTTTTATTACGCTTAAGAGAATGAATCCAACATGGAAATACCGCAATGAAAAGCATATAAATAGGAAAGCACGTAGTATTTCACTAAACTATTATCATTAATATTATTATGCAGTATATGCCTTACAGAATGATTCAAAACAGGTATACATCGTAATATAAAAGACACACAAAAACGAGGGCACGTATTCTTTCACTATTGTTGTTGTTGTTATTATTATTATTATTGTTATTATTATTTAATTCACGCTTAACATAAATCAGTACATGAAGACATCGTAACCAAGACAAGCATAGTTTTTGTTATGGTGTTGTTTTGATTTACCCTACAGTGGGTCTAGTCTCTAAATTTAAATAAGAGCAGCATATACACAAACAAAAATAGCTATTAATGGATACTGATAGGTGAATTCAGTTTCTCAAAAATAAAGACTCTGTTACTGAAGTGGAAAAGAGTTGATAATGTTTTCGATCTGTATACACAGTTCTTGTATATCATCACGCAATTTGGAAGAAATTATATTACAAACTATATTACAATTATTACATGCCTGGATATTGGAATACGAAAATGGAGCCATAATAGCAGATACGTAGTAAAATGTCTTGTCCTTTCAGGTGTAGGGTAACAGCATATGCCCTCTGTGGTGTAATGGTTACCATGATAACTTCATACACCCAAAGTCGGGGGTTCAAACCCGGCGGAGAACGATGGATGTTTTCGGGCGTAAACATCCTTCGGAAGGGAAGTAAAGCCGTTGGTCCCGTGTCGTAGATTTACGGTATGTAAAGGAACCTCAAGCGTGGTAGAGAGGCGTCTGAGCAACATTAAGCGGTATTTCACGTCCAGTATAGAATGGGACGCTGAGAACCAGCGCAGTTAAATAGCGTCCATAAATAAAACTCCATTTCATTTTTGCTAAAAAATAAATCCTATTATAGTTTATTCCCAACAAAACATCAATGGGCATGGTGTAGGAAGTAGTTAAACCTTAGAGGAACGCAATGTAGCTTCTAAGCGTACATGGGACTGAGTTTTAGGCGCGAAAATATAAGGGTTGGATTTTTTATTTTATTTTTTTTTTTTTGGAAAGGTAGAGCCAGACTGAAACATTCAATGCCATAGCCGTCCAGTTGCTCTAACTACTGTACTACTCTTGCCACATGATATTAAATGCTATAACTCCGAAAAACCACAAGGAGCTTTGAAATTATTACTTTTGAGATGACTTACGCCGATCGCAACTTACAGAATCGGAAATGCTTTAAATTCCGGGTTTCATACCAACTGTTATACCAAACATGGTTCAAGTCCAGGATATGGCATGAAATGTTTCGGTTTGACTCTACCTTTCCAACTCCTCCTTTTTATAGTTTTTAACGCCCTCTTTTACTACATATGGCACCGCAGGCGATGACACTATAACACTGAAGCTACATGGCATGAAGATGGAGCACCGGTTTAAGCCAGGGAAAATCTGCCCCCAAATGGCTTTGTCCACCACAAATTCCACATGCGGTCGCTTGGGATCAAACCCCGGCCGCAAATGGTCTAATCACTCGGTCACGGCGCGGCTCTTATCAAATCATGTCCTACTCACGGCTATTGTGGAAAGAACAGTTAATTGACAACCATTTCGAATTTTTAATTATATAAATGTTCTAGACACGTGTGAATAATTTTAGTCGGGCACTTTTCACGATCTTTCATTTCTAAAAGACCAGCCAGCGATGTGTTTAAGTCACTCATGCGCTTCTCTTTAACCTCAAAAGACTCTCCCAATTCTCCCTTCTGAATGTGTTTTGTCCTCAGTTTTAAAGTTTATAGCATAAAAAGTATTTGTTGCAACTCAGTGTTATTCTGATTTGTATGAAAATTCACATCACTAATCGAAAATATGCTAATGTTAAATTCAAGCAAAGAATTTATGATTTCGTTTTGCACTGGTTCACAAAAAATAACTTACACTATAAAACCAGGAAAACGTTAACACTAATGATGTTATAACAACAAAAATGTGTTTCTCTAAAATTAATAACATATGCTTCAATCAAATTCTTTTATTTATTTTCATTAACTATCTGAAAATATCACTATCATGCTTCTCTGACTAATGTAAATGCGTAAAATTGTTTCAGAGATTTTAAATTTTTTGGTTAATTAAAATTATTGGATTGTAATGTCTGAGAAACTGTTTAAGCTGTATCTTTAAGATTTAGCGCAGTTATTTATCTATCTATATAATGTGCTAATTTAAGGTAAACAATTTAAACATTATAAAAATAAACAGAAAATTCAATTACGGGGAAGCTAAATAAGCCTAAAGTACATTCTGCATTTTCCCTTTATTCTGTAACAAACCAATACTGTTGTATATTTAATGCCAGAAAGCTGTGCTAGCATAACCCTTGAAGTTACTTAACGATTGCAGTTGTATTTTATAGTTAGCATTTTACATAATTGTTTTACCGAAGCCTATAGTTATATTACATAGGTCTAGAATGCTTCTGTTCCTGTTAGAAGAGAGATGCGTGGAATCCTCACATCCCCCTTTTCATCCTTATTTGGTCATCCTCCATGGTCTAGGGGTTACATGCTAGGCTGTGATTCCGAAGGTCGCGGGTTGAAGCTCGGAGCAGGGCGATGGATTTTTTTGTTGTAAAAGTTCTTAGGATGGCTTCCTTCGGATAGAAAACTGGTGGTCCCATATCGTATAGTTACGACACGTAAAAGAATCTCGAGCCAGATAAGGAGGCCTCTAAGCAAAATTAAGCGAGGTTGAGAACAACAGCAATTAAGACCATATTAAATAAGAGTAATTTAAGTAATAAAACCCAAATGTTCTGCCCCTATTTGGTTTAATATTGCAACAAACCTGCTCTTTATTACTTAGACAAATAATTCTTTATTTCTTTCAACTGATTACAATCAAAATTGGTTTTCTAATATTCGTCTTTATTGGACGAATTCATAATAATTCTCTTTTGACGGTCGGCGGCTGCGGCTGCGGCTACGACTGTATGCTCCGAATTTGCCGCCGAAACTGACTATTGCTGCACACTGTGCACTCCAGTTGAAACTGAACTCTCGCCGGTTTATTTTTTCGAGTGGAGGGGAAAAATCCACCTTTAAATTGACCTGAGCAAGCCCGGAGTATCGGGGCATTCCATGTAGGCATACCGACTAAAGAAACCCCACCGGTAATTAGAAGAGAATATGGAGAGGCGGTACCGCATGACTGCACCCGCGGATTCAAGGTGATAATTGTCTGAACCGCTAAAAGCGGTCAGGGGAGTAGGAATGATAGCCGGGAAACAGTCTTGACCTAGGCCTAAGCTGCCTCCGCGGCGGATTCAGGGTGAGAAATGTTGGATAAACGGTGCTGATTTAAAGGAATTACTGGAGGATGGTCGCCCTGGCGCAGTTGCTGTATTCTCCGGCGACTTTAGGAGATCTCCCACTACCTCTTCGAAGATATGCAGTATCCAAGTGTTGTTCTGCCGTATGACCCCTCGAATGAATAGGTTGTTGAGCAGTTGTGTGTGAAGCTCTTGGAGACCTTGTATAGATGAGCCCATTGCATCCTGGTGTTCCTACTGCCGTTCCTCCAGGGCTATCAGCTTGGCCGACAGATTCAGCAACTCTGAACGGCCTCCCTTAGGCCATGGATTTCTTGCAACAAGATGTCTGTGCTTCATGATGAAGTCAGTGGTGACAGTGCTGGCTATGGAAGTGGTGATACCGGGCCTGGTGTACGTTGCCTGCTCTTGGGGTACCTGGGGCACTGTGCTTGCCCGGTGCTACCACAGGTGGCACAGAGCCGGTGATGGCGGCGAAGGTCGTGCCCAGTGCACTCAGATGTGAAGGCGCTTGTACCACAGTAGTGGCATCTCGGCGGCGGAGAGCAGGATCCTTGGCTATGTCCATAGGCTCAGCAGCGGCGGCGGCGGCGGCAGGGCCGGTGTCACTCCTGTCTACTAGACTCGACGTGCAAAAGTCGCCCTAATAAGGGCAACCCTGACGCCAAGGCAGCGTCCAGATCCGCACGGTCCTGTAGCTCCAATCTTACAAGAGATGTTGGGCCCCGTTCGCAGTTAATCCTAGCGGCCCTTAAGCAAGAGGGCCACCGAGACTGCGCAGCGGCGAGAAGATGCCGGTTGGAGAGATCCCGAGGGACCCCCCGAACCACTACACTGTACCGGGGCGGCGGCGTGGAGCTCTGTGGCTCTGCGGCTGCATCCGCGTCGAAGAAATTCCGCTCTCTGACGGTGAAGCGGCAGGCGGTGGAGATGCTAGAGAGCGGTCCTTAACGGCGGATGCCGGAAGAGCGGTGGCTGCTGAAGATGCTGCTGGTCTGCGCTGATACTTCCTCTTCGACTTCTCGAACCTCCATTCTTTTTTCCTGTTTTTGTTCCCATTTCTCCAACTTTACTTTTGCTTTTCTGTTTGATTAGGTTGTATTTTTTACTTCTAATGCACCCACATATGTACGTTTACAAACACACAAACACCCATGCCCAAGGCGGAACTCAAACCCACGAAGCACCAAAGCGAGATACTTTAGCGAGTGAGGACAGGGACCGGCTCTCGCCGGGGCTCGTTCTCTGCTTTTTATACCTGTCGATAACCTGACAAGAAACTTCCAGAAGCAGTTGCACATACAAACGACCGCAGGTGTCCCTAACTCACGCAAGTGCAACAACCACAGCTCTGGAAGTACTCGCCGGTGCCACACGAGTCCACTCACGCAGGAGTAACAATGCACGGCATAAATCAACTATTACTTCCGAGGCAAGCTGCTCACACAGAGCGGCGTTAAAATTGTGCGTAGTCACAAAAATAATAACAATATTAAAGTGTTTCTTGAATATGAAGGTTGTGGGCTTAGATATTAAATGATTACGTAACAGAATGTATAGGATTTAAAAATTTGGTCTACAGGACTTTCGCGATCATGGTCATCAAATAAATGAAACACGTCTCTTGGATTAGGATATTCACGAACGAAACGCTGAATTTTTTATGCCTTTTGGTCTCCTACTACGCCGTCCTAGCTCGGAAGACAGCTTTTAGTTAATTATCCCGATCTTTCTGCCACCTCTGAAAGACGCAAATAAATAAATAAATAAATAAAATCTGAATATCGTACCCCGCCACCTTGGTTACTATACCGGGGCATATATCCAAACTTCATGTTTATTTCCCAAAAAACAATACATAAAAGCTACACTATATATATATATATAATTTTTTCAGATAGCTAAACCTAATACAACTTATAAAGCAAAATAAATTAGAATAACACAACGAGAAAAAAACAAATACTACATGAAACTAGATAAAATAAAACAATAATAATTTACTTTGAAAAAAATGAGAAAAAATAAGTATTTTAGTACAGTAACTAATACTATACGACAGGGAATAAGTTAAAGCGTATAATAAACGTATATCTACAATTCTATCTAATATTTTACTGGAAGCTAGTAAATGTAACTAATAACCTATTGCACCTAACTACAAAAGCTAACCTCTATTCACTGGAAGCCAGCGGAAAATGTGCTGGAAACCAGAACTCAACTAATATATTAACCTATGTATAGTAAGTTTCTCCTAGTTAAATTTATTAATTCCAAAAAAGCATGTTTATGATTTATTTTTATTTATGTTTAACATTGACATTATTATTATTATTATTATTATTATTATTATTATTACATTAATTTCTCATCTCACTGGGTTTATTTAAAATATTGAATAAATATATGTATTCTCTCAATTTAACCTTTTAGTTAATAACTAATTCATTTGCTTATTTTATAAATTTATTATAATGCAATTTTTTTAACTCACCTACTTCACATATAATCACGTTTAGTGCTTAAGTAACTAATTACTAATTTTAATTATTTTATAATATAAACAATTTATTTTAATTATGTAATACCTACTTTTCTTTTTCATTCAACACTTCCACCTCACCATGTATCACTTAAACTTATTCTATCTAAACATTCACTTCACCACACAACACTTTCACCTTTACACTCGCTGCATCACAAAGCAACTCCTCCCTCTCTAGTTTTATGAATCTCTCCTAATCTATCCTCCTTCCTCACCTCCTAGGTTGTCCACGACCCTTCGTTCGTTGCCCTCTACTCCATGTCCCTCCTCTCTCTCTCCCTCCTCTCTCTCCCCCCTCTCTCTCTCTCCCTCCTCTCTCTCTCTCTCGCTCTGCACGGCTGCCTCTTCTACCCTCTCTTTCCATATTCTACTCTCTTCAACTCTTCTCCTGTAGTCCCAATTAGGGCTATTTTAACCTGTTATGGGTCTATTCCTTCATTTCTCAACCCAAACTTGTCGTGCTATACATTTGCAAAATATTCTATCCTGCAAGTAGTATGCTGGATGCTTTCTTAATCCTTCTCCTACTTCATCTTCTACAGCTCTTCTATCTCCTTTTTTCATTTATTCCTCTTTACTTCCTGCTTCTTCTATTTTACCTCAACACTCCTGTTCCTCAGTTTCGTCTTCATAAATACTATGTAGCATTAAATTAAAGTAATATAATTCGCCTTGTAAATTTTGTATGATTAATCTTTCTGATCTTCTAAAAATTCTCTCCTCAGGTATATTAATTTCAATTACTTCTTGCATTGGTTCTTCTTCCCAGGCTATTTTACTTACCTTATTTGCTAAATTTCCCAAGGTATTTGTTAATTATAGGGATCCTGAACGTTTCATTTATGGAAAAACCTTTAAGTTTATCCCTCTCTTCGCCTAATTGATGTCCATATTTCTTGCATACAAACATAACGTGCTCCGGTGTATCTTGTATTTTACAAAGATTACATATATCACTATTGGTTTTATTTATCCTCTTCCAATAAGTCTTAGAGGGACCATGTCCTGTTATATAATGAATCAATCCTTTAGTTGGTTGTATATGATTTAATCTTAATCATTCTTCAATGTTCCCAAATAAGTTAAAAACTTTTCTTCCTACTTCTGTATCCTCCCATTCTCTCTGCCAATTTCTTCTCATTGCCTTCTTTATGTCTAAAAACTGCATACGTTGCTGTCCTGCAATTCGCTCTGCCATATCATAATTTCTTCTTTTTAACCAAAATTTCGCTCCCGTTGTTCTAATTATATAATTTATTGGCAACCTTGCTGTAGTTACCAATAATGTCATTGTTAGCGCTGTAAGACACACGCAGTACAACTTTTCCAGGGTTAGCAGTATTGCCGATGGGAGGTTAAGAAGTTTTCATTCCCGTCTGTGTGAACATGAAGAAATCTTTCTTTATTACTACAGATGTCGAAGTGCAATGAGAAATCATATTTCAAAGTGATAAAATATAAAAATAAGATGTGCTCTATTCAGACAACCTTCTGTAGCTGTTTCACAAACAAACCTTGCTTACAAAGATTATTCTTTTATCTGCATCATGTTAATCAAGATAAATATTGCCAGAAACAGTGAAATTCATTTCTCGTTACTTGCTAGGAGCAAACAAAAGAGAGACGTAAAAAAAGATGTCTTTCCGTTTGAGAAAAATGTAAGTGGCTTAAAACGGAAACTAATAACTCGGAATAACTCGCAAACTGCTAACTCTACAAAAATGTATATGATACCAATTTTGTGTTATAATGAAGTCAACATTTTTTGTGTAGTAAGCTCTGTCTATTTCTTACGGTTTACCAGCTAGGCATAAGATTTACAAAAGTCAACCATAATGAAGAGGTCTTTAGAGGCTATTCCCACAAAATTCTACCTATACATTTCAATTGTCATGGAAATATCTCAAACATATGGCATTTTAAGATAATCGATAAAACCATTTTTAAGAAAATAAACATTTTTGAAAAAAGTTCCATGTAAAGGGTAGTTGCGGGTGGGGGATTATCTTTCAAATCTTCGTATCGCATCCCTGAAAGATATTGAACTTAAATACCAAGTTTGGTATTGAACCGACTTAAACATTTTTAGCGATGCTACCCAAAGGTACACACAAACAGATGTGTTTCTTAAAATGCTTTCTTTTTTCAGGGGTCTCAAAACATGTATTTCCGGGGAAATATCGGTTTTGAATTTTTGGATGGAATGCTATACCTTCTCTATCCACCGTGTGAATTGTACACACAGGCTAGAAAAAGTAAAATTTATTCTAAATCATTGTACGATAATTTCGATTGAATAGGTTTAGTTTGGGATAAATTACATTCTTTATACTGTCAGTTAGGATTCAAAGTCTCCTGTGAAATAAGGGCAAGTCTGCTAGTAAATAACAAAGTAACACAAGTACAAACTTGTACTGTTGTGTCCTAACATTTAATTATGTCACAGAATGGTTTCTTTGCTACCCCAATAAGCAACCCTTTATTTCTTCCACTGATTACAAAAGAAAATATGTTCACAAACATATGTCTTTATTAGGGCCTTATACAACACTTCTGCTGTATAGTCTACTTTCGACATTCGCTGCGGTGACTACTACTGCACGCTACGAAACTCCCATCAAAACGTACTAAGCTGCTGCACACTATGCATTCCCAGTTGAAACTTAACTTTCTGCGGGCTCGTTCTCTCCTTTGAACCTGTCAATGAAGTGGCAAGAAACGCAGTCTCACGTGCAAACCACCACAGGTGTCACAAACTCACGCAGGTGCAACTATGCCCGACTCCAGTGTTAAACAACTTGCCACTCTCACAGGTGTAACAATCGCAGCTTCGACATCGAACTCGCTGTCGGACACGTGTCCATAACGTGGCAAGGAAATTCCAGAACCAGTCGTAGGCGCAAACCACCCCAGATGTTACAATCTCATGCAGATGTAACAATGCACGGCAACAATCAGTTATGACTTCCGAAGCAAGCCGCTGACACATGTGTGGCGATTACGGAAGCCAGGTTTAGTCACGATCCAGACGGAAATAGTTTTACCTATCGAAATAAAATAATCACATGAATCAAAACTAACTCCAGATCGTAACTATCCAAGCTATTGAAGACGGCAGCATCCTCTACCTTCTTCCGGACGACACTACTTGGACAGACAGCAGCATTGATGGTTGCATGCGGCCAGCATATCCGCTCTCTCTGCCAAAAGTCACTTAGAAACGGATTGCGAGAAAAGAACGCTAATTTTCCGTCAAGTAACTCCTTGAGAGGTTGAGTGTGCCGTGCACTAGACATTAATCAAGCGGCTGGAATTATTATTAAAAACAGGAAATAGTAAATGCACAAAAAATATAATAACAATATTTCGTTGAACAATATCAGTACAAATGAGATTATATTGAAGCGAGACGTAAACAGTAATGAAAGGGGTCAAAACAAGAAAAGCAATAAAATGAAAAATTTTAAAATATCTGTGAATCATATATCAAAAAACAAGAGAACTTAGATAGTACAAAATAGAATTCCAGTGCAAATTCACCCGAACAGAACTACAAGAAAGAAAAGTATACAGAAATCTAAAAACAGGCAGGAATAAAGTGTTAGAACAAGCTAGGTATTGAGCTTCATCTGTGAAGATAACTATGTTTATTATGATGAAGAACAAAAATTTATTGTTCATCTTTAAAACACAGCACTCTGTTAGCAACAATGGGATCTGAGCCGATCAACCCGACTGCTGGACTCACGTGCATTTAGGCAAGGCAGAGTTGGGTGATCATCCAACAGGAACGGGGAGTGGTGTGGTGAACATCACAAATCCCCCAGCCTGAATGTTGGCTTTTTTAGGGCGGTACCACTGGCGATCACAGCGCCTCAATTTCCTCACGCTGCTGAGTGAGCACCGTTCCGAAATCGGGAACTGAACCCGGGAGTATTCCGTTGCCAGAAACCAAAGCATAACACCTGCGTTACGGTGTATGTAGCATAAGTATCTGTAGTTTCACATCTCTTTAAGTGTGATTTTTCTATGTGAATTTCAGCAGAGACTAATCAACAATTCTGTCAGTGAATATATTCACTACGAAACGTTAGGAATGAAAATGGAATATCTTTTAAGTGCACCAGAAGTATAATGTATTTCATTTTTATTATTACGAAAGTGTAGTTTTCAACATTCAAAAAATCTCGCCTATAATAGGTTAATAAAATCTTTACTATTTCATAGCCTTTTTAATACATACCTTTATATGCATACGTGTTACCTAATGCTATTTTTCTTTGATTTATCCCTTCATTCATTACTAGCACTACAGACCATGTAGGTTCTGAACTTCCTCATTTATTTGAACTCACCCTCGACGGTCCTGCACCTTCGTTCTCCACCCTTGCACACTTATTTCAAATCCTCTTCCGCATAATTGGTAGTACAGTAGGTACAACCAAAAGAGATGACTCAGGTGCTTTCGTCTGTGGCCTGCATTTTGGAGGTTGCATGTTTGCTTCCTGTGGCCGACCTAGCTGACCCATGGCTTTTTCGGGGGGTTACTGTGGACACCAGGTGAATGCTGGAACGGTTTCTTTTCACTGCCCGAATTTCCAGTCCCTCCATGACGGTTCCATAGTAATTTTAGTCATCCTTCATCCTGCTGGTTTCTTCCAGGTTTGAAAGTGTCGGCGATGATACGCAGTGCGTTATGGTAGGGACAAAGAATGGTCAATGTGACTACTTCCGTCGCCCGACTTCGGCTGGCTGACGGGCTGGCGGGGGCTTTGGATCCTATATGAGGTGCGGGCGTCGGTCTGCCTGTCCGAATGTCGGGGTGCTTCATTGTGGAAACTATATGGACTCCGTCATTGCTGTGTCGTTCCTCCTGGTTCCGGCATCCCGGTACATCATCTTGCCTTAGCCCTCGCTCCAGGTGGCGCCCCTCGTGGGGCATAGGTACAGTAACCTCAGGTTCGGTGCCGAATTCCCTCCGTCCGTATCTTATCCTGTTCTACAGTAGCTACAGTCCATATATTCCTGGGCTTCCTCACTTAATATTTCAGGCCAATCCCGACTGTCCTGCACTTTCCTTCTACCCAATTACACCAAGTCTTCTCAATTCCTTTTCCACATTCTACAACCTCTTACTAAATTAATATCCCCTCACAAAGCATAATAAAATAAACGAAAGAGAATATCAAACTGTTAATCATGTAGAAAAAATAAGCTAGCATATATACATATATAAATACATTTATGTTTCTTAAAGAAACTATTTCTTCAGTTATATGCTTACGATAAAAACCTTCTAGGTCTTGCTCTTCTTGCCCCACCTGGATATTAGCATAATGCTCCTTAGCTAGTCGTGTTTCTGGTGAATGCTTCACATGAGACAACCCTCTTAATATACTTTTCTTAATGTTAGATCTCCATACATCTCCAGCAACTCCAACGTGTGCTTATATCTAACCTTCCCATATATCCCAATCGGCCTTGGGCATGGGTTTTTGTATATCGTGTGTGTGTATATATATCGTTTTCTGTTCGTGTGTATGTCACTGAACTCTTCCTAAACGGTTGGACCGAATTTGCTGAAACCTTTTGAGCGTATTGAAGTGGATTCGAGAATGCTTAGTTTCACACTTCGATCCGATAGGTAATATTCTTTAGTAAATTTATTTAATTCTCTTAGTTGTTAGCTGTTGGATTACATACGTTGGAACTTGCGGCAGTGTTGCAATCGCGGTATCCAAATATTTGTGATCGGATGCAAGGAAATTTCTTCTAAGGTTGTTACTTTTTCGCACATTCCCTACTTGCGTCGTAACTTATGTTGTTATTACATTGAAATAAAGTCTGCGCTAATTGAAAGTGTTAAATAAAAGTGAAATTAATGCGTGAAGCGTTTAACAGTGCAATTAAAAGTATACATTGCGCATGTTGTTAATAGTTGGATGATTTATATTGGATCTGGCGGCAGCGCTGCCATCGCCATATCGAAATATTTGAAGATAGACCCGGTAGATGGTGTTGCGATTGGATTTAAGGAAATTTTATCTAAAGTTGTTAATTTTTGGCATATTCGTTACTTGCGTCGTAGATTAGTGTTGTTATTGCATTGAAATATAAATTAGCAGTGCAATTAAATTTATAAATTGAGTATTTCACAAGAGTTTTCACGTGTATTCAACAACAATCAACCTAACGTAATAAGTAAATAAATAAAATAAATAGGTAGATAAAATAAAATAGATAATATACATTTTTCCAGTGCTTTTATTTTTTTATTAATTGATTAATTACTCTATCACATAGTTATGAAACTATAATATTAGTTATATTCGTGAAATTTCGTCCACATTCATGTTAATTTAGCTTTAAAAGGTTACTTATATTTATTCGTTATGTAAAATGCTACATTTTCGCGGACGAGCTGGAAATATTGGTCCCCGTACAGTTATTGCAGAAATAGTCCGCAACCGTCAATTAAATGGAACACGGTGGTTAATGTGAATTTAAGAGACCAGATTGCAAACTCACGTGCAAATGAAAATCAAGAGCAACACAATGAGTGTTCTAATATATTGAGACGAGTCACCGACACACTCAGAGCACATGCACAACAGGGCATGCAAGAAAATCGCGCACTGACACGTGCATCACTTCACCGTTTTGGGGGGGGGGGGTTTAACGCTCGCTTTTACTACTTGTGGCGCCGCAGGCGATGACAGTGGTGATACATGGAATGAAGATGGAGCACCGGTAGAATGCAATGGCGGGGGAAACCCACGCATGTGCCTCTTTGTGCACCATAAATCTCACATGCGGTCGCTGGGATCGAACACAGGCCATCTAGGTAAGAGGCGAACGGTCTATCCACTCGGTCACGGAGCGGCCGCACTTCACCGTGTATCGAATATGACGAATATGGCGCCGAAATAGACTTTTCGTCGCATGCACAAATCGTCATCGGCAATATGGACAAAGAAGGAGAATCGGCCGGTCTTTGCTCCGCATCAGAAAAAGTTTTATTTCCATTATTAAATTCGCCACCAGAGTCATTGAAAACACTTCGCCTGCGGTGCCACAAGTGGTAAACACTGCCAAAACTAATTGAAAATACTATTAACTGGAGCCACATTTCAATCGAAATTGTTTTTGGTTAAAGTTCATAAGTTCAATACGGGATTCTAAATGATATGATTTTGAGTAATAGAAATCATTCAGAATGAGGATGGTTGTAATTTTAAATCAACATTCATGATGTGTTCTACTGCTGCTGTGCGCTGATTTCAGACAGGCATTGCCCGTCATAGCACGTAGTACATATGCGGACGAAATTAATGCGTGTTTAAAAGAATTAAACATTGCCTTACCATAAATATACGTGATAACTATAAAATTATCCATTAGCATTCTCCAAAAAATTGCTAACCATTGGCATTAGAAAAATTCGACTGCATGAAAAAATACAATCTATCCGACCCCCAGAACATTTTTTGTTACATGTTGGCTACCAAAGTTGCTTTGATTGAAAGTATATTTCCAAATTTGCAAGCTAATTAATTACACTAAGCATACAATGGCTATGACAGCAAGCTACTTTGGCCGCAAAAAATATCGAAGTTGACGCAATGAAATGTAAAATACAAGTCATTGTCTGGCAATGAAACATCTTTCAAATCTATCGACACTGTTGTCGATCCTGACGAAGTTTTCAACTACCCTGTTGAATTCTTGAAGTTACTTGATTTACCTGGATTGCCACCACATAATTTGCCATTGAAAACGGTTCACCAATAATGTTGCTTAAAAATTTGAATGTACCAATGCTATACAATTGCACACGAATGGTCATAAAAAGAGTCATAGGTAATGTTCTTGAAGCTGCTATTTTGAACGGAAATTTTCAAGGTGAAGTTGCTCTTCTACCACGGATTCCAATGATCCCCTCAGACTCAACCATTCCATTCAAACGTTTGCAATTTCCCATTTTCTTGGCATTTGCAATGATTATTAATAAACCACAAGCCCAAACAATTGTCAATTTGTGGCTGGGATTTAGAAAATCCGTGCTTTTCGCACGGCCAATTATATTTTGCGTGCTCAAGGGTTAGCAAATAAAGTTTCTTCGTTTATACCCCTCAGAGATTAACTAAAAACATTGTATGTACATCAAATTGCATTTCGAAAAAGACAATGTTATTCCCGTTAATATTACGGTTAAGTATATATCTAAAGATTTGTTATTTGTATACTAAAAGCATACGAGGTATGAAAATGATTTGAGCTTTTTCTTTCCTGCTATTAATTAAAACAGTTTTAAGTTTATATTTAACACATTTAAGCTTATAGTATATGTTCACATGTAATAGATAGATCAAGTTGTGATAACTCTACGCGTAATGGCGTCAGGTATTTAAATGATTTGTGTGTGTGTATACATATATTCATCAAAACAATCCAATAAATATAACCCATTTAAAAAAATATGATATTCGGATTTAAAATTTCTAAACAGGACATATATATATATATATATATATATATATATGTGTGTGTGTGTGTATTAGAAACGAAAAATGCAGACGGTAATCAGATAGAAAAACAAAGGAAATGTTGGGAAATGTAAAAAAAAAAGGGGGAAAAAGGGTCATCCATTTTCTTTCAAAGTTTTCTCTTCCCAGCTATTAGCATTCCTCGCTATAATTAGTTAGCACCCATACTTCATTGGCATATGACATTATTATTGTTTTACATATGGTAATTTATGCTTCTCTGCAGAGAATACCAGATTTCAATACTTGTTCCCAGTGCGAATACGCATTTTTTTCCAGTCATTATTATTATTATTATTATTATTATTATTATTATTATTATTGTTGTTATTGTTATTATTATTATTGTTATTATATTTATTTCGTTTCTTATTTAACTGTTTTCTCTTATTGTACTACCTAGATATTTGAAGCCGGCACAGCCGTCGAAGTTACAATGTAAGAATTGAATATAATTTTAGGTCACAATATTCTTGTTATAGCTGTCGTGCCTTAGTCTCTATTTTATTTATTTCTGGTCCTAAATTTCTAATTTCCTCCTCAAAATCTTTTAGAGTTCCTAGCAATGCTGGTTTGGTGTTTGCTATTATGGCCACTTATCCGCATTTGCCAGGTGTTGCGTTAGTCGATTACACCAGGTTGTTCTTATTCCTCTAATGTGTTTTCATTGCCAGAGCAAATATTAAGGACAAAGAGTGTCATCTTGCCGTTGTCCAATAAAGACTTAAAAATCTTGATATAAGGTCTGCCCAATTTAACTTGTATTATTTGTTTCCATGTCATCATTATTAGTCGTATACATTTTTGTGGGTTATTTACAGGCTTCGCATAGCTTTTTCACTTTCTTCCATTTTAGTTTTATCCGGTGATCGTTTGAGATTTATGTATATTCTGTGATTCTTACAATATTAAATATAAGGTGAACCAAAATAAAAATGCACATCAGCATATATCACAAGCATTTCTCGACAGTTATTAGTTACAACCTTATAGAAAATGCCTCTTTTAACTATGAGGTTCAGTTTCGAAATAAAAATACCCAAATAAATATTTTAGTGTTTCTACATACTTTCCACATATTTAATATTTTCATTAGAACACACTGAAAAATACATCCTCAATGTTAACTTGTAATTTAAAGCTCCAAACATTACGTATTATACTAGAAGAGCATTCTCCCATCTGAAGCAGTATGTAGGTATATGTGAAAAAGAACGATTATGGGAAATGATCATGAAAAAGCTCAGGAAACTGTGCTTGCTTAGATGTTTGGTTGCAGAGCAGTCATATTTTTTTAATAATTTTTTCAGTTATTTAAATGACCAGGTTAAGCAAAAAGGTTAATAGGGTTCTTAAAATGTTTTCAAATGCCAAAGGTATGGAGATTAATGCATTGTCTGGTAAGAAGATCCTAGCAAATTAATATAATTGTTATATATAATTTATTTATTATTTATTTAAAACTTGCTTCGCACGGGTGGTGTACCTAATGAAAAATATGAGAAGAAATCTTACATTTACAGTACGACCATGCAAAAGTCGGTTAGCATTAGTGGTATTCTCGGAATAAGCACATCCTCCCCTTTGAACTTTCCTATGATTATATTATCTAAAATCAAATGTTTCATTACTTTTTAACAGCACTTTTTCCTTTGCACAGTTTTGGCTGAATCAGATTGCGTAGCACAATTATCACTGAGTCAACCTTGAGCACTAAATTGTGTGAAATTCATTTGGTTAATTAATGACTTCATTTGGATCGGTAATGCAGTCGATCGAAATTAAATGAATGCATTTATCTATCAATTTACTCTGAATGTTTATATTCAAATCATCTATATTCTTATTAGTTGCTGCTAGAATGGCTTGTTCGCTCAAGCAAGCATGGGTTTTGTAATTTACACCAATATTTGGGAACACTTTCGATATTAATTCTTTCTTTGACGTTGTGAAGTGACAAAAATCTGGTGGAAACGAAATGAGGACAGTGGAAGTGTAAACAGAAATTTTCCCGCTGCCAAAATCTAACAATGCCCTGCATCTGAAAAGTGCAATGAAGCGCAATGATATGCGTAACGTAGCATATATAGTTAGTATTGCGAAAAGGAGAATGTCAGCGCACCCATAAGTTAGCGTAGAAAGCATGACATGCAGTAACAGCGTAGGTGAGCAAGGATGCCGTTGGCATAATAATAGTAATGTCAGTGTTTCTGCAGTGTGGCGGGTAAATGCTGAAATAGGTAATGAATTACATTAAGGAGAAAGTCACAAATTAACACTCATGCTTCTTCCGAATCTCTTTCATTCCTTTACTCCCACTGTTTTCCTCCTATTTCTTTAAAGTAAAAACAGCAATTTTTAAGGCTAACAATGACATTACTGAAGAGCAAATAGATCTGCTTGCAAATAGTAGGTTTTATTTGATGATATCTTTGTAATTTAAACTTCTCCATTCAAAATATTACTTAATCAAATGTATTAAGAGCACCACAAATGAGATGCGATTGTGACGGGGGTACCTTCATGTTCTGATGAAATCACCTGTAGCTAGCTCATGTACCACATAACCTCAAATAACCTACATCTGTAATAGGAAGTTAACCTAAAGCGGTTTACTATGTGCATAGTTTATAACTTGTTCATTTTAACGAATTACAACATAAATGTACTTTATACGTGAAACAAGTACGTTTTTATTTCTTTATTTAAACGTACTTGTTTCACGTATAGAGTATATATTTGTTGTAACCCTTTAAAATAATCAAGTTATAAACTAAGCACATAGTAAACCGTTTAAGGTTAACTTCCTATTGCAGATGTTGGTTATTTGAGGTTATGTTGTACATGAGCTAAGTATATACATTTAAATCATATATATATTTGATTTTCACTGTTATCTTGCATTATTGACTCTATAACCGGGGGCATTCCCTCACCATTGAATAGCGAAGTAAAAGAGAACAGTACTTCGGCCATCTAGCTGCAAATAAATAAGTACATACTTTAGATGTTCGTCGCCAGGAAAATTTCTTTTCTTCTATATTTTAAACGATAGTTTTTAGGAAAGGACAGTTGATACATAAAAATGTATTTGAATTTCACTATTGCGTTCTGTCATTGTCTCGATAAACTGGTGCGTTACCTTTCCTTTGAATAGGAATGAAGAATAGAGAGCTACTGCTCCATTTAATAACAAATAACCGTGGTAGCTCTGCCATTTGGCGGCTATTAACCGATTGCCTTCCCTTGGAACTGTCTGCTAATTCACGTTATGAGACTTAAAAGAATTCTCGGACAGTTCTTAATCATTTTCTTTTACACAAACCTTGTCGTGACAATAACAAACACAACAACAAAACAAAAAAACAATTGTTCAGTAGGTGTAGTTCGGAAGTGATTCGCGTATACATTTTTCGGTGATTCATTTATATAGATGGATGGATGGATGGATGGATGGGTGGATGAATGGATGGATGGATGGATGGAGGGAGGGATAGCAAAAAGCATACTATAACCATATAGTTTAAAGTGTGCGAAGTACATATTTCTCAAAGTCAGTGTCTTAAACGGGAGCGTCCTGCTTGAGATACGCTGTATAAGATCTTTAGTAGTTGATGTTCATTACGAGTCCCTAACTTAATTTTTAAAATATGTATTAAATTTGACTTCTCAGATATGTTTTCTGTGGACTTTTTTATGGTTTGTAATAAAATATTGTACCAAACTTGTGGAACGTGACGTGCTGACTTAAGAGTTCGAACTTTGAATAATAGAAGTGATAGAAAATCAATGCTTTTGAGATCATTACCGTTCAGAAATGATTGTTACATGCAGTAATATCAAACTGAGACATGCTCAGATCATTTTTATGCATCGGGAAAATCAAAAGCAAGTTGGACAGAACCACAATCTTTATATCATATAAATTATTCGTCTCATCAATCTTGAATGTGTGGCCGAGTGGTTAGACCACTCGCCTTTTACCATGCCGGCCGGGTTTGATCCCAGGCGAACGTATGTGGGATTTGTGGTGGATAAATCGACACAAGGGCGGGTTTTCTCCAGGTTCCGGTTTCCCCCTGCCATTCCATTCCACCGGTACTCCATTGTCATTTCATGTATCATCAGTGTCATGCCTGCGGTGCTACATGTAGCAAAAGCGGGCATTAAACACCAACAAAAACAACGACAAAATAAAGAAAGAAGGAAGGAAAGAAGAAAAACCTTAATTGCAATTAGAAAGGAATTAATTATTGCACTGTTAATTAATGGAAAAAAATCTGATGTGTTCTATTCAGATAACTTTCTTATGACTTCCGAATACAAAATAGTCCTACAAAAGATTATTGCTTTATCTAAATCATGCCAATCGACATAAACATTAGCAGAGTTGGTCTTATTACTTGCTTCATTGTAAGTAGAAAGAAAAGAGAATGCATTATGCTAAATTGATATTCAAATAATTGAAAGTTGGCCGCTGTGTGAAACAATTTACAATCGCTAGCTTTACATGGTCCCGTTTGAGAAACATTAGGTAGCGTAAATTGCAACCAATAACAACGAATATCTCAAAAATGGTCAACTCGACAAGAAAAAACATATGTGCCATAAAGAATTTCTGCTTTAACGAGATCTACATTTTTTTTTTTTTTTTAAAGTTTTGTCAATCTCTTATGGTTTAACTGTTATGCAAAACTCCTCCAGAATAAAGAGGTTGTCAGAGGCCATTCCTAGAAAATTCAAATTATACAACTTATTTTAATATAAATATCTTTAATGTACGGTATTTTAATCAAAGTTTTTCAGCACTTCTTGTGAAAAACAAAACTTTCAAATAATGTTGCATGTAAAGAGTAGTTTGTGATGGAGGGATTTTTTTTGAAAATCTTTGTTTCGCATCCTTGGAAGATACTAAACTTAAATACCAATACGTTTTTTTAATGTTTTTTGGATTCAGGGGGCCTAAAAACATACATTTTCGACAAAATGTTCGCCATCGAATTTTTATGAGGAATACAGTACCTTCTCTGGTACTATGTACACTGTACGTACATACGTGCTACAGAAAGCAAAAATAAAATTATCGGAATTTGAGAACAACAGCTGGGGGAGATTATGTTAAAGGTGAGAATGTTTCTGACGAGTATAGTGTTTTTCTCCCTATTTCACTAGTTTTTAAAATCATGAATTACCAAACATCTTATAAGTTACTAATTTAAATGTTTACTTCTCCTGCCTCGTATCAAGCGTATCCAGATTGCACTTCAAGTACATCTTTTGAGATCCACCAAACTCCTATACAAACCCTGCCCCAAAAATAACTTTAGAAAACGTTGATGACACGTGCGCGGATATGTCTGTCTGTCTTTCTGTTTGTAAAAGCATACTTGAAAACAAAAACGCAATAAATACCAAATGTCATTATCATGCTGGTAATGCTGTTATGCTAACGTCGTACCAAGGGTATGTGTTTTACTGTTAGAATTAGGTGAAACATTCAACCAGGGCTTTCAAATCCCGGCAGTGCCATTGCATTTTTCATTTTTTTCTAACAGTATGATCAAATTTCATGTTTCAGTCAGATACTGCTTATGTACGTCAGTTGAAGATTTTTTAAGGAATTTCTCCCCTTTATATAAATGCCTTTTGCTGAAAATATTTGTTCTTTTCACTTTCCCAAAAAATCTTATCTTTGCCATTCACATGATTTTTTCAACATCTATCTAACAAATTATTGTTTAAAACCTTAGAATTTCTATCTGGTTCATGCTAATAAATTTAAACATTAGCAGAAATGATCTTGTTACTTGTTTTCTTGTAAGTAGAAGAGAAATAAGGGAAAGCGCTGGGCTAAATGCTTTAAAAGTTCGTTGCTAATGATTGAAATTCGTTTCTTTGCATGGCCAGGTGTTAACAAATTCCTCTATGAGAAAAGCTTAAATATTTTAAAACTGAAGACAATAACCAGGAGTATCTCGGAAATGGTGAACTCCACGAAACAATGTATAGGTATGATATAAATTGTGTATTTCAACGAGATATGTCTTTTGTGTGGTAAGTTTTGTCTATCTCTTACGGTTTACCAGTTATGCAAAGTAATTCAAAATGAAGAAGCCTTCAGAAGCTATTCCCGGAATGTTCAACATATACCTACATTTTATTTGTCATATAATGTATCTTAATTGTACGGCGGTTTGTCCAAAATCGTTAGTCATTTTTGAGATCAATATTGTTTTTAATTTCCTCGATCCAAAGGCTAGTTTGGAGTGGAGGAATTTTCTTGAAAATCTTCGTGTAACATCCTTGGAATATACTCAACTTAAACATCAAACTTGTTATTTAACGGAATATTCGTTTTTGAGGTATGCTGTCCAATTACACATACACACACATACGCATTCGCGCGCGCACACTGACCATTTTCTAAGTGTGTCTTTTTTGATTCCAGGGGTCTCAAAATATATATTTCCGGAGTCCAATTTTTCACCTTCTCTATACACAATGCACATGGTACGTATTGAGAAAAATAGTAAAATAGTTAAACGACGTCGATTACAAACCGTTATATTAAATACATCTGGTTACAGAGAATTTTGAGAGCGTGAAGGAACCTTGTTTATTTGTCAGATATATTAGAAATTCAGTTGATGAAATCATTAGCGGAGGTGGATTCAATTACAATACAGTCTGATTGAAATCTGTAAATATTTTATTACTCCAAAACAATTACAGTTGGATGTAACATTAAAATAATCTGTACGCCTTCTGTTAGGTTTCGTATATCATGCGGAATCTATGCATCTAGGAAATTCACACTTTTCTCGGTTTGGTTCATTAGTAACAATAATGTGACTTACAATATTAGAACAGTTTGATTTTCCGTTTTGAGTTCGCAGCCATGTTTGTATTGCTTAATCGGTTTTGGTTAATTGAAATTATCTTTATTTTCTAGTAAAATATCTATCATGACTAACATAACTTGCACAAAAGGCTATAATTTTATATTCATGTTTTATATTACAGATTATTACGTCCGGTCTTAATGGGTAAAGAAAGTCGTCAGAGAGTCACTTAGCATCCTTTTCATTTGGCTTTTGTTTGTCTTAAATGTTTAAATACGTGCAACTTAGTTGAGGTGATACTTTAAATGCATGTTTTCCGGTACTAAGCCAAATACATTAAAATGTTATGGCTTCTGTTAATTCACATACTGCCATAGAGCAACCAATGCAGGAAAATAATACCATTCCATTTAAGTAAGTAAACAATAATTGTCTCACAATGCCAAACTTCACGTGTCGTCACTTTGTCGTGTGCTAGTCGACAAAACCAAGCAGCGACCACATACTTGTATTTGGCACTGTGCAGCGGGTGTTTCTGGACTTGGTTAGAAGCTCCCTAACCACTCCGCTATGGAGAAGTTTGAACCCGACGTCATCAGCACCACTACCGCATATGGGTTCCGTGAATACATCACATAATATTGTGGTGCACTATCCATATGTTGCACTACCTTGTATTTTACACACCACAGCACATAAAATGAAAAACAGTGTACTTATTTTATCTTTACAAGTAGATTTTTCTGATACGTTCCCCAAGCACAATTTTTTTTATTGTATCATTTACACCCCACCTTTATTGGCGGCATTTCCCTGTGGAACATTTTGCCTATCGGCAATATGTTAACTCGTGTACCTCTCGTTGGGTTTCTATTTGCTTTCATTTTCTTCGTTATATCTCACTCACATATTTACACTTCCAGACTCTCGAAAGGATAGGTAATAATCTGGGCTAGAGGAAAATTCCCAAACCAGTCGGGAATCGAACACGATACCCAGGGAAAGAGAAAAATTAAAAAAACAGTCAGGAATCGAACACGGGACCCCTCGCAATGCAGTCAGACGCTCCATCGACTGAGCTACGGGGTTAACCAATTTGTCCTTGTATATAACATTTATCAGATAATACAATTATAATGCTATTTTAGGTATGTGATTTATAAATTAAACGGCTTAAAATATATCTGAAATCTCTCTTTACGGAAGCATAACAAGGTATACAAAGGTCTTGAAACTTCATCTGCCATTTCTAAAATAATTCTTTCATAAAACTGAGGCATAAATTGCTTGATACAATTCTTTTTTGGAACTATTTAACGCCAGCAGATGATAATACTGGTGATACATGTAATGAATATAGAGCACCGGTGGAATGCGATGGCGGGGAAACTGGAGAACCCGGGAAAACCCCACCCCTACGCCGCTTTCTCCACCACAAATCTATTATGCGGTCACTTCGTCTAGGTGAGAGGTGAGTGGTCTAAACATTCGACACGGCGTTGCCCTGATGCAAATTATGGTAGACCAATACAGCATAGAAGAACATTACTAACATCTTCTCTAGCATACCACAACAACAGAAAAGACAAAGCAATGGTACACGTTTCATAAGAAATAATCCTACCATGAACTGCATACACTGTTTAAACATCAGGGAAGTATTACCTATTTGTCTCATTTACATTTGCTGATATGTCTATTAGCCATGCGAATGTTTACAGGTTCCACTGGCCGTGCATGGTTGAAGATGGGGGCACAATAACTTAAATCGAGTGTCACCATCCCGTTTAATTCTGTGCCATAGCAGACAGACTTGTTCTGTGCATACAGTGGGCAAACATCTACCAGCAGGGATTGTCTCTTTCCCTTGTGTAGTGCGGCGTGTGCCAGTTTATTATGTCGGGAACAGAAATCAATCCAACACGCCATCCATCGACTCCTATGCTTATGCCTGCTTAAATGGAATCTTCCTTATTTATCAAAAGTGGTGGAATTAGAACTTAGTTTTCGGCAACGTTCTGCACTCGGAAAAATAAATTTGCACGTCATTACACAAACAGTGCAAGTTTTACGACAATTACCAAGGAGTAGAACGTTACTTTCAATTTGTGTTTGATACCAATTAATTACCAGAATGCCTCTTCATTATCACTGCTATAAATGTGAAAGTTTTTCGTTCCAATTCCCATATTGTTGGCGATACAATGTGATTACAGTAGTATTAACCATGTTAATAGGCGTGGTGTTTTATTATGTTAGTACTTCAATAATTGTCATTTACTGTTTGTAATTATTTATGTTATGACTAGCAATGGCCTCCAAACCAATAAAAACAACGTACCAAGTGGTCCAACTTCCCCGTTTTTGGCGTGCGCATCTATTCCCTCGTGCGTTAAAAGATTTGCAAAACTCGACGAGGCTATTTCAAGAAAAAATCGGCATGTGGGGAATTAACCAGAAACGCTACTTTTTACCGCTATAACTGAGCACGACCCGCCTCACCGTCTCCGCGATAAGCAAGAGGGATAAAACGAAGGTCGCTCAGCCAAATTCCCATTACCGGTTTTAAATTGAAATGACAATTCTTTTAACGCAGGAAGGACTCTGTGCACACGTCAAATACGGGGCAGTTGGATGAACTGGTGTATATTTATTTCCGAAGTATAGCTATCAATGCAAGAGACATGATAGACGAATTGTTCTACTAATAATGAACCTACCATGCTTGTATTAACCTATGTCAGGTGAATTAAGTATTTGAGACGCAAAATCTTGCATACTACCACAGGACTGATGGATTTATCTGTTCTTACTTTCCACACAGCTTGTCGCGCAAGGCACAGTAGGCAATTCACAGGAACATCGAGTAAATATGCTCTCTTTGCTTTACTCAAAGAGCAAGCAGTTGGCAATCCTTGAGTTACACCTTGCACGACGGGCTTTCCGGCCTGCATTCGCGGACTGCCAGCATTCGCGGACTGCCAGCATTCAGGAGAGTTAGCAATTTATCGGCAAATGTATACACTATGAGATAAACCACCAAGGAAAAGGCTATGAACATATGAATATTATTCTTTGCTAAATATCGTGAAGTCACTGAGTCATTAATTAAAACCTGCCGTTAACTTCATCACACCACGTGCCATGAAAGCAAAACTATGCATGAACTACTGAACAACGACTAAACTAATATTACAAAAATAATTATTAATTCCATTTTCAAATGTTAAATGCATTGTATCAACCCGTCTAATCCAGCTTGTAAATAAAATTGTAGACTAATTGATCGTCAGAAGAGACGGACATACATATGCAACTGTAGTGAGGAATCATTTAAATATCAGCGTCAAAAGCTGGATAGAAATTACAAGCATAGGTCAAGTTTGAAAACAGTTGGTCATATGTGTTCCATAATGGCATTTGAGACGCACATTCTGTTGATTTCTTTTGACATGAAAGGCAGTGTGCTACAACGCGATGTTTAGTAGCTATGTGCGGTGCATAGTTTTCTTAAGCGCTGGTTTTACGAGGAAGCTAGGGCCGAAGGGAGGAAGAGAGAGCTCATCCCTATGTCTTTTCGCAGTGCTGTCAACTTAAGAAGGTTTCTTTCAGCCAATATTGGTAGGTAGGATATTTAATTTACCGCGAACTAGCTACATTTTAAATGAAACAGCGAACCTGTATGTGTGTGTATGTGTGAGTGTGTGTGAACTCTCGGATCCACAGACAGAATGAAACATTAGCATTGAAGCAATTAGATATTGGGGTGTATAGCGTACTTCATGTCTGAATGTCTTCGCCTTTCAATATTATACAAATTGCGCGAAAACTAATGAATGAAGATTAGCGCGCGTTGTAGACAACTCTAGGCCGGTGCATAGTCATTTCTACGTATACCTACTGTAACTGACACACCACTTCACTGGGTGTAGTCTTGTAGTGCTCCGATAGATAAACCTCTGCTCTTTGCCATAAAGTTATGAGTAACATCTTATTTTCTAATTCAGAGCTTACATCTAAGGACATAACAACGTAAGTGTACTTAATTCCCCGTTTTCACGTCAGTGCTTTAAAGAACAAAATATTCAAATGTGTGAGCAATTCAATTATTGAATTATTTGTGATGTAATGATGTGCTACAGAAGCAGATTATAGGAAACAACGAAAACAATTCAGTAAATAAGTTTTACGTTTCATTCAGTATATATATGCAACAAGTTAAAACTGTCATTTATAGTTATACTATTTTTGTGAATTTATAAACACAATTTTGACCAAAAAATAATATATCTTAATTTATTAGAGAAGGTTTTAATCAGCAGATATATACGTGTGTGTGAGTGCGTGTTTTCCACAAAATAAGTAATATGTCGTGATTGAGATTACTTACGAATGTCTTTCAGTTACAGGTTGATAACTGAGAAGTATGTTGACTATTCCTGAACGCACTGCTGCTGTCACATAGCATCTACACGATGTTCCGTGCGATTAACTACAGAAATTTAGAAAGAATGGGTCAATGAATAATACCATATGGAAACTGTTAAATAAGCTTCAACGAATAGGCACTGTTCCTGACGAATGTCGACCAGGTCGACCTTCCACAAGCGCAACTGGCATTGACGCAATGCGGGAGTCCATTGAACGGAGTCGTGAATCTGTACGTGATCTTTCTCGTCAATTGCAAATTTCATCATGGAGATAGTGTAACACTTACAAATTATATGCATGCTTCTTCAAGGTGAATTTCAGCACTTTGAACCCGGATGATTTCGGAATGTGCAGTTGAGGTGAAGGACAACGCACAGATTGACTCCCGTATTGCGTCAATGTCAGCTGCCCTTGTGGAAGATCGACCTAGTCGAGACCCTCAGCAACAGTCTCTATTCGTTGAAACATATTTAACAGTTTCCTTATGGTTTTGTTCAGTGGCCCATCCTTTCTAAATTTCTTTGAAATCATCATCTCAGTTCATGGCACCGAACACCTTGAAGACGCCAATGTGACAACGTCAATACGTTCAGGAATAGTCAACATACTACTCAGTTATCAACCTCTAAGGCATTCACGAAATAGTTACTTATGTTGCGAACACCCGTATGTACGTATGCATGCATGTACGGAGGTGATATACATCAAACGACCTAACGGCAAATAAACAAAAATCAATCATGCTACTTTATCCATTGCAGAAAACTTTTGGAAATTCCACACACTCACACACACATATGCATACGCACCACACTCATTCTCACGCTCCACACTCGTGCACACGCACCACACACACCTGGTACACTGTAGTATTTAACATGTCCACAGGGATTCAGTTTTATCCCATTGGAAGAATCAAACTTACTATAAACCATGATTTACTTTCATTGCGTGCCGATAACAGAAGTCAAAAGGTAAATAACGTACTTAATAAGCATTGTACAGAGTTATTTTTCCGTTATAAATTGAAAATTTGCATTTTGTTCTGATTTTTGAAGCACCTGAACATCTTTAAAGAACGATCATGAATGACTATAGATTTTGAAGGAGATTTTGCTATATTCTTATTCGTTTATTTACTGCCAATAAGGTCTTAGATTATTTGAGATTTAAGCTGGAATATAGATAAAAGGTTACAAATGGTAAACCACATGGACATTACCAATTTTCCCATATTTACACAATTTATACTTCAACCGTGTACGATAAGTTTCAGTTCAGCGATTGGGTAATGAAATGATTTATTTAACTTTATTTTGCGTCCTGAAAATGGTAAGTAAACCTGAAAATCACAGTGTAATTTCGGACTTTAATTAAGAATTTACAATGTTTTGAGGTTTATTACATATTAGCCAATTGCTAGAAATGTGTGTAAAGGTTTTATTTATCACACAAATTACAAGTGAAGTTGTGGTGATGCATTTATATATTTAGAAAGAAGTGGGAATTGAATGCACCAAAACAAACGTATATTTTCATTCCGAATACCGAAGAATATAAGGAATGGGAGAAAAAATTTATATTTCACTTATCATTTACAAATACCCTCACACCATTACCATTTTAACACAATGTTTTCATCATCTATTGTGTGCTTTATTTATTTAAATGCTTATTTAACAGTACTGTGGGATTTTTTGGTTCCCTTGGGGCACATTATCTATTAGGGGCTTAATAGATGGCTCGCGGTGTATGAGATGAGAGATACTTTTATCTGGTAACCTTTGCGACTGTAAAACTCAGCTTGCTTTTGTTGCTTGTGTTGACATTTGCACGCTAATTATTAATGTATTGCTATAGCTGAAGTATCATTAAGAATACTTTTTAATAAATAGAATGAATATTCATCACGTTACTTAGTTTAAACATATCTTCATCAATGAGAATGTATATGGCCGTGCACTGGGCGGTACGTGCCGGCTGGAACGGAAATCATATTCTGTCAATAAAACCACATTGCTCTTTGCGGATATTCACGAGTCGTTATATTTGAACGACTTTTTCTGGAGCAGTTATTAGCTCCTAATCTTGGTTAAAACACTAGTGAACTTAAATATTTGCTACCAGCAAGTTCATATATCGAGTTTGCATGAGCGTGAAGAATGTTACTATTACATCATGAACTATATATTGTAAAATAAGAGAATATCTTGACCAATTCTTGAAACTTTAGAGCGCAATAAATGTAATTTAAATTCCTAAAATAAATTGTTAACTAAGCATAATTTAAACATTAGTTGATAATGTGTAAAGAATTTGTTTATAAAATCCTTAATAAATGTCCTAACGTTTGTATGAGAGGATTCTTCATTTTCACTGGTGAAAATACTAGAAAGAGAGCAGCAGTGAGGTTTTTACGCAACCTTTGACGGTCCGGAAGCAAGAAGGGTGGTCGTCATAGAGAATTAATCTCTAGCGGCAAGAAAGGACTTGAAGAGCTTTTTGTGGCACGAGGCCTAGCTTAGCGACCTTACACAAGTTGTTAGCTTGCGGTAAGTTGAGTGACTCGCTATGCGGGCAAGGAAATGTATAAGATAGGGGCTTATGTACGAATCTCTGAGCTGTCCTCAGCTTAGTAGGGGCGTTCGTTTGTTGCAATAATCTGCTTGTGAGTAATTAACACATTTCATTTCTTACTGAAATACTTAATAGTACATTCAAAGTCGTGTGTTATTAATGTAATGAGAAACTTCAGAAGCAGAACATATAATTATAACTATGATCCACCGTACTGTGCTAGTTTTCATTATTACAATCATTAGACAGTTCTTTTTTCATGTAACCTTTTAATGCAATTCCTGTGTGTAGTTTTCAAAAGTACATTTCCATTAAAGTTAAGTGGTCATGAAAACATTTATTTTTATACGTGCCTTTGCCAATTTACCAAAAATGAATGAATGATTCTAAAATTATTTAATTCTTCAATTATTATTTTGGAATAAAAATTATATTTTCTGCGATTATTGTATGACACTGAACTTATAAGGATATATTGAGTAATTAGACGTATTACTGAGTTCAATGAAACCTTGGTCTACTGTGTTTCAGACTTGTTTTTGTAACTCACATAGAAACATTTTTGACTATTATAAAAATGGCATTAATAGGTTAACCTTAGTGTTTTTAATTCATATGAAAATTGTTATAAAAATACCGTTATTAGATAAAATCAGAATTTTGTAAACCGTATGGAAATTGCTTTCGATTATTTAAAAATACTATTACCAGATTAACTTTAGTATTTTCATATTTATCGGCAGTATTTGCACCCAGAAACACTCCACATGTTCCAGATTGTCACATAATTAGCTTATTTTCCATTCGTGGACATTATGAGACTTCTTAAAGTTATTTCCATTAAGACACTATTTAAACATTATATGATTTAGACTACTTACGTTAAAGCAATATGTGGCAATTCAACATTCCCTCTAATGTCTAGAGCAGGGGCTAGGAAGTCCCAGTGAAGGAAACATGCCGGCAACCTCACTCAACTAGCTTGCGAGTGCAAAACAAGTCAGTGTATGGCGCTCCATATTGGTTCAAACACAGGCTGGAGGCTACCCGGTTTGAATAAGCGATTGTGGTAGAAAGGGTCACGGGGCAAAGGTTTCCTACACTCAATGAGTGTCAGTTCTCGGTAAATGGTCTACAGCTACACTACCAAGACAAAGAAATTGGTGATGAACGAATCTCTAATGTGTCCTGGGTTAAGGTAACTAATACAACCGGGATTCCAACTTAGGCTCTATAGAGTACTACGCATCACCTTACAAAGATAGACGTATTCTAATGTGGTTCATTCCGCTTTAACAACTACAAAGATAACCCATGGAAGAAACTTGGTTTAACTAAAAAAAAAACTGTGTATTTATTTAAGTATGTGTGCGTCCTGTATATTAATAATTCATAAATGGCTGAAGAAGTAAAGTGTGGCTAACTTTAAGGGGCAGAATTAAAATAGGTTTTCAAGTAAAGTTTTTTCAGAAGTTTTAAAGCTAAATTTCATCTTTGCAATATTTTAATAATATGGAAAGCTGTATGTATAATTGCTTCTGCTTAAGTTTATATAGAACGTTTTAGACAATTGTTAAACTCGCTCACCCAAAATGTAACCCATTTCAGTACTTAAAGGATGGTTATGTTTTACATTTACATTTGGAAAAGTGAGCTTGAAATTGCAGCTGGGCATAGAAGAAATAATTATTAGAGTGTAACAAATATCTGGTTGTCTAAACCTTATACATAGTTGTCGGTTTTCTGTGGTAAGACAAGTCGGAATTGGTAAATTAATTTCTATACACATCGAGCAAGATGACTCCGCGGTAACGCCGCATGAGGCTTGCATTTCCATCACGCCGGCCACTTTGACGTTGGACTTTTTCATGGTTTCCCTAGGTTGTCAAGCCTGTGCTATGGTTTTCCTAAAAAGGCTTCTGACCCTTGGCACTCACCTGTAAGTCTTCCATACGGGGAGATAACCGATTAAGTTAAGAAGTTTAAGCCCAACGACGGTGGTTGATTAGTTGTGACAGGCGGCGGAATTTGCAGTCTGTAAAGATTTTTCTCTTGGACTTGTGGGAATGTTGGAACCCCCTTCCTTTCTCACAGCTGTTTCGTTTACTCCTGAGACCCCCCAGATTGCGGGTGGCTATGGCTTATGTGCGTACTGTGCTCCAGTTACTGAAGCCTGCCCCGCCTGACTACACCTAAGCACTTTTTGTCTCATCTAGCACTTGAACGCCGGAAAGTAAATGATCTACCTTCATGATGTCATTGAGAGCTCCATTGCTCATAGCACTAAACGAGCCACAACCAATTCACTTGTCGCGTCTCATGTACCTGAATATATCACGTTGGTGCTGCGCAGTGGGAGCATCGGTTTGCTCTCAGTAGCAGTGGTGGCCAGTACATCAGCGCCTGTTTTTAATGAAAGGGCACTCGTTAAAACGAAGAATGCCCATGCCTACGAATTATTTCAATTCTGGATGAGAAGCTGCGTACTTCTTCATGAAATGTAGTGGTGGTGCCATTTGTTTAATTTCTCATAAAAAAACTGCAACGGCTGAAACGATTTAATCTTTAGCGCGATGTTAATGCACTGCGTCCTAGTGATTATTCAGCTCTTAAAATGAATTCGCCACACAGTTTATATACATTTAATTTGGAGTCCTATCTGTAATATTACCACGGTATAGTAAGTTTTATTTTGCCATTTTATATTTGTGCAGATTTTCTAGAAAGGAAATTGTGCTAATTTCTACCAACCAGGGACAGTTTCGTTCGTATATTAAAAGATAGTTTATGTATCTGGTATCAGTAGTTTGAACGGGACTTAAGGCTATAATTGGTTTTTATTGGACTGTTTTGTCTATAATTTAATACCTAGCACAAGAGGAATATTAAACAGGTAAAATACAGCATTAGGCTTATTCCTTTTGTAATACTATATCCTTAATATGTTAATGGTAACGTAACTACGTATTACCGGTCGCCACTGCATGCAGTAGTGCTCGCCTTATAGCCTCTCTGGCACAGACCAGTGATTTTCAGCAGAGTGCGCATCTTACAGATACTGCGTCCTTGGGAGTAGGTTCTCCCTGCACGAAACCGTGTAATTCATATATGGAGATTTAACTGTTGCTGTGGATTCTGATAGTGACAAGTTGCGGGTGAACTGCCCATGTCAGTTTTAACACTTACGGGCACACAAAATAGGTGTCCTAAAAGGTTAAAAGTCTAAGTGCTTCTTCTATAAACATTAATTTTTGAAAGGGATGCAACGAGGTGAAGCTAATAAAGAACTTGGTAATTTAGAACATACTTTGTAGTTCTTAATGCAAATTTCTTACTATAGTTGACACAATTGAAAATACAAAAATTAATCCAAAAATCATATTTTAAATTTCCGAAGGAAATTTGGAATACAAATATTTGGGTAAAACTCCCAGTGGTTAACAAGGCCTAATAATAACTCTAAAAACGCTCTTGTGCGTTTTTCTCCTGTTTGTAAGTATACGGCATTAGGGGTATCTACAATTTCACAATTTTAGTTAACCAAATAGGTCTAACGTCCTTATAAGTCCTAGGGGCTATCAGTCCTAAATACGAGGAGGGTAAAATCAACTACCAAAAAGGTGAAACGTCATATTATTCGACTTCTGTATGTATAGTTGAACTTTTTGCACATCACTGCTTACTTAGATGTTTGAAATAGCATAATTGAATATTAATCCTTGAAAAAACCTCAACTTTGTTTATTTGTAACTTTCAACTTGACCTCACTATATCCGTTTAATGGGATTAAAAAGTGGGTTTTTTATTTTATTTTTATCAAGATAAATGATTTGGATTCTTTAAGACAGAAATACATTTAATATGAAATGTGGTGCAGTACGCAGTCACAGAAATTGGTGATAAGTATTATTTGTTATCGAGCAGTTTTGTTCTCAAAACCATTACTAAACAGCATGGTGCAGGGTCATAAAGTAGACTGAAATGATGTGAATATTTAAGACATGAATTTATTGCGAAGTCGGAGTCATAACAAGCCAAAACGTTACGCAACTAAACTCCCCAGTTCTGAAGCAGTTAATGGAGCTCTGTTTCATTACTGCCGCAATATAAACTTAACTCCTACTTAAGCAACTCCCTTTCCTACCCGTTTAGAAATCAACTTTTCACTTTGAGAAATCCTGCCTGAAAGCCATTTTAAAGCAGATATTTGAAACAAACTTCTCACTTATGTAAATGAAGTAGTAGCTTCGGCAGCACCCCTTTAAGGACGGGTCTTAAACCTGCTCACATAAAAGAGTAGTTTTTGTGTCGCACTTGCTTCCTCTGCTAGTCACGTAACTCTTGTGTTTGAACGTTCTGCAGTATTGAAGCTCTTTTAATGTTGGCAACACTGTTTGCCGTGCGTTTAACACACAATGCCCCTTAAGCGTGGCTCGTATGCATCGCGTACCTTCTTTCCCTTTTTAGTAACAAAAGGCGAATCATTTTGCACGGGATCCTAGTTACGTGCTCTGGGGTGTTGCGCCTTTCATGTATATTGTAAGTATACTTGACCCAGTAGCGGCTTGTGTGAGGGAATATTTTCTAGGCAAGGATGAATCAGCCACCTTTCAGAGGAACAATTACGTTGTCAGACAAGCGGAACCCTCGCTAAGCATTTGATGATACTGCCAGGTCGACTTTAGAGAACGCATTAGATCTCAAGGAAGAAGTTTTTGAAAATACATTTGAAAATCAAATCTTTATTTTGTGCTTAAGTCTATTTTTATCTTATGGTCATTCAATTGAAGAAGTCAAGAAAAACCACAAGAGCTAGGTAAGTGAGCAGGCCGCTTCCACATCCTACTTTAACAGCATCAGTGTGGATTTCTTCCGTTGTTTACGATTTACACGCTACTTAGATTGTGACCCACATAAAGATAGCATTCAACAGTAAACAAAGGCATATTGATTCTGTCCAGGGGCAAGCTACACACAATATGACCAGCTTCCTCCATTCCTTTCTCCTTCCTTCTTTCCTCTTCTTCGTCTAATGTGGATTATTTATCTTGATATTTTCTAACTCCTGGATTCCTGTTTCCCTTACCTTTTGTTATACAGGGGGTTTAAAAAATACGGGGCATAATTTCAGGTATGTATGAAGACAATCAAAATAGTTCATTATAACATGTGTCCAGAAATGCTTCATTTCCGAGTTATGGCCTTCGCAACATTGGAATTCACTGGAACGTTTTTCTTTCCGCAGGTCTTTGCCGTCAAAGGAGACATTAGGAGGGCGCTCTGATAGTTCATTCTGAGGAAGGTTACATTCAGTGTTCTTTAGGCGTTAAGACTGTGCGACATGTATTCAGATCAAGAGCTGGCAGAGATACACTTCATGTACGGTAAGGCGGACGGCAATGCTGCGCTGGCTCGTCGTTTGTACCAGAAGAGGTACCCACAGCGACAATGTCCAGATCGGAAGACATTTGTACGTCTCCATTCCCGTCTGTGCGAGTATGGATCATTCACTTCTACTGGTTTGGGAAGGGGACGACCAAGATCTACAACTCCAGAAGTGCAGGAGGAGATTCTGGAGGCTGTGGACAGGACTCCTATCAGCACACGACGGTTAGCGTTGCAAGTCAATGTTCCTCATACGACTGTCTGGAGACTGTTGAACGAATATCAGTTGTATCCTTATCATTTGCAACGTGTACAGGTCCTGTCACTAGCAGATTACCCTGCACGAGCTAGGTTCTGTCAGTGGTTCTTGCAACAGTGTGGTGTAAATCCGAACTTTTCTGCCGTCGTATTATTTACAAATGAAGCACAGTTCACAAGAGATGGCATAACACATTTCCACAATCAGCATGTATGGTCGCATGAAAATCCACGTGCAACTGTTGTATCTCATCACCAGGTGCGGTTCTCCCTCAACATGTGGGCCGGTATCATTGGTGATCGATTAGTTGGACCCCATGTACTTGTAAACAGACTTACGGGGCAGGCGTACACAAACTTCCTGGAAAACACCATACCTGACGTTTTCGAAGACACTCCACTGATCAATCATCAACACATTCACTTCTTGCATGATGGCGCTCCTGCACACTTCAGTCTTACGGCTCGCCGGTACTTGGATGGAAGGTTTCCTGATCGATGGATAGGTAGAGATGGCCCAATTGCTTGGCCACCACGCTCGCCTGTTCTGAACCCTCTTGATTTCTACTTGTGGGGCCATTTAAAATTATTGGTTTATTCGTCTCCGGTGCCGGATTTGGAATCCCTTCGGAATCGAATTGTGGCAAATTGTGAGGACTTACGCAATACTCCTGGAGTTTGGGATCGTGTTCGCAGGTCAATGAGACATCGATGTGAGGTCTGTATTCAAGCAGGAGGTGGACATTTTGAACATCTTCTGTAATGACAACAACCTGCGGAAAGGAAAACGTTCCAGTGAATTTCAATGTTGTGACGGCCATAACTCGGAAATTAAGCATTTCCGGACACATGTTATAATGAACTAATTTGATTGTCTACATGTTGGAAATACATACCTGAAATTATGCCCCGTATTTTTGAAACATCCTGTATATCATTATTTAAAATTCAGCAGCTTCTTCCCTTCCAATTCTTTGAAAATTGCATGTTCTTCTGCATGATTAGTTTCAGTAATGTTGTTACTTTAATCACTCTTTCAAAACAACTCCATTATTTTTCTATCTATTACACGAGTACCATCTTTCGCCATATACATATCTGGGATTGTTGTTTTCACATTGTAGCAAATTCTAAGCTTCTTCACTGGAAATGTGTAACTGCGTTACGGGAACTGCACCAATCTCTTTGTTGTCTTTTTTTTTTAAGAATTCACAGAAACTGTTTTTTTTTTTTTTTTTTATGAAAAGCTGCATTTATTTTGGCATTTGGTAGGCTTTCTGGTTGTAAATAATTTGATACAAAGCACTACCTAAATTCGAATTATCAAAGTAATTTTGTTTTGTTTGCTGTTATTAACCATATTCTTTTTCTATATTTATGATCGTTCCGTACTTACTTCTTAACTTTGTCATTTCATTCCATCAGTATTTATCATACCCTCGGCAGATTCTGAATATTATAATCGACGAAGCACGCAAATAAACAGTGAGGTGGTTTTGTTCTCCCTTATCGTACGCTTTTCTTTTCTCGGTTTTTTGCTTTTTGAAAGTCTTTGCTTCATTAGGCATGTGTTATGTTTCCCAACAATATCTGCTTTCTTCACAATTGACGTTAATTCTATAAATCTTACCTTCCAAATACCTTATCAATTTCCACAAATACAAACTTCCTCTCGGTCTCGTTCATTAACGTTTATTAATCCCTTATTCCTTTTAGCTTTTCGAAGATATATGTTATCTAATCCATTAACTTGAACATCGATTCAGTGTTCTCAAGAAAAAAAAAACTTGGCTGGCTGCCAGTAGGAATTTTAATCTTAAAATCGGTGCATTTTCTTGGGATCGGTTTCTTTATTGTTCCATTCATATCTCGCTTTTAACTATATGGTCCTATTGGCGGCATTTCCCTTTAGAACATATTGTCTATCGCCAGTGGTGTTAACTCGAGATCTGGAGTCGTTCGGTTTTCTCGATATCTTTACTTTTAATCATTTGATATGACACACACACACACATACACATTAATTCTCGTACTCACACTTCCAGACTCTTATCCCAGTCGGGAATCGAACCCGGGACCCCTCGCACAGCAGGCAGGCGCTTTACCAGCTGAACTACGGGGCCAGCAGAGATTGGTTTCGGCGGTATACACTGCATCGCGCTCTCCCTTTTTGCAGTTCTCAGGCAATTCATCGTCATAGCGTCACTGCGTAACGAAATGTTCCCATCTCTTCACCCAACAGCTACCTATTTCAACACGTATTTCCTTAGCTTCTATTCTTTCCCGTTAATTCCATAATATGTCAGCTTTGCTTCATTCACCGAAAATGGGTAGCTTCCTCTAATGCATCTCTTTCTTCTTATATAGCCAAGCTACTCACCAATAGTTTCTCGTATAATTCTTCAATAGTGTTTCTTCCACTTTTCTATATTATTTATTCAATTCCAATTGTTTTACAGCTAAAGGCGTAGAGTCACAGTAGATTCAATATAATTTTCCATTTTATTTATTTTATTTTATTTCTGTTTCAGTCTTCTTTCGCCTCGTGAGTTTATCTTACTAGTGTGTTTATAAGTTCCATGTAAGATCTCCTATTATCTTCTGTGTATGGCATTTCAAATTTCTTCTGCGTTTTCCTCTAAAATTTCTTCTGGGTTTAAAGGTTTGCTATTTATTGCCTTTACTTTCAATTCTAGGTTTCTTCTACTGTTATCTGCATTCAGCTTTTCAGCTTTTGTTCGTTAAACATTTGAGGTATACCTTCTAATATATTCGAATTATTTTGTAAACGTATTCTTTTGTCCTCTTCATTCTTTAGTGTTGCCAATCATGTCATATGTGTTTGTCTTATTCTTATTCTCTGCCCAAGAATAGCTAATTTGTCTAACGACAAGACTTGGTACAAAGTACTGAACAGAGGTATACCATTTTACTAATGTGTCTACACAGGGTATTTCGATATATCAGCTTTGAACCCAGGCTGGATGTTACAACAGCATTGCGTGTGCAGCACACACCATAAACATGGTTTTATGTTATTGTGAGAAACAACACATATTCATAAGCAAATATTTCTAATTTAGTGCATAAAATTGAAAAGAAGGAATAATGAATTGTTTTGTTTAAATTTCCATTAGCATTTGCCCATATGGTCCAAGCAACAGATCCCTTTGCGTAAAAAAATCTGACGTGTTCCATTCACATGACGTTCTTTACCTGTTATGAAAACACACTTCTTACGAAAGACTATTCTTTTAACTACTTCATGCTAATCAAGATAAAGATTCATGCTAATTAAGATTAACATTAGCAGAAATTACCTCATTATTCAGTTCCTTTAAGTAGCAGGTAAACAAGGAAATACATCAATACCCTGGTCTACAGCAATAATAAAATACGCTTTCACATTGATTCGGGTCTCTTTGCATGGCTGAAAGTAAAACTAAAGAAATAAGAGTAACAACTTCCTATTTGAGAAAAGTAGTTATCAGTTTTAAAATTGAAGTGATTAGCACCACAAATAATGTACAGGACATAAATTGCGAGATCTAAAATGTTATCTAGTAAATATCTCTCTCCCTCACTCTCTCTCTCTCTTACGGTTTACCAGTTATTACAAAGTTCATCTGGAATGAAGTAGACTTCAGACTATTCCCAGAAAATTCAAGATATGCATTTTATTTGTTATGTAAATATCTTTAATATACGCATTTTAATCAAACTCTTTAGAGCCATTTTGAGAAACTAAGATTTTTCTACAATTTTTCCGTATTAAGGATAGTTTGAGGTGGGGATTTTCTTGAAAATCTTTTCGCATGCATGGAAGATACTAAACTGATTTTTTTTTTTTTTTTAAACGGAGTTTTCGTTTTTGAGTTGCGCTGCCTACAGACACACACATGTACACACGGAACTAACACTTCTGTTTTGTGATTCAGGAGACTTCCAAACATGTGTTTCAGTTGAAATAGCAGAGTGGAATTTTGGATGGAATATAATATCTACGCTACCTAGTATATAGGTACCTACATAGCACTCGGTAGAGAGATGAATAAATATGATCATACTACCTAATATCTGAATGCAATGAGGTATCCATCAATAAATAACCATGTAGCTGAGAGTTCCTCTGGCCCTGAGCGTGGCACCACAATGTGGAACTGCGTATGTTCACCGCATTCAAATAAATATAACAAAAGAACATTTATACATAGTACAAACGCTAAGCTCTATCTTCGGTAAGGAAAAATGAGTGACTGTTACACAACAAAATTTTCATTTAGATTTTATCCTTGTAGGTATATCTCGTTTATCTGCTTATTACTTTCTCTTCACGTACAATTTACACAGTGTGTAGAGGAATTATTGTATTCCATCCAAAATTCTATACAGAGATTTCACCGGAAATACATGTTTTGAGGTCCCCGGAGTGCAACAAATTAGAAAATGGCCCGTGCTTGTCAGTGGACAGCATAGTTCAAAACTAAAATTCAGATAATTACCAAACTTGGTATTCACGTTTGGTATCTTCCAAGGATGCGACACAAAAATTTTCAAAGAAGATACCCAACCAAACTACCTTTTACATGGAACATGTTCTGAACATTTTGAAGTTTTTCAAACCTGGCTCTAATTATTTTGATTAAAACTATTTAGATGAAAAATAAAATGTATATTTTACACATTCTGTGATTAGCTTCGTTATTCTGGATGAATTTTGCTGAAACTGTCATGACTGGTAAACCATATGAGATACACAAAAACTTAATACACACAAAACGTGGATCTCGTTAAAACACATAATTTATGTCATACGCATTTCTGATGCAGATTTGACCATTTCCGAGTTATTCATTTTTATTGGTTTCAATTTTAAACTACGCAATTTCTCCATCAGTGTCAACTTTCATTTCATCTCTCTTTTATTTTTCTGGAAATGCAAAGGGACTATCGCTTCAGCCTGGTATATTCCCTTATTTGCTGTCTGCTTATATTAAACTCTGTAGTAAAACCAATTGTGTTAATGTTTATCTCGTTTAGCATGGAATAGGTACAAGAATAATTTTTATACCAATGTTTTGTTTGCATAACAGGTGGAGAAAGTCATGTAAATGCAACACATCAGATTTTTAGATGCTCTAATAGCGTGAGTATAAACCAAAATGAAAAGCAATAAATTAGAAGTTCTTGGGAGCTTCGTGTAGGGTTATACAAGCCCAGGAGCGTGCGTACCACAAGATTTGGTTGTTAGTATTCCTCTCTGTTTCTTAGTTCATCCACAACAGGAGGCGCAACTCTCTGTGACTTTCAAATTGGCTGTTATGTGGTTTACCGCAAATTGCGGTCACAGCTAAAGTACTGCATGGTTTTTGTGTAATGAAGAGATGCGTTAGTTATCTCTGGTAAACAAGATGTTGAGAGAGCCTAGACAAACACTGACCGACCCTTTTTCTTTTCCCCATGTTTGTTCAAACATTTGCCCCAAGGGCAACAAAGTGTTTGAGAAAAGAGCAACGCACACAGAAGAAAAGGGAAAGATTACAGCTGTTTCTTTTGTAGAACCACACGTCACAAACGTGTAAACTCTTAACAAAGTAAAGAAAAAACATTGGTATACTCTGAGGAACATCACGGCACTTATTTTTATCATAATATGCATAATTTTAGCACCACATTAACTTTACTAATGTATACAAATTGTACTAATTTTACACGTATATGTGAATGAGGATTTTAGTTTATTATTACAGAGCAATATCATCGATATCTCCGTGCTCGTCCTATATTGATGCTGTTGACAAAATGTATTCTAATTATGTCAAACTCAACTAGTTTATCGTCCTGAAGTCAAGTTTCAATCAATGTCCCATTATTGTACAAATTCGTGAATCCTCATGTTATCATATTTCCAGCATATGTGCGTACCTTCCACAGCAAGACGTCTGCTGTTCCCAAGGCATAGATTTATGACACGTAAAATCACCTCAAGCCTGATAAAGATGCCTCTGAGCAAAATGAAGTGGTATTTCACGCCCAATATCGAATGGAACGCTGAGAACCACAATCAGTTGAAGAGCGTCCATAAATAAATCTGAATTTAAATTTCAATTTACGACTTAAAATTCTGCTTAACCGTTTCGTATCAACGTTTCTGCTTGGGTTAATTATTGTGCTGATCCTAACACTGCTGTTCATATTCATAAAACCGACCACATAGTAAATAAACTTCTCACTAAAGGTGCTATTGACGCTACGAATTCTTGTATACCGAGAGGACCGCCACTAAATTCTACATTTTTCATCCAAAGCGGGTAGAATACAGTAAGGTCGGAGGGACTGGGCACCCTACCTGAGGTTATTGTATCTTTGCTCCTCGAGGGGGCACCATCGGGAGGGAGGAATGAGTTGTCAGAATAGACCGGGCGGATGGATACAGGAGCGACGGCACAGCAATTTCAGGGTCCCAAAAGTTTCCAGATTGAAGCACACTGCAGTCAGATAGGCAGACCGGGGCCGTCACCACAAATAGAACCCTTCGCCCTCGCTAGAAATGGTCCTCTTCCCGGTAACCAGCCGAAGTCGGGGGACGAAAGTAATCGCTTTGAGCATCCTTTTCTCTGCCTCGCCTCACCGGCACCGTTGCCATCCCTCCAATACTGAAAGAAACCAACGAGATTAAGGATGAATGAAATGACAATGGAAACAACGTGAGGTGCGTAGCGTAATTGTCTTCACTTATCAAAATACTTTCTGTAGTGCAGTGAATTGTTCCAATCCTATCTGAACAAGATGGACACTACAGTTGCTTGACGGAAAACAAAATGACCTGATGAAGCACTATGATGTAAATATTGCTCCATCATTCTCATATGAGTGATAAGATAAGCGTACATTAATTATATTTACCATTACATATATTATACCTTTAAACGGTCTATTTTTGGACAACGTAACACTTTCTCAGAATGGGAATTTCCGATTGGCGTTTCTGAAATGTCAGTGATTCCACATTAATTTAGTTTTATTATAGCAACAATCTTCCAAGTATTACCTTGAATTCTTTCTTGTCAAATACTTATGCTTCTATGGTTCTACGACGGTTCTATATTTACACAAGTACTCAATACGAAATTTATTCAAAGTGTATTGTAGTGCTATTTTGGTTTCTATTCCACTTCAACACAAATTTCACTAAGGTAATAAGTAATGACGCATCTTTTTTGTACAGAAAAGAAAATATGTGCCTCAAATTCAAATCCATTATTAGTTTTTTCTTTGATAGTGTCTTACGCCCGCTTTTACTATCATGGCACCGCAGGCGATGACACTGAAGATGGAACACCGGTGGAATGAGATGGCGGGAGAAACCGGAGAACCCGGAGAAAACCCACTCCTGTGCCGCCTTGTCCACCACAAATCTCACATGTAGTCACCTGGGATCGAACCCGGGCCGTCTAGGTGACAGGCCACGGCACGGCCTGCACTATTAGCTAAATACATGTGTATTCTAGTACCAAATTTGTCTCGAATGAAAACCTTACCATCTACATTTCCGACGGTCGCAACAGTGACATTTAGCTCTTCAAAGATGCTCCCAATTATTTTACTTCGGCTGACTGTCCTCTTTTTTGTGCCTGGAATTTTGAAAACGTTTCCGCCCCTGCTGTAATTTTGCCGGATAGCTACACTTGCTGTCTTGCCACATTGTTTTCCTTGCTTCATTGCCACCTAATATTAGAAATCTCCGCCGATTTTTCATCACTATCGATTTTCTCTTTCCTCTAGATACTTTGATCATTTAAGCACTTATCATAAGCTATGACACACTAACAACACTAATACTGGATGTTACCTATATTCCAAAAGAGGAACTCGCGTTCTGGTGAGCTAACATTGTAATAATTATTCCTCATTCAATGCATAGATCAGCTGTTTTCCTTGCTAGCCCAATCTGCGTGCTGCATTTCTGCTTCTCTTGTCAAAATCAAGTGTGAGCATAGAGATAAACTCCCAAATAAAAGTATGATGCATAATATGCTGGTGCTGGCGATAATAGAATGAGAATTATAAGAAAGATAATCGGATGACACCAATGAACCCCTCTGGAACAGAAACTAAAACATCTTCAACACCAGTCATTGTTGCTGGTCATTTAATTTATTGTTGGAAAGTGTCATTAGGGCCTTTGCAAAACGTCTACAGAAATTACTCTCTTATTTCGAAAACTCACTAGCAAATAATGCAATTAAAAATTGCATCAAGTATATTGTAAAAATATTGTTATACAGCAAATATATATAATTATAACGAATATGTTTATTCATCATAGTGCTGTCTTTAATACTCTTTAATAAAAATCTGAAAGTGCTCAAAGATATGTACTTATGTGGTTCCATGTCAAAAACACACAGAAATAGTTAAGCTTTCCTAAAATGTATGTACCCTAAATATTCCTCTCTTAAAATAGATATATCAATATCCCTTCCAATGAGAACCCATGTGTGCAATGTGTGAGAGATAGCTGTACAACTCTTGGAGTGCAACAAAGAGTCATAATCCGGAAATGAAGCACACTGTACTATACCAGTATAATAGGTATTTGCATGCCTAATAGTAAACCAGATATTTTTCATGCAAGACATCCGTATTGAACATATGAAACACATCTATTTAAAATTTAAGTTGTTGTTCTCTGCGACTGTGGACACAAACCACGAATTGAGGTGAATATTAAAATATTCTTATTAATTAATTTTTTTGTTCAAACAAGCTATGTGTAGGACAGGATTTGGATAGGTAGAATCAGACTGAAAAATCCATTCATACTATACAGCATGTTGCCATTGTTAGCGTAACCAGGGACAAACCGGGAGATCAGTGGTTCAGATCCCGGCTGACATTGAATTTTTCATTCTGACCACATACCCAATCTGAAAATTCTTATTTTTAATTCTATATTCATTCTGATGTTTAAAATAAGACCCAATATCATTACATACGATTTACATTCAAGACCAGCTTGACATCTGATAGATTAAACATTATGCGTTCCACCGAATGAAATGATTATTGATTATTTTAATATTTTCGAAAATGGATTCTACAAAAATAAGAAATGAACAAGGCTGCGCAAGGCGTAGCATTTGACTGGCTAACAATGTTGTCTAAGAGAATCGTGTAGAAATATCACACATTTTTCTTTAACTATACAAGGTAAAAAAGAGAAGGTGTTATAATTAATGTGTATATTCCTAAATTTTAACCAGATATATGTACCTTTAATATACAGATACTTAGTGTTATATAAATGTACTTTCGACTTACATGTCAAATTAACCACTTTTTCGTAGTTTTGAACGTCAAAATACAAAAGGTCAATTTAATTCCTATATAAATAGCTAGGAATTATTTACTAATAAAAGTGATAAGCTCTGAGGCTACTGCTGTATATTTTCTGGACTCATCACACATTCACGACACTCTTGACACAGAAAACACGAAGGCCGATCTGATACACACATGTTGATTGGGAGAACGATAATGAATAAAGCTGTATCCGCAAAGTCTAATTTCTTTCTCTAGCACGTATTTACATACAGTGTACATAGTAGTTAGAGAAGGTATTGTATTCCAACCCAAAAATTAAGTCGTGATTTCACCGGAAATATATGTTCTGAAGTCCGCTGAGTGCGAAGAAAGCAGTTTTAGAAAAATGTTTATTTTGCGTATTTGGGCAGCATAGCTCAAACACGAAAAGGGCGTTTAAAATCAAATTTGGTACTTATGTTTTTAATAGCATCCAAGGATGTACAACGAACATTTTCAAAAAAAATCCCCTTACCACAAACTACCCTTTGCATGGAAATATTTTGAAAATTTTGGTTTTCTCAAAAGTGGCTCTAACAATTTTGATTATACTGCCGTATATTAAACATATTTATGTCACAAATAAAATTTACATTTTGAATTTTGTTAGAATATCCTCTGAAGAGCTCTTTATTCTGAATGAATTTTTCAGAATTTGGATAATGGTTAAACCATAAGATATAAACAAAAGCTTACTACACAAGAAATGTAGATGATGTTAAAACACATAGTTTATATCATAAGGTGATTTTGTAGTTTACTATTTTTAGATATTCCTTGTCTGTTTACAGTTTTAAATTACTTAATTTTCTCAAATGGGACCATTCAAAGTGAACCGAATCTCGGTTGTTTCACATAGCGACCAAGTTTTTTAAAGATTTGACTATCGCTTTAGCATAATATATTACCTTTATTTTCCTTCATATACAATGAAGCAAGTAATAAGACCAATTCTGCTATGTTTTATCTCGATTAGTACGATGTAGATAAAAGAATAATTTTTTATAAGAATCGTTTATATTTGAAACAGCTAGAAAAAAAGTGATTTTTTAAATTCATGAAATGGTAGAAAAGACAAAAATAAGTAAAGCTTAAACTCTATCAATGACATATTTGTTTCACGTTATTGAGCTCAACTAGAGAAGATTTAATTTGGTACAACTGTAATGATGTCAGGTTCATATACACATAGAGATGATGTGGAATATGTTCAGAAAATGTGTGGCGTTTTCAATGCAAAGGCACAGCTGCAAGGTTTCACAAGCAATATAATGTAGTAAGCCAAGTAATGTACGAAAAATCCCGCTTAATGTGGCACTGGTCATTGAAGTATGTATTGGCTGCGAATGACGTATGTATGTCACGAGCATTGCCATTGGCATTTGCAGCCGAGGATTCATGGTTCACGCCTCCCCCCACCCTTTGTTTCAAAGCACTTCATCTAATTCTGTATTGCAGTAATTCATGGCAGAGTGGAACTTCACATACATGATCTGGCTAGCCCCTCTTTCTCATCAAACATCAAACGGTGTTTTGGGAAAAGCAATACTCAAACTATGGATCGCTCAAGGCTTTTGCGCACTAAATACAAAAGTTTCACACCGGTTTTGCATAGGAGTGAGTTGTGGAAATGAGTTTGGAAAGACTTCCTTGTTCAGTATTCTCGCTGCACATGCAGCCTACTTTAATGTACCCTGCATAGAGCTGAAAAAGTGTTTCTGTAGAGCAAACAACGCTAAAACAATAACAGAGCTACATGCGAGTCCATAAACTCATCCTCACTAGTGTAGTTGATCACAAACAGAGAAAAGAAACAGTAATCAAAACAGTCGCATGCTAGTTGGGGCCTGTCCCTCACAGCATTGTAAATCTTCCTTATCGAAAACAAGCCACCGTATAGTGCTCTGACAATCTTTTACGAAAGTAATTTCATATGTTCCATTTACGTGACTTTCTCAATCTTAAAACAGATTGTTCTTTTATATATTTCATGCTAATTGAGATAAAAATTAGCAGAAAAGCTTTGATATTACTCAGTTCTTTATAAGTAAAGGATAAATAAAGCAGTACACCAGGCTAAAGCGATAGTCAAATTTTTTAATAGCTATCGCTTCGAGATTGATTTGAAATTCGGTACTCTTTGCATGACCAAAAAGAAAAAAAATTAAAAACGAATGAAAACTATAAATAAACCAATAATAAGGAATATCTAGGTAATCGTTAACTGCACAAAAACAACTTGATATTGCATACATTATGTGGTTTAGCTTGATTTAATTTTTTGTGTAATAAATTTTTGTCTATCCTTTACAGTTTACCAGTTATGCGAAGATCATTCAAAATGAAGAAGTCTTTATAAGTCAGTCTGGGAAAATTCAATATATACACACATAATATGTATGAATATATAAATGCAAAACAATTTTTTTTTCTTTCACAAACAAATATCTTTAATATACAGGATTTTAATCAGCGTTAGAGCTACTTTTGAGAAAATCAAAACTTTGAAATATTTTTCCATGGGAGGGGTAGTTTAGGTTGGGGTATTTTCTTGAAAATCATGTATTGCGTCCTTGGAAGATGCAGAGCTTCAAATATTAACTTTGATATTTAAATAAATTTTCGTTTTCGGGCATCGAATCATGAATTTCTCTTGGGAAAAATATAAGTATTCTAAAATTGAAATTAACAACAAGGAATATGTGGGAAATCGTTAACTATACAAAAACAACTTAATACTACATAAATTATTTCCTTTAACTAGATTTAAATTTTTATGTAGTAATTTTTGTTTATCTCGTTTGGTTTACCAGTTATGCAAAATTCATTTAGAGTGAAGAATACTGTATAGGTCGTTCCCAGAAAATTCAAGATAAATATATATATAAATATATATATCTCAAATCATATGTACAATTCTATTCCACATGTAAGTACTTTTAATATACGGGATTTTAATCATCATTGTTAGAGCCAATTTTGAGAAAATCAACAATTTGGAACGTTTTCCTATGGAAAGTGTTGTTTGGGGTGGGGATTTTCTTGAAAATCTTCAAGTCCCATTCTTGGAAGATGCTGAACTTAAATATGAAGTTTGGTATTTAACCAACTTTTCATTTTCGAGTATTGTGTTCACAGCCTCACGGACACACACACAGGGACCTTTGTAAAACTATTTTTATGGATGCAGGGGACCCTATGAAGTGTATTTCCAGTGAAATCCTAGTATCCATTTGTTGTTGTATGCAATTCCTTCACTCCTTATGTACTGTGCAGAAAAAATAAAACTGTTACTAACACATGAGTGCGGAAGTTTTGATTGCTAATGAAGTGCAAAGCAATTCCTCTATTTCTTGCAATGGAGATGCTATTCCATTTCTGGTGATCAGTTTAAATCGCCATGTTTGCCTTACATTTGTTTCACCAGTTGATCAGTCAAAGTTCTCATACATTGCCCTTTGTTTAAACAAAAGGAGAATATCTGTTGCTAGGTAGGATTTAAAGTTGTATTTGATGGCTTAGTTTCTTCCCAGGTATACCACAGATGAAGTAGAGGAGTTAAGCGATTTAGCAAAACATTACACTGACAGTATTTAAATACATTATAATATACTAGGCTCCTTTGTGCTAAGCCCCCAAAGGTTGGCATTGGCATACCATGTGGCTGGTATATACACACTCTTCCTTCGACTACAAGGGATTTCATGGACAGCGAAGAAGTACTGGGGTAGCATATGGTAAGCATGCAGACCCTCAGCCGGATGGGCGCTATTTACATGAACAGCAGCCGCTGCTTTTCTTAGCAAGCAGCTCTGTACTTTCTTCCCAAGACCTGGCAAGGCTAAATGACCTCCGGCATGTCATCCTTGTAAAAGAATCGAACTTATGAACCTCAATTTGCAAGCTACCACGCTGTCGCACCATTGTAATATATTATGTATTTTAATGTTTTTTCCCAGAATTTCAACAATAATTATCTAAACAAAATATTATTTAAACCTGTTATAATAACCGGTCTTCACCACTCACTACAATGGTATGCCACTAACCATCTGGAACTTTAAAACCCCACACTATCCTAACACATTTAATTATATATACTTTATTCTATCTTGTTTAATCTTTTGCTATTCGTATACTAGTTGGGTTCTGTTTATCACTATGCACCTTGTGTTCATCACAAAAAAGCGTGAAAGTTGGACGTGTGAAGTATTAAACATATATTAACATTATGGGGAAAGAAATAAAATACATTTGCAAGATGGTAGGTTTGGAAAGATGTAGTTGCACGTCAAAGAGCATCCAATGGCAGCATGCTAAACTTTGCTTGATACATTGTTATCAGATTGAAGCTCATTGTTGTCAAAACTTGAGAACTTGCAACGAATTTGTGCTCTTTATAAATATACTGGTTCCTAATGTATCATAACGAGTAATACTCTGTCCATTAGGAATATCGAAAGAGACTTTATATGAACTCAATAAAAGTATTGGTCATTTCCGAAGAGATCTATTGGTAATATAGAAAGTCATTCCTAATAGTTGTTTAGATATTCATGATAAGCCTATAAAACCCTAAAAAAAACCTCTGCTACATAAAATACTACAGCAAAGTTTCAAGTTTATCTTATCCGAAAAATACAGCAGTTCTTCTTTACAAAATAAGCTTAAGTATTCTCGTCGCTGCTAGCTGCTGGCAAGGGTTGTAGGATGGAGTAATCAATTATGGAGAAGAAGACAAGACGGTGAACTGGAAATGCGTGAACTTGATAAAAATGTAATTACATACATACATTGATGCAGGAAAATGAGAAGCTTGCAACATAGTCAAAAACCACAAAAGACTAGAAAAGAGAGCTTGATGATAGTAAGAAAACTGGGCAGTGAATTAAAAACAGATATAGAGCTACAGAATGTGCAAACTGAAAGGGGAGGATGATGGTGGTGGATTTTGCATTTGGCGAGGATGGAACGAAAGATAAGCACGCGAGAAATCAAATTGGGGGTTTTTGTCATTACCACAAGCATTGGATTTACCTCACGCCCGGGAAATCGTGTAATTAGGTCTAGGAGACTGTCTGTAGACGTGCTTCAGTTTAGCCAAACAATTAAAGTGGATTAAGGAGCTTGCAGCCGTGTTAACAGTTGCAGTTTCTTGTTATGTAGACTTAGTGGCTTACAACTTCAGTTAGAGGCTTAACTTACTACGTAACTTGTATCCAGGCACTAGAGGCTCTCTTTTTTCATTTAATTATGCGTACTAATTTGCCACTTTATTTCTGCTTTAAGTCTGTCTTGAGACATTATTTTATATGACTTCTCGTTGAAACCTTCAAGTGAGTAATGCAGAATTCCAGACAAGTGGCAGTAAAATCTCCCTTCTTTTTGTACAAAGCAGCACATCCTGACTTTGTCTTGTCTTCAACACGTAACTTTTCGATACTTAAGGACATTTTGCTTTTAGGCCCCCAGATTAAGTGGGCCAAGTGTCAGTTAATTATAATTGCAACATCCTGCTGTATCGCACCCTGGCAGCATTTCTGATAAAAGTGTCACTCTCCGGTTCTGAATAAATCATAATATTTAACTAAAAATAAACATTGAAACATAATTTACGCATAATGTTAGTTTCGAAGATTCAGACATTTTAACATTCTGTTGCTCAGTATATGCTTACGTGTTTTACAGTGTTATCCATGCAGATATTGAAGATAATAGAATGTGCATGCTAGAGAGAGAAAAGACAAACGATGCCCTAAAATGTCGAGAAAGATTACTTCAAGTTGCTTGATAACATTTATTTACAGCATTTCCAGCATACACAATGCAGATAGTTTAGAGCACAACTTAGCCAGTATTTGAGCAACACCAGATGTATACGGCTATTAAAATATCTTATTTATCCTTTGACCAGAGGCTTTAGAGACACTGACAGAGGGACACATGTAACGACTTAGTCACGAGTAAACCATTTGTTTAGCTTTGCTATGTCTCAAAAGACTGTGACTAAAGAATATTTCAGAAGACCATGCACTGAAATATGAAATTAAATCGCGAATAACACTATCGAAAATAAAAACGGAAGCTGACATAACTGTCGGTGACATTAAATAAAAGACGATTAACTGCACTTTACTTCATTTTACAAATTAATATATACAAACATACTGGAGTATATTTTAACAAAAGAAAGATACAAAAAGAATACTATTTAAAGAGAAACTTGTTGTATAAAAAACTCGGCAATAACGACAATCTGATAAAAAGCTTCTCTATCCCATATGAAAGAATTTGTAGCTGAAATCTTTGAGAATATCTACCTTGAATATGCAACTTACCACTAAACACCGTTAATTTAAACTACACTGTATTATTAAACAATACCCCTGCTTACGATGTGGATCGAAGTTTTAAGTTATGACGTCATAGTTTGCTTTCTTAAAATGCAGTATTATTGAAACTTCATAAAACTACTCGCTAATCACGGTGTGTTTTCAATTAAATCGCAGAAACAAATGTGAAAACGGTAGTTTTCGTGCAATGGTGATTTTCAGTTATTAGGCAATGAGACTAAGCAAGATTTTTGTCAAACACGGCTCTGGGCTATACGATAGGGCTTCTGCATGGTGTGATGTACAGCATAGTCTGTTTCCCAAGTTAAAATATGTTTGTTTAGCGCGTCTAGAAGGATGTTTACCGTGATTAGATTCTTGGCTTCTTATTAACTTAAGCCCCGCATAGCAAGAGAACTGCTATCTTGTTTACAGAATGTAACTTTTACTGTTTGAATCACATTTTGGAATATAGCTGATTCTTGGCACAATTTGTGTTTATTTATTGTGTTTCACGTAATTTCCTCAGAAATGTCTATTATAAATGTGTGTAAAACTTTGTTAAAAGCAAATAATTAACATAATTGTAGCCTCAACTGAATAGATAGAAAAATGGACTGAATAATACTTAATTATTATTGTGGAATGCCGAGCGGATGGAATGACAGTAGAATTGTGGTTGAAAGTGCATATTTTTCATTGACATGGTAATGAGTAGTTTAATCGGTTACCCAGTGCTGTTAGTTGGTTTGCAATGTCTTATTAATATAAAGTGATTATGTCTCCTCCTATGTGTTAACATTTATAATGTTTTTATCACATTTAATGCATATCTGTGTGCCCCTTCTGTTTGTATAAAAAACTGTTATAAAGGAAAGGCTTCCTACTTATTAAATAATATATGTGTTGTATTTGTGCGTGTCTCCCTACCTGTATGGCCAAAAGAGTCCTGCCTTGTCCAAGCTGACCACATCTTTACATCATTTAAAACAGGGATAATAGGAACGAAATTTGTCGTTAGCTGTATATGCTGTTTCCTTCAGTGGTAATACCTAAGTGATCAATCAATGCTATTGATAAAATGTGTGCGTCGCCTGTATATATAGCAAATAACCTGTATATTAATTGAGAGGGAGAGAGAGAGAGAGAGAGAGAGAGAGAGAGAGAGAGAGAGAGAGAGACTGTGTATGTGAGGGTTCTTCCCATACTTTTATGAATTATGCATTTATGGAGATATGAATATTTCCCTCGAGCGTAAAATATGTACGTTTAAGAATTTGTTCCCACAGCGTTACAGAAAGTAAGCGATGTTAAAGAGACTGTAGGAAATATGCCCAGCTGACAATTTTGTATTTAAAGATATAGCCTCTACAACTAAGGCAGTGGATATATATATATATATATATATATATATATATATATATATACTTTCTTAGAGTCTCCCTCATTCTGCAACGCTATGTAATTCTGCTACTTAAAATATTCTCTTTGAGTACTGGAGCAAAGCTTATTATTAAATAATAAATACTTAGAGGAATTTTGTTACTTTTCATTTAAAACACTGAAAAAAGCATTGAAAATTATAGTTGCTTTTGAGTAGTAATAAGACTGTTCTCATTAACATCCGCATGATTGAGATTAAATAGACTCGACAGGGGAAGGAGGCATTTATACGCTTACGTTATACAACATACATTTTTTTCTTTTTGCCACTCTCTCATCGAGCCGTGCAAAACGCTTAATAATAATAACAATAATAATGATGTAAATGATAATAATAATAATGATGATGATGATAATCCTTTTGAGGTTGTTGTGCAAGGTTTTTAATTTTTTTTTCCAAAAATCCATAACCTTTCTTAATTTTGTTTTTTTGAGGATAATGTTCCATCTGATGATAACATCAACCCAATAGCTTAACATTATTGAAATGAAAACAATAATCAGTGACAATAAAATAATATTTGACTTTAAAGAAGCATATGATGTATTCCATTCACATGAATTTCTCTAGCTGTTCTACGAACCAACTTCCCAAAAACGATAATTCTTGTTCCTGCTTCATGGTAAGCGTTCATTATCAGAACTGTGTTACTACTTAGTTCCTTATAAGTAGAAAGGAGCTAAGGGAATACGCAATGCTAAAGCGATAGTCAAATGTTTAAAAGCCGCCGCTATGCAATTGTCGTTGGAATTTTATTCTTTGCATGGTCAGGAGCAAAACAAAGGAAACACGGACAACTTCGTGTCTGAGAAAATAAAGTATTTTCAGACTGAAACGGAATATCTCTGAAACGGTTGGCTCCAAAATAAAATTGTAGAGGACCTGATTTGTATGTTTTAACATTTTTGTGTAGTAGGTTTTTGTGTGTCTCTTACGGTTTACAACTTATGCGAAAGTCATTGAGAATGAAAAGGACTTCAGAGGCTATTTCCAGGAAATTCAACACATATATTTTTTCATGTAAATATCTTTAATATACGACTTTTTAATCAAAATTGTACAGCCATTTTGGGTATCTAAAATGTTTCGATCTTTTTTTTTCTTGTAAAGGGTAGTTAGGGAGAAGGGATTTTCTTGAAAATCTTTGTATCGTATTCTTTGTAGATACTAAACTTAAAAATCAAGTTTAGTATTTAACGGACAATTCGTTTTTGAAGTATATTGTACACAGATTCACAGACACAGACGGATACACAAACAAACACTGAAATTTTTCTAAAAGTGTTTTTTTTTATTCAGAGGCCTCCAAACGTATATTTCAGGTGAAAACGCGATATCGAATTTTTGGGTGGAATGCAATACCTTTTCTATGTACTATGTAGGTTGTGCATATGCGCTAGATAAAGTAAAAATGTACTGGTATGAGAGATCATCTCACAATTACCATCATTTTTATTTGTTTGCTAATAATTATTCTGTAGTAGTTCCGGAAGTAATTAAAAATAGCAATTGTTAAACAAGGACTACCCTAACTTTGAATGATGTCCTTATGTTGGAATTATGTTGGTGACTGGAAAACCAAATGAATTTTTAGCTATTCAGATTATAGTTTTTGTTACTTCTGCCTTCTCCCTGCTTACCTAGAAATGACATCTGCTATACCTATGTGTACCTAAATTCACCTCAAATCAGAAGATGTCTGGTTGATTATATGATTTGGCAAACAACAATAAAGAGGATTTTCCATGTAAACAAGGAATATACTCCAAATAGCTGCATTGGCACGTTTTCGTTCACTGGAGCATTTGTGACACATTTGCAGTTTATATGACATTATTGATTGAACTCAAGAATCGGTTTAAATCCATTTTAATAATATCAAGGCCTATAGGGAGCGTTGCGTTTATTTTCACTTGGATGACTTATTAATAACCGCTCATCAAGAATATTCTCTCTAGTAGCTTACTGAATTCAACAATTCGGATAACAAAGGACTGTCGCTGTGCTTAGCGAAAATGTTGCGCTTGATAAAGTGGAACAGCAGCTTAAGAACACTGTTGCGGAAGCTTGTTAAGGTATCTACATTCGTAAAGTGCTCTTTCCATTTATTTAAAGAGCGTAAGATTTGTAAGCAAACTTTACAGTTGAGCTTTTCCAACCTTCTTTAGAGATAAAAGTAGATAATTCGGATTAAGACTTGGTGGTAACTTCTGCCTTAATAATGTTAGCAAGTTTCACGAGCATACGAACTTTGAATAACATTAAGGTTGGCAGCCTTGCACGGCTCCAGTACGTTGCTATGTCAGACTAGGTATTCACGAATATGGGTGCCGAGGCAGTAAAACGCTTGCAAAATCAGCACTTCTGCTGGAAAGTGAATTAAAATTGCCTGAGAGCTTTATTTTGTATGTACAAGGAAATGAAATGCTCCAAAATGAAATGCTAGACAAGTTTTCCAGAAGCTGTTTAGAATTTAATTAGAAACTCTGTTGTGTCCGAAATTAAAGATGCCTAATTATAACAGGCCTTTCTGTGGCATCTAATGACGCTTATGATTTTAGAAACCGTGGTCTGCAGACCTGGAAGATTCATCATGTGTATGTCTCTGAGAACGAAAGCCCGGATACTCTGTAAGCGTCGTTGAAACAGAAAGGGGAGAGGGAGAAAAGGCAAATAAAATATAAGATGCCAAAAACGTTGCATATTCACATATGGCACTCCACGTCTTACTTTACGACATGGGCTTGGTACGGGATTTAACTAGATTTCATATTAGAAGTGTAGTCCTAGTAATTTTAGATATAACTGAGAATTATATTTTACTTCTTGTGGCTTTAAAATCCATAATTGTTGTTATTACTGTGCGGCTTTCAATTTTATGTCATGTTACCGCATTTTCGTGTCGTATTAATTGAACCTATTTTACTCTCTTCTAGTATTAATTTCAGCTGCAACTATTGAAAAAGGGTCTTTACGAGCGAGCTGAGAAGTTTTCAACCATGACGTAGTTCTGGCATGAATTTGGAAGCTAATCGGTAAGGCATTTTAGTAACATTGCTGTAAAGTATAATATGTTATATGTAATATAATTATTTGTAATAAAAATTGACGTATCTTCTTTAAGTTGATAAATACATTACACTTATTTCGGATCCATACAAGTGGACCAGTACAAGTGGAAATGGTGGCCAAAATGTGCAAGTAAATAAGGAGGACCTTTCTATTGAACTTTTAGTGACGAATTCACGAATTCACTATTAACTATAAACGTGTACGGAAACAAGTAAAGAGCTTACAGAGCTACAATCTCTCGTTTAATGTGAAATTACTAATTATGTTTACCATTATTTACTCAATGTGGTGAAAGGGGCGTACATTTTTTTGGGATGTTACTGTACGAGTTTTAAGACCGAAAAGGTAGTGAAATGCAGCATAGTATGAAACGAAACAAATGATTTATCTCGATCCCTTGTGCACATGAGTTCCTCATTTGCCCAACAAGGTTGTAAAGGCTCTTGTTCCTTCCGGAAATATTCAGATCTGAATAATTGCGATCTTAACGGGTTCTATTTAATATAGGTACTATTGGGATTCAGCTATTCTTGTGAATTCTTCGTTCAACATTATTTTATTTTTATAATGTTCACTATGCTGGCATTTTGAACTAGTGAGCCAACATTATTTGTAATTAAGGCATCATTAAGTGTTTCAGTAAATTTTAAAACAGAAATGTGGTACTATTAAGGAATATACAGAATTTCCTTGGAATATATCTAAAGCGCAATTTTAATATCTTTGGTTTAGTATTCTATTTTACAATAAATTCTTTATTATTTTAAACTTTACGTGAAAGGTACTGCTTTCTCATAGAAAAATGACCTCAATCCTCATTTGGCTGGGCCATTACATATTAAAATATTCATTGGTAGCTGAAGCAGCTAGGAGCAAATGTCTGCACTTGCTTATTAAATGCCCAAAGAAGATTCTCGGATATATAAGAGTGTTTGTCTGGTTTAACATTGCGAAAATACGGATAATTCACAAGTTACCACCTGTAAACATGTTCTGCAATAGCTAAAGCGAAATGGTAAATATGCTCGCTATTTGTGCTCCCAGAAGGTTGGGGTTACTTATATGCTGCGAGTTTTTGTGAAGCGTTATGTGTTACAAGTCGAGCACCATTTCTTGACGAATGACGTGAGGTGTTAAATGCGAGCCACTTACTCACCTTTACTGGAGCATTGGTACACAAAAGCAGGAAGGACAGTCAGATGTTGTGTACGTTATTCTCATGTTTCCGTGAAACAGTAGTACAATCACTATAAAGCAAATATCACACTTTCAGTGATGTCAGTCACATGTATCCAGTCTCAAACTAGGTTGCTGCTTACACTACACTTTACACCCATTTGTCTTGTATTTTGGCTATTCCTGACATTTCTACCTCTTCTTCTTCTTCTTCTTCTTCTTCTTCTTCTGAATTGTTGTCATTTTAATTAATAACTAAGCATCTGTCGTTAAAACTCTGACAATGACATAAATCCGCAACACTGCAGTAAACTGTACGCTGTGTGTTTTTAAAACGAATCATAAGGAAGCAGAGCTGTTTGTTATAGTAACAAAATATTTGCTGACCTGTTTATCAAGGGTAGGCTAGCCCACTGTACCTTCACCAAAGGTCATCGTCTAGAAGGAATGAGCAACCTGTACGGAATAACCCAACGTTATTATTGTCAAGTTAATGACTTTGCTATTGCTTGTGCAGTTGAGGCCTTGTTATTCAAATAGCTATTGTGAGTATAACATGTTGGGGGGGGGGGGCTATATGATATGGTAGCCTGTAGATGATGCTTTGTTTACTACATAATAAGTGAAAGTAGTTAGTGTGAAGTAAATACCTTCGTTATTGTGATAGGTAAATATCTTATTGGTCAGAGCTTGGAGACAGTTTACGGTAAAAAAGGTTTCTCGTTCCCAGGTCGCTTATTTCTGTTGACACTTTGTGATACACACCCGTACAACCACGTGACGTTTTTATTTCTGCCTCGCACTGTATTAAAAGTCTGTAACAATGTATATTAGTATATTAATAAATAATAACCCACCATAACAAATTAAAATATTAGTTAAACAACATTTATCACATAATTTCCTATGCTGGATATTTGAATATTTAATAGGATTTGGTATATTAATTATGTATGGGTTGATATATAACGTAAAACTTGTTGACTTTTTTGGCTTTAATAGTTTTAATAAATGTTGATTTTTTGCTGTGGATGCATCAACAAAATCTGAACAGAATCTCTCTAAAATAATAAAAAAATGTATTTTTTATCTTAGCGGACTATTTAAGGTCACCGCGTTATACTATATATGTCTTTGAGTAAGTAGTTACTGCTTGCATGAATTCATTTGACTGTATCTGGTGCATATACCTCATATTTTGCTGCTTTTTAAATAAACGGATAAGCAGAAAGAAGGGAGTTGCTTATATGGAAGATAGTGCTGGTTAAGCTGACAGTCAAAGGACTGGTATAAAGCGCTTTTTTGTGATAAAAAAATATGTTTCTTTTCGTGTGCACACCTTTGTTATTCCGTAGCACTGAGTTAACAATAGTTGTATTGGTAAATAGGCATTGAAAGCTATATCAATATTTATTTCCATTGCAGTGTACTTAATGATTCATACGGAATATAGTAGTGTAGAAATCATAGCGAATAGCTTAGAACGCAGCAGATAAATGGCGACTGTAGTTTAGGTTAGGCGGATTAGTTTATAGCTTTGTGTAGTTAGATCAACAGGGCAGAAGAAGAACCAAATACAGCATTAAGGTTATGGCTATAGTAATCATATGAGGGGTAGTCATAAAGTTTTAATTATCACCTCGAAAAAGTAAAGTTAAGTAATTAATGCTTTTGTTAGTCCTGGTACACATTTAAATCCCCGCAGTACGCCGCTAGAAGAGCCTAAAGAAAATAGCGTAACACATTGATAAAGTGGAGTATCGTGCGGTAATTTGTTTCTTGCATTTGAAGGGGAACAACGCTGCAACAATCCATGTTAAGTTGGTGCAAGTGTACAGCAACAATGCACAGTAGTCAGATGGTGCAGACGCTTTCAATGTGGTCAAACAAGTCCGAAAAGTGCAACGACACAGCCGTCATTGGGCAAGGTGATGCTGGGTGTTTATTGGGACATCCAAGGTGTGGTGCTGACAAATTACGCTCAGAAGGAGCAAACCATCACAGGAGTACATTACCGAAATCTCCTGACGATTTTATGGGAGGCTATAAAGACGAAGCATCGCGGGGAAAGCTTGTCCTTCTGCTTCCAGCTCATTCTGCACAGGACACATGCTGCCTCTTTAGGCTATCAAATTTTGCCTCACCTCCCGCGTATTCCCTGATATGGTACCCAGTGACTTCTTCTTGTTTACTCGAATGAAGAGGTCATTTCGTGGCAGGCATTTCCAGCATAATAACGAGGTGATTTATGAGGTGGAACACTTCCTGAACAGCCAAAATCTGACTTCTACAACCAAGGCCTCATTCAAATCATCCATCGTTGGGAAAAATGTGTCGCGTTGAAGGGTGAATATGTAGAAAAGAACTAACACCATCGCCAAGTTTCATTTCATGGTTGCAGCTTCATTTTTTCGGGGCGATAATTAAAATTTATGACTACCTGGTTCCCAGCGCCTGATTACTAAACCCATAGCCTTAATGCTGTATTTGAGGGTTTTCTGCCCTATTGATCTAACTGCACAAGGCTATAAACTAATCCGTCTAACTTAAACTACAGCAACACTTTATTTACTGCTATCTATGCTATCCGCTACGATTTCTACACTTCTATATTCCGTATGAATCATTAAAACACTGCTATGGTAATACATATTGATATAACCTTTAATGCTTATTAACCAACATAATTTTCGTGAACTCAGCGCCACAGAATAACAAAGTTGTGCATATGAAAACAAATCACTTGCAGTTCTTTTCTGCTTCATGAACTTAAGCCATTAGGTCTGTTTCTAATCAAGAGAACTGTTTGATCCTCTGCTTATTGTTCTGCCTATGTGTGTGTCCTTTCGGTATATAGAACAGATGACGGTCTATTAAAGTCCATTATTTTTACATGCTCAAACCAGTGTATCCGTAATGTATTTATTCTGTCTATAATGTTAAATATATTTATGACATTTCTAGTTTGGCCACTGCTTGTTTTGTTCATACGAGTCAGTTCTGTCACCTCAAGAGTCATCTCCGCCGCCTCAACTCTTCTTTTCTTTGATCGGTTTAATACCTTATTTTCACGGGCATATGTTTAAAAAGGTACAGCTCTCACTTTATGGAACTTAGTTGTGTGCTCTTTATAGAGCTTTATATTGTAATGTTCGGTTTATTGTTGAACACATTCTGTTATATTTATATATTTTAATATATGTGTCGGCTTTCTGTCTATAAGGCACTAATAATTAAAATTATTTATTTGTCCTATTGTTTGTATATTATTGGCAATTTTACATCTAATGTATTTCATCCCCAAAAACTTCATCACTTTCGTTTTGGTTTGTGATATTTTATAATTACTCTCTGCAACTATTTTGTGTAATTTGTAGACAGTTGTTTGTAGATTATTTTATGTGTCAATATCGCTTGGTCATCTGTATATAAAACAGTATTTAAAAATTTCTGTTTATCTTAAAGTTCATTATTTTAGCCTGCCATTCTTTGATTGGTAGAAAAACAGACTAAATACTGCAGGAGCTATTGGACATCCTCTGTATTAAATGCTCTATAATAAATAAACAGTCCAACATAATGGCCACCCTCCTCTTCCGAGAATAATTGTAATTTGTGTTTAATATACATATTCTCCAGTAGTTATTGCGGTTATTTCTGGTTCGAGTTGCAGCTCCTAGTAAGAATTTGGAATTGTAACCAGCATAGTGTTGTGTGACCAAAGTATCCTACCGGGACAGGTGAAATAGACGTCAGGGAATAGTTCCCGATTTCAAATTTGGGCCGTTATCCTAATTGAAGTTGATATCAGAAATGAAGGCATTTCATTTCAAGGTTCCTCTGAAAGTCACCCAGGCGAGGGATGACATTCTTCTGCTTCTGCAAAGAAATTAGCCACAGCATACAGGAGCACGCTAAAATTAAAGAGACTTGTTGCAGAACAAAGTAAGAAGAGGCAGGAGGGCCCAGCTTATAAATCTGAGGGATTTTAACACTTTTCACTATGTAGAACCTCCAGGTTTTAAACTTAATTTTCTGACACTGTTATTTCAGTGTTTGATGTATTCAAAATATCCCACCTGCTGCAATTTTCTTCTAATCACTTTGAAACTTCATATCATTATTTTAAAAGCCCAAATAAATATACGTCCATAAGCTTTTGTGCGAAAATAGGTAGTATTCTAATTACTAATTGTTTAAAAGTTAAAAAATAGAATGAAACATTTTAACCACAATTTACTGATGTTAAAAATGATGGACAATTGTATAACAGATTTCTAGTCTAATGTTTTAATAGAAGTAGAAATTTCTAAAATACATTCTTTTTGTTTCTTGTTTGTTCTTTTAGGAAAATTGCATTCTGAGGAAAATTTTGCCTGTGTCCATTATTTTGCATCTTTGGAAATTAATAGCCTTAAAATCAGCAAAGGGTTTGGATTGAGGCTTATAAATTTGCCATACCATACAAATACATGGTTATAATGTAAATTGGATGAATACTTAAAAAATAGCAATTTCAGAGTGCATTCCCTTAAGTTGGAATCGCAGAGCCAGGTGGTGGGCAATTAAATGAACGGCCATGCAACGCACAAATCAAGATGCAATGATTTGCAGTGTCTAGATGTGTGCATTAAAAATTGAGTGTTTATTTGAAGATTTATGTTTGCTCTAAAATTCTTTATGAGAGAAGTATGCCAACACTGAAATTGTTTGCTTCAAAACCACTCAGTGGAAATATTTTACTAAGGGTATCAAACAGTAAGAACAGAGTATTACAACGTGAAAGCATTAAGGTAACAGAAATATGTATATTCCGAGAGCGCACAAGACAATTAGCCACGAGAGACAAGTCGTATCAGTTCACTTGCAATATAAAGACGAGAAGTAAGTTTATCTTTGCAGCATAATTTCTTAACGTTATTAATGTGTTCCTAGTAACGACATAAACTAATATCTGCATGCGTGTAGTTTCAACTTGGCAGTAACTCAAAGTGTCATATTCCTTGGTGACTTGCATATCTAACTAATTCATAAAACTCGGGAGAATTAAGCTATTAGATAAATAAAACAGTTCCCGTTATTTGGAAAAATGTTGCGTGTTCCATTTTTCAGTGGCTGTTTTGGGATATATTTTAGGTTTTCCAAGCACATACCAGACCGCACATACCAGAAACGTTCCAGCGGCAAACAACTGGTAGCGAGAAGTGGGGGTAGCATTCTCCCTTTGAAATCAAGGTTAAAAGGTCTTCTTTTTCACTTTTCCTATTTGTTTAGATCGTGTGACAAACAAAACCGCCAATCTCCCATCTCCCTGTTTAGGTATGCAGATTTTTTTTAAGTCTTAGAGCTGGTTTTTGCACTGACTTATCTTGTCTAACAGTGTTGTCTACACCTATAACCATATTAAGTCTGCAAAACGGTGCTCCAAAAATTATTAATAATTGCATAATTTCTACAGAAACAAGGACAAAAATGAGTTACTCTTACCATTGTAAATTAACAAACTACTATTTTAGTAAACTCAGGTGGAATAAACCACCAAATTTGAAAAAGCAACATTTGTACACATTTTATTAAGTGTTTTTAATACCTCTAAGAAGGAAATATTAGGACTATAAGAAAGCTGCTTTCACCCTGTGTACACATATAATACGTTAGCTTTGTGGTATGGTTTATAATCACCCAATGCATGGTTGTGAATATAATTAAATGTGTTTATAAATAACACAATCGAAATACGGAAAATAGCGGATTTCAATTTTTGAAGTATTCTCCATTGTAAACCGATCTTGTATATGTTGAGGATAGAACCTGCTGAAGTACACATTGTAGATCCCCCAATCGCATGATATTAAGAGATGCTTGAAAAACTAAGATAACAGTTTTCCTAGCTGTTATGCTGTGAACATTGTGGCTGGGGCCTTTGTCTAGGGGGGCATCCTCGTGGTCATCTGGGAGTCTGCGATTCAAAACCTACCTGGCTGATCGTTGGCCTGTCTTATAGAAACTGAAAATTAAGGTTTATTTCTGTCTGCTTCTATTCTAGTGTGTTTGTGGGTTAAGGATAATCGTCAAATCACGACTATGTGTTTCAATTTTAAGTAAAGTTTATCAGGGAATACAAATTGTAATTTGGTATCAAATAACATTTGTAAAGCGAGGTAGCTAGTAACAATTTTCCATGATTAGGTGTTAAACGATCTACTCAAGTTACATATAACTGAGAATGTTCAAAGAAAAACCTACTGTTTCAGTTGTAGGTAAGCATTTCCTCCTCTCCTGTAAATCTAGATGTAGTGTGAACTTGACGCCTCGTAATTAGTACTACAGTGAGTAGTACTACTGCATTTTATATTTTTAAATTTGTTCCCACATTTCGCGCCTATATGTGTTACCAATACACTGATTGCTGATAGCGTCATATGAGACCCATGAAAAATAAATTACACGCTTTTTGCAAACTTTGCGTCCCTGGGAGGCTTGTGGGGTTTTCTATGTCTGATTCCAACTCGCCAACTTCTCCATTTTGTATGTTCTTATTTCAGAAGCTCACTGTGCTGGGACTTAGAATTACTAAACCTCCATCTGTCTATAGTCTTTGCTTTCTCTGACGCTGCGTGTACCGTTTGTCAACTCTCCGGTTTTCAAGGTTAACTTTCTATTTATCTCGTTCTAACATGTGTTTCTAACAATAGCTTCTAAAATGTATTTCAGATGAAGTTTGCTGTTCAATAATACATACAAATTATTTGCAATATTCCTTACATTGCCTTTGTTAATAGTAGTTGCTCTATCTAAATTGCCAGTAGTTTCCCCCGCCATTTCCTTCTCATTATGCTCTCTCTCATATTTTACTTTATTGCTAATTGGTTTTATGTCTGTGCTGGATATTCACAATATCCAAAGATACCAGGTTATTAGAGAAGCTGGAATTTAATTATGTTTTTTGTGTGAGCTACGGGATTAAGGAGACGATGGAAAATCCGAATATTTTGTGACCCCAATGAAAATTGGTTTTAGAGCGTTGAAGACATTAGTCATCAGTGGTTATGTTAATGTATATTTGATTTCTGGGAGGGGAGGGCTTGTTTCTGTTTACTCAAAACCATGATAATTAAAACAATGAAATAAAAGGTAACAGAATTGAGCATGCAGAAGCGTATATTATTTGTTTATGCAAATATATTGAATTCTGTCAGTTGAGATCAAGAGCAATACTAACTGATGATACGTTGATTATCCTAATATCTAACATAGTATCAAACAACTGAGACAGGTTGACATAAAACGGTAAAGTAGTGTAGCATTCTAAGAATGCCTAGGAATATAAATAGCATAAAAAGCAATGGAGCTACAGCAGTGGAGTAAAACGGTGAAACATTATATCCGAACTAAATATAAAATATCTTCAACATATTTTGAGGATAGAACCTGCTGGAGCATACATTGTATATATAGGATGACATAAAAGGTTAAAGCAGTAAGAACAGACTGCAATGCTTAGCGAATCTTTAGATATCCTAATATCTCTGATATCCCAGGATCTACTGCTACGGTAGATCACATCATTCTTAATCGATACACACACATTCACACACATACACACAGAAGTTTAAACTCAGCTTGCTCTGCACTAAGTAGAGAATGTAAAAAGATATACGAGACAACATGATTTACATTTAGAGGTGCCTATGCATAGGCGTGGGCCTACTCATTTATAGCTTCATTTAACCTTTTCTTGACTTATAAGTCCCTCTTGCTTTAAACGCACTAGACTGGACTCTGGACTGGACTACTGAGCGGAGGGAATTCCGCACTGAGCAAATGCCGCTATTCTATGTCAGATTAAATGAAACGAAGTGTAGGTACGCGAAACTTGGGAAATTGAATAAATCTCCACAGCATTCGTATGTTGACTCAGGAGGGTTGGCCACTGGGAATCGAACCCTGGACCTCCTGAATGTTAGCCTCGCGCGTTACCGTAGAGCCATTATGCTCTGTGCTTACACGCAATAAATAAGCAGGGTTCATACTTCAAAGCCCATTTCATTTTAAACTAACCTTGATATATGAAGTATAATTATTTAACATGATACATTTTGTCAAGAATGTACCGGGAATGGATAATTTAAAAATCCTGTTTAGAAGGGGTTTCAAAATTATTGTTGTCGCTAAGTTGGTACAGCTTTCCTCTATACCCACGCGGAGTTTGATCGTCATCTGCCATCTAGTTTGTTTAAAGTACGCCATTTTGTTAGTTCATCTCAAAAGTGATTTGCTTTTTTACGATGGATACAAATACTGAACAAAGATTCTGTCTCAAATTTTGCATTGCAAATAGTATTTCGTGTGCCGAATCGCTGAAAATGTTACAGAGGGCTTACGGTGAATCGACATTATCAAAAACACGTGTATATGAGTGGTACAGTGCATTCAAAAGTGGACGAGATGTGGTGGAAAATTTGCCTCGCTCTTGTCGGTCATCAACGGTTTCAACTGAACTGAACATCACTAAAGTGAAGAAAATTGTGTCTGAAAATCGTCATTTAGGTCTGAGAGAGATTGCCGCTACACTTTCTGTGTCTCACGAATTGATTCGTACCATTTTAAACGATTATTTGGGCATGATACGCGTTGCAGCTCGATTAGTTCCGAAAGACTTGAATTTTCTACAAAAACTGAATTGCATAAGGATTGCTGAAGACATGCTAGAACGAGCCAGTTCCGACCCCACATTCATGAAACGCATTGTAACTGGTGATGAGACGTGGGTTGACGAGTTTGACACTCAAACTCGTCAACAAGCTTCCGAATGGCGCCTTCCAACTGAACCGAAACCTAAAAGACACGTGAAACTCGATCGAAACTGAAGGTCATGTTGAGAGTTTTTTTTTCGATTACCGCGGTGTCGTGCACTCGAGAGTTCTTGCCAGAAGGCCAGATGGTAAACGAAGTCTATTATCTGAGCGTTATGCGGCGTTTGAGAGAACAAATATGGCGAAAAAGGTCAGATTTGTGGAACGACAACTCACGGATTCTGCACCACGATAACGCACCAGCTCACAAGGCTATTATTGTGAACGAATTTCTGGCCAAAAACTCAACAAATTTCATCGAACAACCACCGTAAATACCTGATCTGGCTCCCGCTGATTTCTTTCTCTTTCCAAAACTCAAATTACCACTTCGAGGCACCCGTTTTCAGTCGACAGAGGACATAAAGGAAAATTCGCGGTGACAATTGACATCGATTCCTAAAAGTGCCTACAAAAAATGTTTTGATGATTGGATTATTCGTTGGCATAAATATATAATTTCAGAAGGGGCCTACTTTGAAGGCGATAAAATAAAATTGGATGAGTAATTCATTTTCTGTGTTTTATTGGCAAATTCCCGGAACTTTCTTGACACAGTAGCATATTTCAAGTAAATTAAAAGTTAAGCGATTTTTAAATAAAAGAGCAAAATACATGCAACTACAGTTGAGTGTAGCCCCATAATCTTTCAAGCATGCCATTACACCGGTTATTCTACTTGGGCCCTATCCGTCCTTTACCACAGGCACATTTGACTGCAGTGGGATTTAAACTTGCAATTTTTGGCTTTCAATGAATGGTAAGTCCATTACCTATCGGCTTAATGCTCACGGTCATTCGAATTGCTTTTGGAAGAGAGTGGAAGAGATTTAAAAGCCGGTTTAGGAGGTAAAGGAATAGCGGTGTATGTAGGAAAATAACTTGATCAAGATAGGCTTTGATAGTTAAAGAGCACCAAATGGAAAAAGCGATATGTTTTTATAGTTGTGAAAAAAACAATTTTATCCATTTCTGGTCAAATTTCACATTCTCAAGTTTTGTGACATAAAGGTATATCTAGTAAGAAGGTTCAAAGCACTTCTATGAAGAATTTTTTTCATTTGCCTCCAAATATTTAAAAGAATAAATTAGGAATTAAGGATTTTTGTGCAATCAATAACAATAAATATAAAAACCAAAACAGACTTAGTGAGCTTATATTTTCTGTCCTTGGTGTATATATTTTAATTCTTTGGGAATTAATGGTGAAGAACGCATTATCACAATCCTGCATCTTTAGATTCGTACGACATTCTGGACTGTCGAAAAGCTAAATTTTACACACATGCATATATAGTGTATCCTATAATTCATCCGCAAAATTGGTAGGATTAATTAAAAGAATGTGGCTTCCTATTTTCATTCAGAACCCCTCATTTGTGTGCCAATAGTAGAAACAATGTAGTATTGGTGCACAATCAATACGAGATTTAAAATGATTGGACTCACAACTTTGCAAACTTTCCTGTTCTTTGAGGCTGTGCACGCCGCTGATAATCAGCTCGGTTGATTTTACATCTATGTAGTTAGCGACAACACCCTCTCTAACATACTGGTGGATGAGACGGTACGGCGCTAGTCATCGAATCCCGCAATACAATGTTCACATCTCTCTCTGAAGTTTAAATTTATAGTTTTCTAATTTGCTGGTTTTCCTGATGAGGTACACAATTTAATCAGCACTAATACGGTTAGTTTGCTTTTGTGAAGCCAAGACGATAAACCTTCTAGTATACGTTACTTTCAAAAGAATGTGAATAATATATACGTAGCAATCAATATTAAGTGCCGTAATTGTGAAAGAACCTGTGAATATTGATGTAAAGCAATTATGTTTGTTGAAAACGTTTATATAATGTGTGCTTTGAAATGTAGTAACTAAAACTATATATTTGGGGTGGAAGAAAAAAAATCCTGATCGTTGCTTAGATTCAAAATGTATCCGTTATTAGATATTATGCCGTTTTAATCACTTGAGCTACTGTGGTCCTGCGAAAATGTGCTTCTGAAAATCTTATTTATTCCTACACGTGACTACTATTAGAACCATGAATTGCTAAACATTATATTCATATTATAAAGATATACACATTATGTGTAAGGAAAAAAATTATTTCAACGAGGTGTGAAACGGAGATCAAAAAGGCTAACATCCTAAGCTAATCTAAGTTGCGAAATTTTGAGCTCACGTGCTTTTTGATGCTAAGTGGTAGTACTGTGCATGCTTAAGAACTTTGCTTGACAGATATCCGTTGAATCAGATGAACTATTACTGACACGAACTTTAGCTGCTTGTGGTGAGAACACAACACTCCTGGAATTTTTGACAGGGTGCGAGGCTCTTTCTTCGGAGGTGCAACATCTACAGGGATGTTGCGGAATGCCACATTCAGCAGTTCTTCGGTTATATTTTGTGCTTCGGATATTGTAGTAATTCTCGAAGTCCTTATCTATTTGCCTTTCTTGTAGAATAAGTCTTAATTAGTTTTATGTAGAACTGATTTTGCTACAGAGATAGTTGTTCATTTTTATTTCATTTGAAATTCGTTCGACAATATGATAATATTGTTTCGTAAATTGTGAAACGTGTCTACAATGATAATGTTTACATATATAACATCAATGTATAGTAGGTACCTGTATTTTAGAAACTCCTTCGAGGGGTATAGAGAAGTGTATCCCTTCAGATGTTAAATTCAATTGTTTTTGAAACATTTTCCATTGCGCTTACATGCTAATCGTATATTACATTAATTTTATTTTTCAGTACGATAAAATCATATTGCGTAAACGCAGCAAAATACGAAGGCTCATTATGAAATGCAAACAAAGCCGACAACATAAAAATAAAGCTAGATATGCAAGCTTGAACACTCAATTTCTTCAATCTCTTAACCCGATGTCCAACGCTAACCGAAGCGCTACATAATGCTAATATGTCTCCGCTCTCCGGGTGTTCATGTCACGGTCCACTGAGGCCTAATCTGTGGCGTGCTAACCCTTAATACATTTTATACTGTAGCAAAACATTTATAGCCCATCTCAAAATGTTTATTTGGACCCCTCTACAATCCTGCCAATTTGTGTGGTCAAATTCTGCGACAGCCTCCATCCATCCATCCATCCATCCATCCATCCGTCCATCCATCCATCCCACTTAAAGTTTGAGTTACGCTTAAAGACGATTTTTACCTTATGTTGTTACATGATTATATATCCGGACTTGCATTCGTAGCTGTTGGCAAACACTTTGTGTTTGAATCACCATAAATATACTGTTATCCAACATGTCTTAAATTTGGGACGGATTACGTGCATAGTATGCACACATTCTGCAAACTAGCACTTTGCTAATTGTATTAGCTTTGAGAATATTTAGAATGCGCCGCGCCTTTATTATTACTTCTATATAACACTGCACTCCAAACTATCATATGCCGCAACTGGCCTTTTTATTTCTTATCTTCTTTTTTTCATGTTCAAGAGTGCCTGTCTTATAACCTAACATTTAGATATAATGATTTAATAAGTTTTACGACCCATATAACTGTTTTACTCAACTAATAATATAACGGTTTCCATTTTCGTGAATAAATGGAATAATATAAACTGTATTAACGGAGAGGAATGTATTACATTCTTTTAGCTGAACCTATATTTGACCTATACTTTTTTCAGGGTTACATATAAAACATTTGGATGTAGAACATGCAGTTTGGAACCTAGTAGGCCCTGAAAATATTGAGAGAAAACAAACATTTATCATTTGGACACCAATTTATATCCACAATTCTGACAATCATAATCAGAGCAACTTAAGTGAATCCAGATCATAAGGTTTAAAATAAGAATTTAAATTGCAGTATTAAATATTGAAAGAAACCTATTAAATATGGTTATACTTCAGACACTTCAATTCTTCAATTCACAGATTCGTTGTGGTACGTCAATTTAAACAAATATAGCCGATAGTTTTCGATTTATTGTTTTTTTTATGTTTTCTGGATACAAAATTACCTGCCTAGGAGATTTTCTGTCTGATTTTAAAGTAGCAATGATAAAATAATTTTCCCATAAACTATGTAAGTTAAATGATATTTAAGGGAGGACGGTATTATTTTATTGTAGTCTAAACGAACTATGCATGTCTGGCAAACTTATGTACAGTCAGTTTGAAAGAAACATTGCCGTATAGGGCCATATTGACATATTAGATAATGGTGTAGCACCTCGGAAAACATAACGCAAGCTTTTTAGATAATTTACTGGTGTCAATTACCCGTTATTTGAATCACCATTTCATATCTTTAATTTCGTCAAAAATGTTTGTAACTATTCTAGATAGTAGTAGCGGCTGAATGGTCTATAATTTCGTCGCTAGGTTATGCTAGAGATGCGAGGCAATATTACACTCAGTGGTTATAAATGGTATTTGGGACTACGCACCTCTGTGATTACACTAGACAGCGGTCTATTTTAACAATACTGAACTCTCCATGAATCTTTGAAAAGAGAAAACGAACACCGTTTATGTCTTATAATTCTACGAGCACGTAGACATTTGTAGCATAAAAGCATCCTTTATGATTTCCCTACAGATGATAATCACATGGATTTGGACTGCTTAGAGAGTAGACCGTCAGTTATTTTCCCAGATAAAGCTTCTTGAATTGCAGCAGTTATGTTGGACTTCTTTCTTCGACGAACTTCTCGTCTTCTCATCTAATTTTCTCCCTCCATTAGGGTTGTTGACTCTCTATATCTACTTCGCTTCTGATTTTGAGTGACGGTGCTTAGATCGTCTTGATCTGTTTAACCAACAATCTGATAACTTAACTCGATAAAAGTCAGTAAAAGGAATACGTGTTGTAGTGGCTGCTTATTTTTGTGCTCAGTCGAGTACTGGAGGGCTGATTGTGTTTGGCTCTTGTGAAGGAGGGTTTGATATATTTTGTATAACCATTCTGCCGGAAGGTGTAGCTTTGATGTCTGAGCTCTTCTTATAAGTGGCTGTAGTCCGAGTTGGCGACTGCTTTGTGGGTGCACTTACTCGGTGGGACTTTTAGTGGGAGCTGTTTAGATAGATGTCCGTATGCGTTGATTTCCGGTAGACTGCATGATTTAGTTTTCCGCTATTGTCTTCCCAGACCACGATGTCAAGAAATGGCAGAACCTCGTCCTTCTTCACTTCTATTATGATTATCTGTCACTTCAAAACGAAAGCTTTGGCACATATTTTGACCAGTATATTGTGGTATTATTACAAACTAGGTGATTTATATATGGGTTAAATGTGAGATTTCAGTTGGAGCACTACATAATACAATAAACACACACTCTTCTGTAGTACACACCTTAAAACAGCTTACAACAAATAAATGAATTACCTGACATAATCCGCTAATCTACAAACCATGCTAATCATCGTTAGACTGCACTACAGATATCGTTACCCTCCTTAAGCGCATGAGCTTGGCTATCGCCGTGCGACTCCATTCAATCCGATGTAACGGGATAGACCAGTTTGTTAAGAGTCGTGTCACTAAAGAGTAAGCAATAAACTTTTTTCAGGGATTAACTGTTGTGTTAACCTATTACATAGAAAATACTATTTCATTCAGATTTTCACTGCAAGTGATTATTGCATTTATCAAGAAATAAACGGTACTGTATTGCGTAATATTTCAGAACTAGAAGCACTAATAGACCAAATGTTCAAGACGCTTAATTAGTATTCTTTGGGGGAATTTTGGGCAGGTTTTCATTCTCCCTATCCTAGGCTCAGTTGTCAACTAAATCTCTAGGCATATCTCCGTCAATGCAGCATTTTTGTTAGCATAAAAATCACTACAATAACATATCAATAAAAGCACATTCATTATTTGAATATTAATGTTATTATTCTTTCAAACATCTCATGTGTAACACAACGATTCGATGGTAGAATCAGCCAAAAGATTCCAGTCTTTGACTTTCGATTTTTCTATTTCATTCCACATCTCCGTAGGAATATCAATCTTGCGTTGAAAAATATAAAGTGAAATAGCAAATAATTGCTCACTAAGTAGCTTTTGAAACTAATTTAGAGAAAATATGCTTCGGCTCTGTCTTCCTGTAAACGTCGTATCAAGAGCAAAAATGTTACTACTGTAAGGCGAAATATGATGACCCTTTTTAAAGCTATGTGACATTTCTGATAGTATTATGAAATTATTGAGTTTAAATGATTTATATATTCGATATTATAATAATCGTGTCAAAATGTATGGAAAACGTAACACCTATATAATTTTAATAAGGATTTCTAGTTTAGTGTAAATTTACCACACAGAAGTGAGGAGATTAATAGGAGTAAAACATTAAAACGAATCCATATGGGAATAACGAACTCTAATATTTTACATGCCAACATGAATTGGAGGACTCAATATCATACTAGCATGTTTTCTGAATAGCTTAGTGGTTAGAGTAACCGCACGGAGAGCTGGAGTACCATGTTCTATCGACTGTCGCATTGCATTTTTCAGCTGGTTTTATCAGTAATACACATACGCTTGGTAAGGCGTTAATGTAACAATATTGGCAATATAATAATGCCTTTAATTTCGAAAACTTAAACTGAGAGAGAAACAGTATGTTTTGGTCTCTCAATTTTTATTCTAATGAAGTACTTTTTATGTAAAAGAGTTAATGCATCTTCCGTTGCAAAGGATTTTTCTTGGTTTCTAAGAGAATTTGCAGAATTTTATAGATATAAGAGCAATTTAAAAGAAACTTTAAAATTATAGAATTCCATCTGAATATATTCTGTGAATTTTTGTCTAATACTCTTATTTGGCTCGTTAATTTTACCTATTAACGTTTTATATTAGTTAATTAATGTATATTTGATATTTGGAGTCCACTTTAGTCAACATTTTATCACTTTTGGGTTAATGAAACGAAAATGAATAATACAGGACTTTAATACTTTTTTAAACAATTTTATGGTGGTCAACATGTTAGAGATCAACGTGAAATAAACCAAATTGGCACACGCCATGAATGAAATTTAAGTCGCCATTACATCATATTTTTTTTCTCTGGAGTTTAGACCATATATGATAATCAATGTCCTACATACTGGTTTATAAGTATCTTTATATGCTTTACTTCCAGCAACGGGTTATTGTCGATACTCCCTATGTTTAGTGGAGTCTAACTGAAATTCTTAATCAGTTAGCTTATTTTTCTGCTTTGTCCAATTACTCGATACTTCAAATATTAACTCAGAAAGTGTCTTTCTTTAACATAGTTTTGGGCTCGAACTAAACCCGACAAGGTTTTATTTCCACACTATTATGATACGTTATTAAAATATACTTGTAGTAGGTTTCAAAACCTTGGAATCTTTAGTAAAAGTGCGCTGTGCTAACTAAGCTGGGTCAGCCCTGTCTATTCTGCTACGGATACATGCTGCCCATCAAAGTAGCAAGTAATCTGAGATTGCTTCATTTCTCTCAATCGGTACCGAAAATTTAGGCCTAGTTTAACATGTTGCAATCAAGTGCAGTCACCAGGTTTACCTGGGTGGAATGTAGATGGCTACTATATCTATTTGCTTAAAGGCGGCTTTACCTATGAAGTAAAATAGGTTTAGCTAGACCATACTTGCAGAGCCGCAGGATTTAGCACTAAACCTGAAATCATTTGGCATTACTCCCATGTATGTAATTGCTCGTTTCAAGACGTTTATCCCTCCCCAGCACTTCAGCTAAGTTAGTTGACTATTCCTCTGATTAGGATTAGGATTAGTCAAGGACGGGCCCCCCAGGAATCTGGGATAGATCACTGTAATGTAGGCCGTTGTGGCCCTTTGCCATTTACGGGACCCTAGGGAGAGAGGGACGAGCGAAGAAACCCGAAGGGCGACCAGATCCGGATAACGATGGACGCAGGCAGGTTGGCGTCCCTGTCGGTTACAGTTGGAACACTCCCGACGCCGCCCTAGTCCCTGCTCACGAGCCCCTGATCCTCCCTGTAAGTCCCCAGAGGGATCCCTGAAACCAGAAGGCGGGTCCCGAGCTCGTGTTCTATGTTGATGCCAATATAAGCTTTTTCAATGCGCAATTTACCACCGAGCCCCATATGCCAAACACCGTCGCATGTTCCTGCAATGCTGAAAGAGATGATTAGGAAATTTTGGCATGAGGCGGGATTTTCGGTTCTAGAAGGGAAAACTTTCTAAGTCTTCTTCTTTCGGGAATGAGGAATCTTGGCTGGCTATCCAATAGAAAATTTGGTAAAAGAGGGATGATGTAATTCTCAGGAATTGTGAGTGGGATCACAAAACAAACACTGTTTTCCCGGATATCTCCTATTTATCCATTTTAACACACAATTACGATAATTTCCCCATTGACTTCCTTAGACTTACAATATTATAAGCCTTCCATATATTTAAAGTCCCAGGCAAACTAGTTTACACCGAATAGTTACATATAACGCTTTATCTATCAACAAGTTTATCTCCGTTTCTGAATTAATTCGTTTTAATTTCCTATTCGGTTCCCCTCTCGAACCTTGATATAATCACCATCATTTTCTCACCCGCGATTCTTGGAAATGTTTAACTCAACAATTTTGTTCTTAATTTACCTTTAGACGCTGAACTAAGCGCGTTCATTTCTTTCACTTTTCACAACGTTATAAGTATTCATTTCTGCCATCGCCGACAATTCAACAATTTAGTACGTGTTTCTCCCTCCGCGAATATTTCACCAATATTTCTTCCACCTCGTTATTTCCTTCCTCCCAGCAGATCGCCGGCCTAGACAAATTTCATAAACTCCGCCGGTTTTCTAGGATTCCAGCCGACATTACGCGAACTTAGTAAGTTTCAATAATTTGATTGGCTGGAACATTCATTCCTGGGTATTTCCTTCACTCTCAAGGAGTTACAATATATGTGGCAACGACTCAAAAAGACTAAGGTTTCAGGCTTGTAAAAAATTAGTCCAATTTGTTGTACGCCTCTCTGAACATAATTCTTAGGAAATTTGCTCAATTTAGTAGCTTAGACTACTATCTTTCCTGTGCTTATGCCTAATTCTGCACGCACAGCTGCTAGGTTTTCCAAAACTTTATTATAGTATTGCATTTATTCTTGAATTATTTATTTCGATATCCTAATGCTATGTTCATATGCCTTCTTATTCTAGCCTTACGTTTCTTCTTTGTTTCAGTTAATTAAAGCCTCTTCTGCTTTAATGTTTATGGTTTTGTCCCACCTTTAAATAACACTTTAATTATTTTAATTTCTTTCCTATGGGCTATATAATTATGTTTCAGGGAACAGGAAATGGTGTACTGGAAAATCCTGGGGATGTAATAAAACTACCCAGCATTCACCTGACGATCCGCAGAAACACCCCAAAAACCCATAGGTGAGGTAGACCGGCCGCGGGGTTCGAACCCACGACCTCCCGAATGCAGGACACAGGTGAAACCGCCTGAGCCACCCCACTTGGTATTCCTATGCTTACGCTATAGTTTCAGATCTCGCCAGCATTCGTGGGTAGATCATTGGACCTGAGAAGCCACGTCGCAGAAGAATAAGACAAGTGTTAATTATGATGATTGTTTAATATTGGAAAACATCATCTCTATTTTAGTCAGATGCCGCTTTTTGCAAACAAAATTTGTTCAGCCCTTTTATTTTATATTTGAGCTTCATAGCAAGTTTCTGTAATCAGTAGGTTTCATTTTTAATAATTTTATTTAAGTTACTTTTGTTCTGGTTTGTTTTATTAATGCCATACTAAGAGATATTTCTATGGTAATATATTGCTTTTTTTCAATTTACGAAAATCCTCAAGGACAAAAAAGGTGCTCAGTGCTAATAATAGTCCATTTTCACGTGTTTTTCGATGCAGGGACTAAACTAATATAAAAACAACTTGGAAATTGGAGGTTTTTCTCCTGAGATATTTCTTATTAGAAGTTTTACTATTCTATATTTGCATGATTAATTCACTAAGACGTGCTTATGAAGTAATATACGTTTTCCTAATAAGAAGAGATATACTACCTTCTTGTTGAGGTTGTTGACATACAATATTACAACAAAATTCTGTATCAGATATGTCAGCTTAATATGCAAGAAGAAGAGTAAGATTCTGTCTGACATTTTCTTTAAATTGGACCTAAACCAAATATTAACCTTTGCAGTATTAAGTTTAGGACATAATACAACATAAGATAAAAGAAAAATAATTAAAAGTTAACAAAATGCTTTTGCAAAGGACACAATTTTAAGAAGTGAAGAAGAATCGGCATTTATAAAACGTCGGTCGCCCATTTCGTCACACAAGATTACATCAGCGTTACATTATCACAAATGCTTATGTATCATGCTCGCTACATTTAGGATGTTAGCCTTGCATGCACACTGTAAAGAGTGGCAACGCTGTGCTTTTCAGAGACATCTGTTTGTAAGGATATTGTCACATCGTACTGCAAGTACTCCATCTTGATGAAAAACTCACGATGAGTACATTTGCTTTTGCTTCGCTTTAAGCTATACACAAAATTTAGGGTTTAATTATTTAAACTCCTAAACACATTTTTAATGCCTATTGATAGCATTTCAACTTATACGACGTATTGTTTACTTTCACTTTTCAATAATCCAGACTTAGATGGTATTAGTTATGAGTATGAGGTTTACGCATTGTTACTGATGAATAGACAAATTAGACGAGATTCACTAAAATGGACAGCTTTCATCCAATTTAGAGGACTTTTACCTATGTCATTTTTCTCTGTTTCCACCGATGAAAGAGAAAATGGGATGTCAGTACGATGCTGTGAACAAGGGATACATACTGAACTATTTGCAGACACTTCTGTCTACTTTCTAAAAAATGAAGGTACAGAATAGCTAACAATTGGCAGCAATGCATTACAGTAGTGAAATTACGTTTGTATTTTAAGCGCGTACTGTCTGCCATCCCTTACATTGAAAAGAAAAGTTGTTGTAAAGGAAATAATTATATTAAATAAATTGTCTTTATGTTATGTACACTTCGAGTACAATGAAAGTGTAGAATAACAATACCATTATTCTGATAAACTTCAAGTCAAATATTTTTTTCACTATTAAGAGATATGCATCTTATGGTTATGTAATTCAGGAAGAGATAAGACGACTTTTTTCGTGCTGTATACAGAGACTGAAATATTTTAACTTATTTACTATATGTAAAAGTATGTGTCTCTTACACACTGTTTGCATTACTTTCTTGATACCAGCAGTATCCATCCAGTCTCTCTCAAAATGCACAATGCTCAGAAGTTTACGATAAGAGACAACTGCGTAAGTTTTGAAAATGAAGCTATAGTAAGGAAGCATTTGTCGTGCTGTGTAAACACGAGTGGATGAAGTTGTATGGTTAAACTGAAACCAGCAATGGAGGAGGGAACAAAGGTATTTGGAGACAAAGTTTTGGGATAGCCTGAACTGGAGAGGTGCTGTATTTCCACATGGATGAGCGTCAGAACTTCCAATCTTATCGGTCGCTTTGGCCTTTGATACATGTGTCCTCAACTGAAAACTCTAGGTCACTGCAGTAACAAGCCTGAACAATTTGTCAACAGGACCGTCGAGTTTTTAATACTATGAAAGCAAAATCGGATTGTTATTTTGTTTGCCAGTGCAAGAAACTTACTATACACATTTTCAAACTTCTTTCAATTTAAATTAATAATAGTATGCAATACAATCTCCTTTGATACACATTAAGCAGTTTTATGAATATTATAATTTATATTAATGTAATTACAGTTGTATTACATAAACCCATATGACTCAATCACGATTAGAGTATATTTTCAATAATTGAAAAAGTGTGGTTTGGAATTTCGGTTGGTGGGAATTATCCAAAGCTTTTCTTTGTCCTGAAAAGAAGAATGAACTCATTAAAATTTGGTTCACTTTAGAACTTATCATTATCGATCATTTAAATTAACGTCCCTGAAGATTTGAGATACTAGACAGGATAACCGTCTGGAAAACACAAAATAAATGAAATTGTTTCTGTGAACTTCGGATACCTGAATACGTTACGCAAGCGAATAGTTGAGAGGTTGTAGGTGATATAAAGAGTTTGTGGCAAAAATACGGTGGAACTTTGTTTATTCTCCTTACATTTGCTGTAGACAGTACTCGTTCCCTGACTTAGTGTTGATATTCTAGATAAGTTATACTGTTAACGGGTAGGTGTTGGAAGATTATAGAAGTTTTAGGAAAGATTAAGGGAGGTATGTTAGGAAGCTCTACAAAAATATTTTGAATTAACTTGTAGTGATCTGGCAGGTCTGAATTGAAGCAGGCTATATTCATTTTACAATATTCACTTATTATTCTTATATCCAAAATTAAAGCTAATCCTCTCTTTTCAGTACTTAAATATCTGCTAATGCAATAAGCAAAATGATGCTTGATACGAGTGAGTGAGTGCTGTTTAAGGGCCCGTCGACAACTAGGTAATTTGGGCCCGTCTTGATACGAATTACAAGGAGTTATTGTCACATTAATATTCCAGATCAAGCTATGATTCTTAATGAAAGTATATCGAAGTGATACTAGGTTGAAAATTAAGCTACCAGAGTCTCTGTTTTCTCCCCACAAACCCTGGTTTGGTGGGGGGACTTTTAATGAATAACTAATAATATCAAATTGCCCACATACACATATTAAACAAGAGAATTTGCAAAAATGTGGAGTTTATATCGCTTCAGTTGCACTCGCCATTGGAAAAGGAAAACCGAAAACTTATATGCGGGCGATTTTCTCTTGGCCAACTGAAATGTTGAATGAAACTAACATTTAGTGTGGTCTTGCACACATATACCCGTAGCCTTGATCCGGACAAAGTTTAAGAGTGTCTGGTATAGTACCATACCGCTGATCGTTGAGTGAAGAGAGATATTATGTCAGCCTTTACAACCTAAAGTTGTGTAATTTTTTCCGGCGAATAGAGCCCAATTGGGAGAAAAACCCGATCACAGACACTTTTGTTTTCGATTTATTATCACTCTAAAAATCGCAACTTAGTCTCCGATGTCAGGTTGAAAAGAGCTCCTTATTAGACACAGAACTGATTTATTGTCCGGTGTCTGTTAAACGAAGCCGTACACATCGATAAAGCCTCGTCAGCGATGGTTGCTCGATGTGAACAAACGCATAGATGCCTGCTGAAGGGAAGAGGTTATTCTTTGGCGAGAGTCTTCCAGCAGTGGAAAGCGAAAAGATACGAAACAGGTTCCTCGTGTCTAGGTTGGTTACATATGTCGGCACTTTGTGATAGCCGCCACTGTGGCCACGTGAAGTGCTTATCTCCCCCATACACACTCTAAAAGGCTGATAAAAGTATAATATATCCTCTTCCTCGTTTACTGGCGGACAAATTATACTCGGTTTCAAGATACCTAATAGTGGATGGAATGAGACCTGTAATTCCTACTGAACTAGTTGCATTCAAAATCATTAGGTGCCATTTTTGCTCTGAAAACTTTCTCCATATGATGAAATATAATGTTTTATAGTTAAATTGTATCGTTCATAATGCAGGTGTTTTTAAGCTTTACTGGAGTTTAAATAATGTCTTGATATCTATTTTTGTGATTTTAAAAGTATATATGCATTTAGAGTAACATTTAATAGTTAGTTTTCTCCGTTTGAAAACACTTAACTTCTACTATGTCGTAAGTAAGATTCAAATACGTATTTATACTTTATATGTAAGGTATTCCCTTATTATATATGTGAACCTTCCGAGTGTTTAGCCCGCTCGCCTATCACCTAAGCAGCCGGGATTCAATCCCAGGGGAGTTGAGTAGACAAAAATGCGTCTGGACAGGTTTTCTCCGGTTTCCCCTACCACTTATTCCACCGATTGCTCCTTTACTATTTTTCCTGTCATCCATTTCACCGTCATTTCACATTATCCAATTCCTCATTTTCAACCCAGATATTGGGCTGATCATCCATCCTGTTTTCCCTCTGATCCAGAGCCTCTGTTTCTCCATAGGCGTCCGACCCGAGGTGGTGGCTTGTAAGTCTTGCATACGAGAGGGTAAACATAGAAAGAAAGAAAAAAGAAAGAAAGAAGAAAAAATTACATATATACATATTATAATTAGGGCTATAGAGTTGCCTGAATTATAATTTAGTATACAGTTTTCCGCATAAGAAAAAAATCTTAAATGTCGTGTCTCTTATGGTAAAAGTGTCTACTAACCCACACTTCTAAGTGAGATGTCCATCACTGCACTTGACGCAGTCAAAGTAAGACACCAAAAACCACCACTTTAACCTTGAGACCCAGGCAATGAACTGGATAACCTGACCTCTTGGATTTTTTCAGTTGACTCAATATTGCTGATGATGTCCATTGTTTACTGCATCTGATTCCCAAAACAGGTGCGAAACTCCATCAAGTATTCGGTTAAGCCAGGCGTCACTATTTCACTTGATTTTGCAACGATGCAAACAGGCTTGCTCCGTGCATGCAGTGTGTAATCACGTGTTAGCAGGGATTATCTCCCTTCATTGTACAGTGTGTCGTTTGTCAGTTTATTATGTTGGAAACAGAAAGTGGTCCAACATGCAAGCCATCGGTGCTTATGATTTGCCTGCCTAAGAGGAATCCTTAGGCAGGCCATGTGGTGGTGTAAGTGCCTAGTTTGCAGCAAAGTTCTGCATTCTAAAAATCAGTTTACAGCGTCGTTACACAATCCGCGCAACTGAGTAAGACAGTTACCAAGGAGAAGAGGTTTCTTTCAAATCGTGTAAGATATCAATAAATTAGGAAGATGCCTGTTAATTTTCAGTGCTCTAAATATGACCGTTTTACGTTACAAATTAGTTCTCATACAGTTTACGTTGCTATGCGATTACAATCGTATTAACCAATTAAAGAGCTTGCTGTTTTATCATTTAACACTTTAATAATTGTCCTTTACGACTACTAATTACCGTCAAACCTATAAAAATATCTACATGTTCATATCCGAAGTATAAATACAAATGCGAGGTATAATAGAGAATGTTTCCTACCAATGGTGAAACTACAACAGTTGTAAAAATTTCTGAAAGGTGAATTACGTATTTCAAGCACAAAATGTTGAATAATATCAGAGCACTGAAGGGGTTACCTGTACTTATTCTTCGCGTAGTTGCTCATGCAGTGCACAGAAGGCGATTCGCAGGAGCATTGAGAAAATTTGCTCTCTCTCTGCTTTACTCAAAGGTAATAAGTTGGTGAATCCAGGCTTTTAAACCAACTTCAAAAGTGAAATTATAGTCATAAATCTCGTTTTTTGATAGTCTTTCTGTACATACACCGGAATATCAAACAGGGTGTTCAAGTCTGTAACCATCAAATTGCTTTGCAGGATACAGATATACCCTTAAGTTAAGGCGTAATACATATCTGAGTTTTCACTCTCATTAAAGCTTGTTTACATGCGCTACTTCAAAAATAAAGAAAGTATGTTAATAAAATATTAAAAGTATTGTCTCTATTTTCGTATTTTCACCAAGAAGACTAATTCATAATTTGTGATATCGAATCCTTATATAATGTTCTAGGGCACCCAATTTGTTCCCAAAGAGGATCTTCATATGAATATTTTCATTGGCTTCCAATAGAATAACATTTATATGCATCTTTAGTTACTTAATTATTTATTTATTTATTATTTATTTATATCTGGGAAGGGACAAACTATCAGCATGTTCAGCTTTAAGTGTTACTTAAAACGTATTAATAGATCCAAGACTTATATTAATTTTATTTCAACTGGTGAGAAGTACTATATACAGGTATGTGTGCATAGCAAATTGTATGACTAATTTCAAGTGGGTGTTAAGTATATATCTCCAGGCTATATGATACTGCAGTCTTTAAGAATAAGATAGTTGGCAAATTTAAAACCAAATACCTTTGGAATTTAAGCGGAGAACACTGTATATTGGAAGGTGTGTGTGTGTTTTAATTTGTGTAATGTGTGTGTAACAGAGAGAGAGAGAGAGAGAGAGAGAGAGAGAGAGAGAGAGAGAGAGAGAGAGACTTTAGACTGTCTTGGAAACTAATAGTTTTGTGGATAGGGAAGAGCTTGAATCTAACGTTACCTCTAATGCCATTAGGAGAAGTCCAACTTTGGATGCCCTTCTGGTATCTATATCTACCTCCTAGGTTCATAACAGCTTCTTGCTAGGCGTTTGGAAAGATTAATTAATGGCTGGCGCAAAGCCAACGTTTTAGTTATGTAAATTAATGGAACTGTTGAAGATGTAACGTTAAAGTGAAGCTGAACAAAATATCCACTACATTGAAAAATATAGTACAGATAAAGGGTTGTAATCAAAGATGGAAGTGTTGTAGATTTATGCAGTCTGCTATAGACAGCACAACTTAATATGGCTTTATTAAACACATTTATATACAGAGAAAAGAATCAGCAGCATTTTGGGAAACCTCACTGTGTCTGAGTTACCTAGATATATTACAAAATTTAATCACCTATTGTAAGGGAGGTCAAGAGCACCCTTGTGGTCCACAGGGAAAATATTTGTGGTTATGTGGAAACTTTTGCGGTGATAAGATACTGCAAACTAGCAATTGGTGTAGCAAAGAATGTACAAGGTTTAGTGCAAAAGCAGCACAATCTTTAGCAAATAAAGGGAAAGCACGGTTCCGAATGCCCTCGCATTTTCTAAACTTATATTACCTGCTATTTTGCTGCTTCCTCAGGGTAAGCACACCATCCAATATAGCACTATGAGTGTCCTACAGACCGGCATTCTTTGTCTCATGTACATAACAGCTTAGCAGTAAAGTACGCTGTTAGCTTTATCAAGTATTAAGATAAAACCTCGTGCCTCTCCTTTCAGTGTCGTTTCTTTATCTTTTTTCTTCGTTTTCGTGTTTATTTCAATTTCTTTAATGCAGTTGTTACGTTATTTGGTTTGTAAACCTTTTATTAAACACGTCTAGCAATTGAAGTTTATGTGCATACAATGACAGAGTATATGTTTATTGCTACAGGTCTCCCTGTTAACTACAGGAACATTACTGCCAGAAACTTTATTTCAGGTTTCTGGCCTTTTCTGACAAGTAATGATAGAAAAAGACCATGGCCATAAACGACAATGTCGTCGGTCTTGAGTCCAGCTGTGACGACATAGTGGACTGAAATCTTTAATTGAGACATTGACATGGGAACGTTAGGAAGTGCCACAAATAAAGTATTTCAGAGAGAGAGAGAGAGAGAGAAAACAAATATATGTACACCTTTTCACCAACATCATATATAGTAGGCACGTACTGACAATTTGTGCTAGATATGACATTTGAAAATTTAGGCTCAAAAGTTTGAAATTATCTTTTCTGGAAACAGCACAGCAATGATTACTTGGCCAGACACAAAATTAATATTATTTAGACATTAAACTCTTCTGGTAAAATATATGGTATTTGCTTCTCTCCTTTTAGCATATAAGATGACAGATTTCTTTTAAAGCGTTGCAAGACTCCAAATTAGGGATTGAAATTATATACCTGGCAAAATATATGATACTTTGCATCTATGAATTCAAACAAGAATAAAATTCTCTCTTTTTAGCATTTCAGATCATCGACCTTTTTTAAGGCGTTGCAAACACTGCAAATTAGTGATTAAAATTATGGACTATTCTTTATTAAAAATGCTCTGGTACTTCCATATTTAAATAGCACTAAATAACTGTGCCATTTTTACCACAGAAAAATATGCTGCTGAGAATCTAATCCAGTTGAGGGCACTGATTTTGTTAAGAGCTGTGTAGGAAAACAAAGTTAACGAATCCCATAACAAACCTAGGTTTTACATCAGCAGCATGTTTATGAAGGTCTGTGTAAAGTTTTCTTATAACCTCTTCAGTAAATTTGTGACCATTGTAACGTCATTTCCATACTGCGAGATAAAGAATTTGTTTGCTGAATAAATTAGTTAGGTTAAACACTCAAAAATAGTAAAGAAAGAATCAGTAATTCAACTTACCATTCATTCTAAGTGAAAGAAGAGTTGTAGGGATATTGACTTTTAAAAACTCATTTGTATCACAGCCACATTACTCGTTAACGCGACTTCTAGACATGTTCCATGTTCCACTTACAGTTCTGACGTTTACTACCTGGTATATGCCAACAGCGATGCACATACATCTAATGTTCTCTAGCAACTCTGTTTTCAACTTCATTTTATTTCATATACACCTGCTAATTTTCTGTTCCATTGGCGTTGCCTCCTATCACCTTCGGATTGAAGAACCTGAAAATTCAAATTTTTGGCAGTCGCTACCTTCCCTATGTCAGTGCCCCAATTAAGAACTCGGTGCTGAATGAAGAAATGGGACAACACACCAGTGTGTGTTCACCAGTTTTTCATTCATGGATTGTATAATTTCCTTTCAGAGCTGCAAACTTGTGACTTGTTCATGGAGAAGTTGTAAGACGTACATCTGCTGTATCATGAAAGATACTCTCAGCGATGCCATATCTGTCGCTGTAAACTTCAGTTTCTTTTCCAATAATTGAGAGAAACTGGAAGTATGCATACATCCTCCTATTGTTTGGAAATGATGGAACATGAAATTCCAGATAATATTAAATAAAACGTGCTAATGTCCCACCCCAATTCCTTTTTAAAATCACTTCTTCTAGATAGATTTCCGGATATTCATCAGCAAGAAATTATTTATTGTGGTTAATACTAACCTGTTGTTCCTACTTTCTAAATAAAAGAAACACATTACCTTAGGGAGTTTAAATTTGGCTATAAAGTAGAATTGACTTGTATTTTTTTGTCTTTAATGATATAACAGAGAACAGATAAAGTTACTTTCTTTTACATGATAAGACTTAGCGTTGTGTTACACGAATTGATATAACACTAATTATATAGGATATTAGAGTGTTTCATCTTTTACAACAAAGTGATAGATAATGTAGAAAACTACAGACATTTCAATTAATATAAATAAGTAGGTTGCTTAAATAATAATGAGATGGCCGTTAAACGCATAGTAACAAAATAAATCATTGGCCAAGTTGCATATAGTTAAGTAGATAAAAGCTAGTTTTTATAAGTTTCTGCCATGTGTCTTCAATTAATTACATTAACAGCTTAGTTATTATGGTCTAAAGGATGTCTAGGCTTTTGATAAGCCTGTGTGTCTGTAAATATCAGGCAGTGTAATATAACTTCACTCCAGCATCACATCAATTATTTTAGAGCAATTACATTTCAGCATTTCGCGTATCGCCTAATGTAGTATATACTTTGCGGTGGTGAGTTAAATGGACTAATATATTGAGCATTCTTCCGCAAAGAACTGAAAAACTGCGTGATAGAGAAATGTACCACCTTAGTAACGCGTTAGTAAGAGGCGTGAATGTCTCACACACACGCGCGCGCACACACACACACGTTTTCGTTCTCTTCCCTTTATAGAACCCTAATTACTTCTCAGTGCCTGAATCAAAAATAATACAAATTATGGTTTTCCTCGATGTAAACTATACTATCTAATAAAACGGTCTACAGGATTCTTTGACTGAAAATCCGAGGGAGACTCTAAAGAAAACCTTAAAAATATAATAGAAATGCGATTATTTGTAACTCTCTGTAAGTTGACAATACTGTTAACAGGCTTTAAGGAATGGGTAACTGTTTGGAGGAACTGCTTACGAGCTAAACACTGCCACATATCAATTTAAAATGGCTTCCCCTCTAGCACTATGCACCAATGAAGAAACATGTTCCATCATATTTTTCTGAGCAGTAAAGCTGCAAAACCTACTGAATTCCATCGGCAAATACAGTTTCCAGTATAGCAATGCATGTTCATCGCTCTAGTAAATGTGCATGTGTAGTAGAAAGTTCAGAAACAGTATGACTTCTGTACCTGACATTCCATGTCAAGGCCAGATACATCTCGTTATAATATTTGAGAGTCATTGTGATGTGAAATTGTCATGTGACAAAGTATGGAGTAGCAGAAAATATCTGAATATTAGTCATATTTCAGCGCACCATATTATCCATGACATGCTTACGCAAACTAGTTGCTAGTTGATTGCCATGGGAGCTCACTCCAGAAAAGAAGGAGCGAAGCGTTTACGCCTACAAAGATTTTCTGCTTTCGTTGAAGCAGATGATGACTCCTTTGAGAATCGTTACCATGAAACCTGGGAACACTATCACCAACTCAAAACAAAGAGAGGGAGCAAAGAATTGCACCATTCCTTATCACCAGAAGCTTTTAGGACCTCATCGAGAAATACCGGTTTTTGGCGACGCGACGTAAGACTACTACGTCATTCGTCAACAATACAGTCAGGGCCGGACAATCGCTGACGCTGCAGTTATTGCAAGAGATGGTGTGTGTGTTTGTGTGTGTGTGTGTGAAGGCAGAGTTTCACTGTGTAGCCGAGGCATTTGCAACAATTGCATTGATGTAGACAGTTTAAAGGGTAAACACAGAAAATATATTTTTCAAAGCACCAAGAAAAAAACGAAAATTTAAAAAATTGGACCCAATATGCCATTACCTCCTCAACCTATCATAATATCTTGTTAAATGCAGTTCTGATGCCCGTCTTTACAATACAGTTACCGAAATGCTTAACCTTTTGGACAGTGGTCATAGAGTCCCTTATTTGAAACACATTACACAAAGATTTGCTGTTCATTATAAACAACTTCATAGACTTGTCTAAAATATTAATACGTGTAGAAAATTCAGGTTGTAAAATGCTTAATTCGATAGGACACGTGAAAGAACCAGCCCAAAAGATTGAACGAACAACAGTTTATTATGGGCAAAGTAAAGCAGAAAATGAAAACTCGCCATCAGAAAAATTCAGGGAATTTGATTAGGGTTAATATTATGAAATAGAGCTTAGAACGCAAACATTATTGTCTGCAACATTTTATGTTTGCCTCCTATAGCATCATGTGAAGTGTAGGGACATTTTTTAAACTACGAAAATTATTTAAAACACAGAAGAAGGTGTTAAAAAGTTGAAATGCTTAAAATGTATGTTCCTATACATTTCTATAAGTTCGAAAATTGTCCACACCGTGAGCATGTGGACATATACTTTTGTATTACATGAATTTAGTTTGTGAAGGTAGTTGTATAATACTCTTATTAAATATGTTATGTTTCCAGTTCTACGGAAAAATTCTTAAACACATTTTAATAACTTACACACCGTATTATTAAAGCAGTTTGTTAGGAAGCTTGTATACCCTGTGATGACTGTCTTCGTTTACTTCTGGTACTAGCTTATGCTGTTCTCCTATGCTCAAAGCCCGCACAAGTGCTTAAAGTGCTCATCACCCTAGCCCAAGAATTTCCGGAACCGGCCATCTGCCAGGAAGGCTATGCTAACTCTATTTTGGGATGAAAGAGGATATGTATTGTAATACCATACGTCAAGAGTAGGCATCATCACCAGTGCGTCATATTCCGATATGTTGAAGTCATCTTCAGCCTGCAATAGATCAAAGCGACGTGAACGTCTAACTACAGGCCATTTTGCAACATGGTAAGCCTCATGCCGCTCGAGCAACAGTTGCAAACATCAGTGTCCTTCACTTGATACTCTTCCACATCCGCCATACTCAGCATTATTCACCACATGTTTTGACCACTTGCTACGTGCTAGAGGAGTGTTGGACATCATGAAGAATATGCCGAAAACAAAATACTTGTTTTCATTTGAGTCCCTCTCGTACTTCATATTGAATTGCATCTTAATTGGTGTAGAGCGTAAATTTAATCTAGCCGGTTAGAAGCAATATACCTTATATTATATGCATATTTCCCATTCATTCTTTTACAAGGTTGCTGAATTCTTTTTACTTTCTCTGGCACGTAAGTGCAATGGTCATAATAGTAGCGGGACCTTGTATTCTACTTAAAAGTCCTATACGGAGATGTTAATTAAATACGTGTTTTGAGGACACTTGAATCCAATATTCGCATTTTTATAAAAAGGCCCGTGACTCTGTGTGTCAAATGTAGGTAGGTAGGTAGGGTAGGGTAGGGTAGGGTAGAGTAGGGTAGTGTTGTGTTATGTATGTAGTCTGTGTGTGTGTGTGTGTGTGTGTGTGTGTGAGAGAGAGAGAGAGAGAGAGAGAGAGAACAGCATAACTCAAAAACGAATTGTCTATTAAGTATCTAACTCGGTAGTTTCCAAAAATGCGACACGAAGATATTCCGGAAAATCCCCACATTCCAAATTACCATAAACATGGAATGTTTTAAAAGTTTTGATTTTCTTAAAAATGGGTATGAAGATTTTTATTAAAATAGGTACCATATGTTTTGTTTATTATCATGCAAATGAAACGGACATTTTTACTTTTCTAGGAATAAGCTCTGAAAACCTCTTCATTCTGGTTCTCTGGTAAGCCGTAAGAGATAGATAAATACTTTATAACTATACAAAAAACGTAAATCTCTTTATAACACACAATTTGTGTGATATACATTTTTGTAAAGTTAGTCGTTCCCAAGATATTCCTTGTTATTCATTTCAGTTTTAAACTATTTAAGCTTTTCTTAAACGGGAAGTCATGTTTTGCTTCATATCTCTTTTGTGTCACTACTGGTCATTCAAATAGAACCTCGTTTCAATTGTTTCATACAGCGAACAGCTTTTAAAAATATGATTATCGCTTAGGTTGGTGTACGCTCTTATTTCTCTACTACTTACAAAGAAGCAAGTTAGGAGACAATCTCTGCTAACGTTTATCTCGAGTGTTATGATGTATATAACATAATAATCGTTTGTAAGAATAACATGTATGCAGAACAGATAAAAAAGGCATGTGAATAGAACTCACCAGACTTATTAATGTAAATGGTGAATATACAACTACTTTTCTCATGTTTATTTATTTTGTTTCAGAAATTTTGGACAAGTAGCAGTAAAGGACGAATAGAGGTAAGGGCTGACGTGTTGTAGTGAACCAGTGGTACATAGTTGTAGAAATATCCTTAGAAAATGATATAAGTTCGTGATGGATTATCATATTTTATGAATTCTAATGTAGGAAAGTAATAGGTAGTTCAGTTTTATGACAAAACACCTAGACTTATTTTTCCTGCATTAGAGTTTATAAAGCAATGGGAAAACTCTCAAAATTCAACATCTGTAGGAATTTCTCGGAAATTATAAACAGGATTATTATGATATTCCAAATAATGCTATTCAATCTATGGTGCAATAATTATTTGTTAGATTTACATCCTATTTCTTTTTTATGTTTAATGTGATCATTCATCTCAGGAATATAAAATGTGTATTATATTAAGCTCCTGCAAATACCAAGTTTTCAGTTCACAGTTCTGCAGTGCGAAGCATAATGCTCGACATTTTTATTGCTGTCCACAGAATGTGGAAACATACAATATATATATATATATATATATATATATATATATTTATTTATTTATACTGCACGAGTTTAACCATATGTAATATTAAAGAATTATCATGAAAAATAAAACTAATTTGCTCGAATCTTAATCGGAACATACCCTCGCTATCAGCGCAATAGTTTAGTAGCATTCTATAGCTTAAAATATTAGAAATCTCGCACAATATATGATCCCTAGCACCTTAGTTTACACAGAAAGGTTTATTCACAATGCCCACAATTCGATGTTAAAAAACTTTCTAAATATACTACCTTTCCCACATATGTGTTAAAGCTATTTAGTTTTTTAACGTTTTCCGCCGTTTTGCATTTTAAGACTAAGCTTGACAGCATTTCTTAGAAAAGCAGTGTTCATTTTATGCCCTTCTTTTCACTCACATCCATATTTACAGTACTTGGATTCCTTTTTTGATAAGTTCTTGATTTCAGAAGTTATTCCTTTAGACAAATAAATAAAATGGTTGAACACAAATCAAGAAAGATAGATTACCTGGATAGAGACTCTGGCTTGCGCCAAATATAAAAAAAATAGAGCCTAGGCTTTAACGTTTAATGAATGAACAATCAGCGAAAATGAAAAATTATGTTTCTGTTCCACAAATAAGACATTACAGACATTTATTTTTAATGTGTATTTTATAAACTGTTTATATTCCTGATAATTATGGTAAATTCTGACACCTAAGCACTGTAAAAACTACGCATAGTTCTGCAGACATACACTCAACTATAGATGGGCATATATCTATGCTATTTCATACACATTGTTATGATGTCCACTTAGAATTTACTCTTCAACGCTGGAAAAGTGAAACAAGCAACCCGAATGTTTTCAAGACTGAAGGACAACGCTTTATTTCCCAGTAAATTTTGCATCTCCCCATCCATGACGTCTGTAGTGGACCGAGATGGGGGACGGAGCGGCCGGGCGGTAGGCCAAGGCTCCCCGTGAGCTGTCGTGCCATGGAGTTATTATAAATTTTGCATTTAAGTTAGATATGTGTTTCTTTTTGTATAAGTTTCTGTATGTCTTTGTTTCCTAGTTATATCAATTAATTAAGAGACATCAACGCTTCACAGTCCATTTATGGTGTTAAGAATTCAGTATAAACAGATTATTACAAATGCCATATTTTCATGATATAATCCAACTCTTGGAGGAACTATGGCGCTAGGAAGTCACGTGTACTTTTCTATTTTAAAGGCTTATTTACGATGGTAAAGTGCTCACAGGATATGAAGGAGTGATTTCTTTTAGAATGTGGACAGTATTATATAAAATGTTATAATGATAAAGCCCTAAACAACGGATATTATCCATGGCAGAGGATCTATATGTGCTACAATAATAAAAGTAATAGCTAAGTTGTATTAAAGTAAATAGAAGAACGGTAGCTGAACATGTAATTCAGCAGTAGAAAGTAACACTGTCTTTAGGCACAAAAGTGCATTAAAATCTAATTGGGACGGTAAAATACTTGGACTTGAAACGCTTGGTTGCGCAGGAAAGTCCCATTAAATCTGATAGAATGTAAACTCCAAACTAGTTAATTCCAAGCATGAGAGGCAGATTGGGATGGACCGGTCAGTTAATTAGGAACACTGCAATCTAGTTTCAGTTGTGAAGTTTCGAATCCATTTATTTGTAGTTTACTAATTAAACACCTACAGCTAAAATAGTGTTTTGGGGCTTTTGTGGCTTGCGGAAAATAATGAAATAAAATAGTTGCTAATATATGAATTTGTGTTTTGTTTAACTGTATATTCTGTATCAAATTTTGACTTAGACGATAGTATAGTAATACTTAAAACCAGGATACCTATAGCCATAAGAACTATTAATGTTCAGGATGATAATGTGTGTGAGAGAGAGAGAGAGAGAGAGAGAGAGAGAGAGAGAGAGAGACAGAGGTGCGTGAATGGAGGCGTGCATATAAGGATGAATGAATGGACGGACGGACGGACGGACTTGAAAAACCGAATGAATAACAAATTTGGTATTAAAGATAAGTATCTTCCAAGAATACGACATGAAAATATCTTAAATAGCTTAACAGATTTATAAAATCCTGTTACATGGACCTTTGTGACAATGATCACCGTATGAGTGCTCGTGTAACGGCCACCGCAGCACATATTTCCGCCGAAACATTTATACGTAATATCTCCACAGGCGTCTCACTTATTCATAGTTACAGTGCAAATTTACGTTTTACTAAGGGCTTTTGAGAATTTTGTCCCTTTCTATCTTAACATCTCTGGTATCTGAGGAAGCTTTTGTCCTCATTCGATACTTCAGTATTTGAAACTAGATAAATTTCTCGTCTGATGATTAACTCTTTTAGTTCCACTAATGTAGGTAGTGTGGTTTGTTACATGCGCCTTATTTTTCAAGTTTCGCATAGATGAACATTGCGTACAGTTAAATCAGGGATCTTGAGGATCATTCTTGTTTACTAATTACTCTATCTGCAGAAATATTGGTCAGCTGTTAATAAGCTGCTGAGGCATAGGTATGGCTTATACCTCTCCGATTTTTCAAACCATATAGGTCATATTATTCATTTACCAGACATCGTAGCACCAATTTTCATCTCTTGCAAAGGGATCTCGTTCATAAAATCGGGTTCCTATGGACTTCAATGTCCTACGCTGTGGGGCAGAGGACTAGAGCGTGGTGCTCTGGTTCCCGGCCAAGGAATGCGCACGGATTTGATCCCACCCAAGGGGGATGCGAATTTTAAGTCCCGGCAGGATCGGTTGCCACTCACCACTGTGAGGAAAGGTAGGAGCTGCGATATGTAGCGATCCTGGCTGGGAGGTGCTTGATAATGGCAACATCATCTCCCTGTATGTACTGTGCTTGTGCGTGAGGCCGGTAGTCAGGTTGGTATGCCCAGGCAGCACGCGGACTGTAGCGCCATGAGATTTATTTGTGGGTTTCAGTATTGGTTATTTTACGATGTGACATAGCCATTTAAGTAGAATCATGTTTGCTTAAAGCGTGGCTCAATAAAATTACTCTGTCAATAACATTTCGAAAACATTTAACTACCGAAAATTATATGACTGACTCTGATGGTCACTTGTAAAATGAAGTGCACAAAATAATTTCCATTCATTCGAAGATATAAAGTAAAACATCATGTAAGAAAGACACTCAATTCCGAATCAACTCTCGAATGTAAATGAACATATTTATAATATGATCGTAGTGAAGAACAGCATTTCCAGCAATGCTTATGATAAGTTATGTAATTGTTATTGTTGTATACTTGTAACTGTAACTAAGAGAATGTGAGACGGTTGTACGTATATTATAATCGTTTCGGCAGGATTGCTAGTTGTGTCATGGTTTTCTCTCCCAGAGGACCACTAATCGGCGGAAGAAATAGTAAACTTTTAATTTTAAACGGCTGACTTTAGACCTGTGTTTTACGCCAATGATCAACTGTCTGGCACATACTGTGCTGGGAGCAGGCAATGAACTTTGTCCGGAGTACAAGTATCTGCGCGCCGGACCGCACTAAAGATAATTTAGAACCAAGACTTCCTGTCGCAAAGACAACACAGTCAGCAATCACTCACCCCCCTCAGTAATGGGTGGCTTCAAGAAATATATAAAGAAAAAAGAGAGAAAATGAGAGAAAGGAATAAAGGAAAAAGAAGGGAGGAAGCAGAAAAATTAAACATATTTGTAAGTTCGCGTGTTTAGTACCTTTTAAACGCCGATATATGTAAAAATTGGAGTAGTGAATCATTCTTAATTGTGTATAATTGTTGCTCTTAAATTAATTTTGGGTCTATGAGAGCGAAAGCCAAAACACTGATACTTTTATTTTTAATCCACTTTCACTACAAAAAGACCCAGCTCTATCTCTAACATAGAATTGACAATAACTCCTTCTTAGTTGTGAATATTAGCAGCATTACTATGGGGAATAAGATGTTACTGTTATTGAAACAAAAGTCATCATAAAAATGCGAAGCCTTAATGGGTATCATTTTCTGTTCCTCAGTAGAATGGACAGTTGTACTTTGGTCAGAGTCTTTTGAGATAGGTCGAAAAAAATGTACTGGTGCTCCAGGGCTGTTTATTTTTGGCAGGATTTGCAGCAGCCGCAAGGGTGGCCACACGACGTCCTTATCTTCCCTCTTCCAGTGTCTAAAAAGACACTGATCAAAATATAGCACGGTTACTCTCCTTGAACTGTGCGGTACAACCAATGAAACTTCTCGCAATTGCAACAAGTTTCATATCATGTACTTACCTACCTTAGCAACTGTAAAAATGAATCCAATTACCGCCACAAATGTAGATTTATTGCAATAAAGACGTTTTGATTCGATATGAAAAGAATTAACGTTTGACGATCTGTCCAGTCTATGAGTAAAGTAATTAGGGTAAGGTCTGTGTAAGTAGCGGAGCAAACATTCGGATAATAGTCCCCGCTCGAATTTTAAAGTATTGTTTAGCTAATATTTGATGCTACTTTTAAATTCGTTTCCATTCTCACTAGGAACTTCACGTTATCTTAATTTAAAAGTTGTACAGTGTAGTTCAATACATCCGAACCGCTGCGCGGTGTTATTCCATTGCGTACATGAAAATATACCTCACAGCTGCTGTGCACAACCTCACGGCGCTGATTTGTTTTATTCTGGTGTGAAAGTGCAGTATTGACCTGACGGTGATATCGTGTGTTTGAGTTTTCACCAGTGTGCTTTATTATTTTGTCCTGTACTTAGTCACAAAATGTATTATGGTTCAGTATTTTTTTTTCTTCTACACAGCGTGTTTTTATTTATGATGCGTTTGTGTTAACACATTTTATAATTGGACTCTCAATAATGTATACAATGGCGACATTGACTCACATTTAATATTTTTCACGGACCTTCATGGATATGTGTGTACACAAAATAATTGTTATTTGAGCTCTGGAAACCCAACATTATTCATGAAATACCTCTTCATGTCGAAAAAATTGGTGTATGGTGTACCATTAGCAGAGAAAAAGTTATAGACCCAATTTTTTTCGAGTCAACAGTTGACGCCTATACATACGTGAATACAAGTTTGCCCTCCTTTTTTCTTTGAGAATTAACAGACAGGGGGCGTGATTCTGCCTTTTCCAACAAGGCTCTGCAACAGCCCATACAACCATTCTTTCGATGAGAACAAGTGAAGGTGTGTTTTAGAACAGAATTATTAGTAGAGATTTGCCGTCCCCTTGGTGCCCCGAACTAATACCTGTGGTTTCTACTTCTGGGGTAACTTAAAGATAAAGTGATCAAGACAAATTCACACATCCTGGAAGAATTAAAACAAAATAGACGCCAGGAATTTGCTTACATTTCTCAACGTGAACTATGGTAAGTGATGGATAGTTTCCTAAAGAGGTGCCAAAAATGTATAGACAATGGTGGTTGCTAGTTTCAGCATCTCCTTTAGTAACATTGGTAGGTAAAGCCTTTAAAAGTAGTTTTAGAAATTCTGCATGGTTTCATCCACGCCTTTCTATGATAACGGGAGACGGCAATGAATGCCGAGGGCGCGGATAGGCGAAACACCGCGCAGCCAGTTCGGACGTTTTTGGAGTACCCCGTATTTTATGTTGTGAAGTAACACCAACGTTAAGTATTTTATTGCAGTAATCATGACATTGTTATTCCTTTTGAGGTTTTCGTATTTCTTAACAATTATACATAAGTGATCCTCATTAGTGCATGTACATTTAAGCTAAACTATGAAGTTTATGATGGACAATGTTATGATGTGATGCTTATTTTTGTGAAGCAACTGTCCTTAAAATGATTCTTATAAATAGTATCCAAACTTAAAACATATTAAAACATTAATTGCTTAAAATAGCAGCAGAAGTGTTTATAGATATGCACTTCTAATAGCAGTATTTAAAATGTGTTCAGTCAGAGTGAATATATCAAACTGGATAAGCTTATACTAATTTCTCACTCAAAGATGATTTGAAAACTTGGATTTAAATATCAGTTAAACGCATATAAGTTTAAAGTTCCAGACAAACCTCAGGGGAATATTCCTAATTGGAAATAGAGCACAATGATTCATATCAACTTGTGTCCAGAAATACATAATTTACACGATAGATGACACTGGCAGCATTCTCTCATAACCTGTAGTGGACATCCTGTGCGTTGCAGATAGTATGATTTAAGCAACATAGAAGTGCAATGGTGCAGTATTGATTCCAGGAACAACCTGAAATGGTATTCAAGTAGGTAGAAACGGTCGAGTGGCACCACGGATGCACCGAGCCACGTGCCCTGACAGACAGCATCACACACTATACAAAACTGTGGTAGGAATTTTTGCCGTTTGGGAGAACGTAGGTCCTTTGAGACAGACAAACATTCAGGGGGCAGGGACTGTTCATACACCAGATTTGGACGAACTTGTTCAGCAGGATACTAAGAACGACACTGATGCAAGTTCCATAATGATGTAGGTTACCGGCAGATTTCTACATTGTATGTGACGTCTACTATTATCTATTTGACCTCCTACGTGTGCAGGGATTACCACCGGTGGATTTTCCGCCACGGGAAAGTTTCTATTTCTGGTTTGTGCAACAGGCTACCATCATTATAGGATGTTTGTCTTTAATCGTCTTCGCCGATGATGTGACCTATGCTGGAGATGACATCATTTACCTGCGTAATCGTTCATCTGTGGGCTACAAAGATCCCCGTGAAATGTTTGCAGCGTCCCATCAACAGCGGTTTAACATCAATGTTTGGGCTATTATTAGCGACCACCTACTTGGACCATTTATTCTTCCACAGTGCCTGAACGGAGAAAAGTATCTGCTCTTCCTGCAAAACACTCTGCCTCTGTTGCTGGAGATTAAACGTTTGGCAATAAAACAGGTAATATGGCTGCAGCACGATTGACTGCAAATCAATTTCCGCATTAATGTTCCATAATTCCGCATCACCTACTCTACGACGTGGAAGCCCTGCTGCACACCGACCACACCCTGTGGCCTGCTCTCACATCCGTAGACCACCTGGACTTTTACTTGTGGGTGCATTCAAAAGTTTTGTGTCCAGTGAACCAGTTGCTGATGTTCATACCCTTCAACAGCGTGCCCACGTAGCTTGTGACGATATTTGAACAATCCAAAGGAGTCGAAGGGGTGAGGCAGACCATGACGTGACATGTGAACGCGTGCCATGCATCATGAAGGTCACTTTGAACATCTTTGTGATCTTCATGGAATTCAGGTCATGTACTGGAGACCAAGGCTTTTTGTTTGATTTCGTTCTTCGTTGCCATATACCGAGAACTTGTATTTTCAGACGCAAGGTGATTTGTACCTTTGTTCTCAATTTCCAGTAAGGAATCTGAACAGTTGTTTCAGAACTGATTAGAGCATATTTTGCTCCAGCATTGCGAACCAAAGTGAAGATACTCCACGTGTGAAAACAATTTTTGTTGCGGGACCCACAAAAGATTTTACGGATATTCATTCCATCTGCAGATGTTTTCCGTTCTATTAAGTGGTTGAATAGAGAGAAAGACCGGAAGAGCAGGCAATGGATACTTTTGTTAAAAAAGCTCACTGTAGATCCTCTAATGTGATTTCGCTTTAATTTAAAAATGGAAAACCTTGAATTCATTTCATCTTATAGATTTAAAGCTGTTTTCATTTCATCCTTTGATGTTTCTGGCACTGACTAACAAAAGTCTGATAAGTTACAGCCGTGAGCATCTTCCAGTTGTGTGCTCTTTTTATTTCCCTTTGAACCCACGAGATGTGCAAACAAACATTTCAACAGGAAAAGTAATTAAAGGAATTGCATGGTTTGTTGCTTTTTTATTCGCATGAATTAGGAACGATAAATTCCGTAGCTTGAACAATGAGTGATGTCATTATATGGGCAGAATTAAATAATTTTAACAGATATTTATTTCGCAATGGCTTCCAAAGCTACTCACTATAGTACCGACTTTGTGATTCTCAGAGTTGCTTGCCTTCGACCCATTAATGATCGTAGATATTTATGGCATATTAATGGCCTCCACTGAAAACATAATGCGGATAGAGCAATGATGTAGTTTATTGTGACGCAGATATATAGAATTAAATTTTCCCTCATGCTTTCGCTGCATTACAGGTGCAAAGCATAAAGTAAGGATGTATGCGGATAGAGCAATGTTACCCTGCTCACTTCTAAGACACCTCAGATTATTTACTTGGAAAAAAAATAAATGAGACAACACATTTAACTGCATAAGAACAATTCATAGACTTTTGTAGCTCAAGTAGTAGTACTGATTTATGTGATCTCATTGAGTATATGAAAGTATGGAGAATATTTCATCATTTGCCATCGTAAATATATGTAAAATACACCAATAACACTTACATCCATTAATCGAAACTTGGCTATGATCCGAACTTTTAAATCTTCACTTTCTTTGCTCTTCCATTTTCGGAACATTTCACGCAGATTACGAGTGTAAATTCCTCTGCTGATCTCTCTACGACTTTAGAGGACATTGAGATTATGAAGCGTTATTAATAAAACGTTTCTTTTACGTTGGCTGTGTCTAGACTTAACTTTTAAAGTTAAGTCAGTGTTAAAAGCTTCAATGGTATGACCTAGTCTTTATGGAACTCGACTTGCCAATCATATCATCGTCGAGTCTCTTTGAATATTCACTGATCTTCTCTCATCTGATATCCTGGTGAGCTTTGTAGGTTACTTTGACAGGCATGGGTATTTACTGGATTCTGACCACCCCAAATACGACAAAAGATGTGGTTGCGGAAGTAAAATATAAGTGACAGATATATGCCCATGTGTTGATGTGGTCTATTAGCTAGCAGTGTTGGAGCCGACAAGTTTACAATTGGAAAGTCTTCTTGTCCACTTCTAACCGGTGTATAAAGTTTTGATCTTCGTTGTTGGCAATTTTTGAAATTATAAGTTTTGTTCTGTTGAAAGGGTATAAATAAATAAATAAATAAATAAATAAGAGATATGAAATACGCAGTTAAATAAGCTTAACTGAAAAGGAAAGGATGAAAAAAAAAGTGAAGATATATGAATCAATTAAAACTTTTGCGGTGCAAATGAAACTTTTTGGCTTGCACTCCCTCTAAAATACAAATGAGAACAAGGAATTTAAAACATGCACATCCTTACCAGACAATCCGAGTAAACGATTTGCCAGGAAATATTTTTGACTACGCATGTCAAACTACAAGATAAGGCTGGATTTGCAGCTTTAATTAATGATGATGATGATGATGATGATGCTGACCAGTATTCCACTCGAAGGTCGGTGGAATTGTGAGAAGGACCGCAACTCGACCTCTGTGTTCAGGCAAGGATGATACTGCGGTAGTGTCGCAATTTCCTTTCTTTCGAATGATGATGATGATGAAGATAAGACACACTCCCAGTTCTTCCAGCGGGGAAGAAAATTCCCACGCTGACACTGGGAATCGAACTCGTGTGTACCGCGCCATAAGCAGGTTCGCTACCACTGCGCTAACGGGACGGACCTACAATTAATATCCGTGAAAATAATAGTTGTTTAAATATTTGTGCCACGGTAAACACAGTGATGACCTATTTAAACATGTATCTGCAGCAAAACAAACGCAATTGGGCTTCTTTGCAGCCATCAGGTGTACTACATTTGCCTCCATATACTGAACAAGTATTTTCTCAAACGAATTGTGCCAAGTCGAAACTCCTTATCGGAACTGAAAGTAATTGTTCTATCGGGGGTAACTCAGATTTTAAGGAAACAACTGCAAATTTAAAACAATTTAATTAAAAATACAGTGTTATGTGTATTATTGTACTGTTAGCGAAACTGTACACAAAGGCTATCAGTACTGTATATTTAAGAATCAGCAACGCGTCTGCACTTATTGTCTGTTTCTTCTAACTCGTAACAAATTGTGTGATGTTTACCGACTTTCCGTATTGCGCGCAAATGGTTCGTGGTTTTGCCCATACTTGACGACAACTTGTAGTGTTACAAGTACTTATAAACTATGTATCTCACATTATACGGTTAGTTTTATCTATTGGTTTTTCTTGTTGAACGTGGTTAGGTTAATACTGGAAAGTTAAGATACATTTATAAACAAATTGCAATAAAATAAACAAGCAAATTAGAGTTATGTAAAACAAGGCATCATGTGCTCTCCCAGTCACATATTGACATTTTTGCATAAAATGCTTTTAGCTCAGATAAAGGAATAATTGACCAACTGGGCTTCTGTGAAACAAATACAGGGACATGTAGTTTTTGGCGTTGTGAATACTTTGCGAAAGCAGTTAGTATGTTATATTTTCCCGGAAACATTAGCTGTATCAACATTGAAGGCAAGCGAGGAAAGTTATAGAAAAAATGATCAACACTTTTAGTATTGGCTTATTTGGAGTGCATATATTGGACTCGCTTTAAACTTCAGCAAGTTGAAGTTAAATGCCATGAAATTGGTTTTCAAATGAGTTTATTTTCACTAAGTTGTTGTAAGCAAGTGAAAGTGTTCCTTTCAAAGTTGAGAAAGATGATTACATATAAAGGCGTCTATTTTTATTTTCTCTACCACGGTACAGTATAGGTACATAGTAGATACAGAAGGTATTGTATTCCGAACAAAAAGTCAATACGGAGATTTTACCTGAAATACATGTTTTAGATCACTCTAAATAAAAGGAGGGGTCACGCCGTGGCCGAGTGGCCATTCGCCTCTCACCTAGACAGCCTGGGTTCGATCCCAAGCGACCACGTGTGATATTTGTGGTGGACAAAGCGGCACAGGGATGGGTTTTCTCCGGGTTCTCCGGTTTCCCCCACCATCTCATTTCACCTGTGCTCCATCTTCATTCCATGTATCACCAGTGTCATCGTCTGCGGTGCCTTCGTAGTAAAAGTGGGCGTTAAAAACTATCAAAAACAAAATAAAAGTAAAATGTTTCTTGTGTGTGCTCGCGCGCGTGTGTGTCTGGGAAGCATAAATAAAGAAACGAAGATCCTTTAAATGCAAAACTAGGTATTTGCCCTATTTGGTATTTAAGTTAATCACTTTCCAAGGATGTGTCACGTAGGTTGTCAAGAAATTCCTACTACTTCCAACTGGTCTTTATCTGGAATATTTGTCGAAATTTTTATTTTATAAAATGTATGTTTATATGTTTAATATATATTTATGGCAAACGAAATTTATATCCTGAATTTTCTTGGATTAGTCTATAAAGACGTTTTAATTTCGAAAGATCTTTGTATAACTTTAAGAGATAGAGAAAAAGCTTATTACACAGAAAATTTAGATCTCGTTAAGGAACACTTTTTATCCCATATACATTTTTAATATAAGAAAGACGTTCCTGTTGTTATCCATTTAAATTTTAAACCACTTATATTTTTCTCAAACGGAAAGCCATTTTTATTTTGATCGTTGTTATTTTTTGCTCCTAGCAAGCAAAGGGAACCAAATTATAATTATTTCACATAAATAAGTTAACTATCACTTTAGCCTAGTATATCCATTCCCCTATTTCCCTTCTACTTGCAAAGAAGCAGGTAATAAGATCAATTCTGTTAATGTTTATCTCAATTAGCATGATGTGTATAAAATGATATTTTGTAAGAAAGGTTTCTTTGCGGAACAGCTAAAAAAATCATATGAATGGAACACATTCTTTTCATTTGCATTACCGTAGATGGATCCCTGATCATGAGGGGAAGCTTTGGCCAGCTTTGTGAATACTATATCCTATATTTTGTGTACTACGTCACAAAAAAGAATTAACAAAGTGTAGTAACTTTTTGAGCACCAGTGACTTCCTTTAGATTGGTAAAATAACCCGCCCTACGTATATAATTATTATTTCATTTTATGGGACGTGTTTAAAAATAATGTGCCTTAGGTCTGTTTTTTTTTTTCCAACCACTTTACAGCTCGTTAATGGTTTTACATATAGGCTGAAGGATGACTCAATGAGTATTACATCCGTCAGCTAGAGCAGCACCAGATTTTCAACCGACTATATAAATTTCTATTCGGAGTTTATTATGGTACCAAACTTTAAAAGCTCCCAAATAGAAAACCGCTTGTCGCATGTTTCCAGTGTGAAAACTAGTCAGAATTTGGTGAGCGTATAAAACTTAAGAATCTATTGCCTTCGACTAATAATAGACACACTTATTTTCAAAATACAGGATGGCGCACGGAAAACCGGCCCGGAGTACTTGACTGGGCATTGTCGCCCGCCAACCTATTTTGCGAGATTTCTGCAACTACGTTGTATATTGTCAGAACGAAGGCCGTTGCGACTTGGTTAAGACGTGTGAAGTAAATATCTCAGACAGATGTATCCTCTTCAAGAAGGAATCGCAAAAGGGGAGGCGTACGTGTCTATCGGTTCATTTTTTTAAATCGCTACATTTTTGCAAACAGGCTTCCTGGCGTTTCCATTCCAGCAAAAAGAAGTATACAAATATTTGGTGACAAAGTAGCGTACTACAGGGCTAGTTACAAACGTAAAAAAGAATTGAAAATCGTCCTTTAGTGCATCTACTGTGATCGTGTATATTCGAGCACGAATATTAGACACCAAAATTGTCGCAACAAGTGAACGTTTCGAGAAGGTTTTGTCAACGTGTTTTACTGCACATAGAGACGAAGCCCTATAAATTGACACGTGTCCGTGAACTGAGGAAGAAAAATAAGGCCAAACGTGTGAGTTATTTACGTGATTATGTCAAACAATTGAGAATGGAAAGCTGGGTCTTTTTTTGTTTGTTTGTTTTTTTTTTGTACTGTTTAACGCTCGCTTTTACTACTTGTGGCATCGCAGGTGATGACACTTGTAACACATGGAATGAAGATGGAGCACCGGCGAAATGCGACGGCGGGGGAAACCGGAGAACCCGGAGAAAACCCGCCCCTACGCCGCTTTGTTCACCGCAAATCTCACACACGGTCGCTTGGGATTGAAAAAGCTGGACTCACTGCTGTGTTTCATGAGCGATGAAGCCTGGTTCTATCTGGTAGAACACATAAACTCCCAGAAAACTAAATACTGGTCAACAAACATTCCCTGTACGATGAATGAGGAACCCCTACACGGTGAAAAAATCGGAGTGTGGGGTGCCGTGTGAGCAAGTCGGATGTGGGTCCAATATTTTTTGAAACAACAGTAAACACTGATGTGTATATGCGAATATTTGAGAAATGCTACGCGCTGTTGACCCCCATGAAAGTACCTATACTGTCTTTCAACAGAGTGGAGCGACCTGTCACATTTCAGGAATTCAGTAACGACTCACAAAAGAAAGATTGTGAGTAAAGAATTGTTCGCCGGACATAGCCACTTGTGACTTTTATTGTGAGCCAGTCTATAAAGCAAGTAACGTAAAAACGATGGAATACTTAAAGGGCAACATTCGTAATGAAATGTTTATATTTGATGCTGCAGAGTGTATATTAATTAACAGGTTTGGATGCACGCAAAAGTGCATTGAAGCACAAAGAGGTCATTTACAGCACTTAATGTAATCTTAAAAGGCGGTTCAATTCAGAAAATATAAACCTTTGCATTAGCTAATTTGTTATTGTCTTATTATTACATGTTTATTTATTGTTGTACTTGCTCGTGGCGGACAACAATTTGTGCGTAATTAGCGGGCAGTCTGTACTCGGGTCGGTATTTTCCTGTGCCATCCTGTAGGTTCGGTTCAGTAAACTTATATAAAATATTTTAATTCAGTGTGAACTATCGAATGTAAGTTTAGGTAGAAAACACGATGGTTTGTGTATTTTGGTTAATACGTGTAACACTTAAGTATTTTATTTCATTAAGTCTAACGTCATTGCTAGCCCTCTTTCTAAATAGTTGTGATTCGTAATGCACGTTTGTGGAACCTTCTAATTTAATTATAATTCTTAGTGTAGTTGTGATGTAATATATCAGTGTCTATTACAATAACAAGAGGCACCATTCTTAGAAGAAGTGAGGCAGGGCAAAATAAAAAGTAATGGGGAAATCACCATTATGGGCCAACTGTTCAATGATTTTACAGTAATGCAGATAACAATGACGGAATTAGTAAATACCATAAGCTTATACAATTATTAAAGAGAAAGTATGAAGGTATGGGGATAAAAATCTGAAATTCAAACTCAGAAACAAGAAGATAATTGCATTAGTATGGCACCAAACATTAAAATAACATGACACCTCATAGCATACGAAAACGTTGTTAACGTCATTTTCTTGCTTCAAGAAACTCTCTATACACGTGAAATTATGTGTTCTAGGTGATGTTCTAAATGTTATTTCTCTTAGGTTCAGGAATAAATATTTTATATTTTACAAATTGTAACGCTATCTAAAAATATATGCTACACGTATTAAAAGTGGTTTTATTTTGCTTGTAGGATTGTAAAACTCGGCTTATGGTTTTCGTTTTGAAAACACTGCTGCTTGCAAAACCCTACTTTCAACCCTTGTATCATAATGTACTATTATACTTATCCTTACGAATAATATATCTGTGATATTTTACTGTGTCTATTGTGTAAAATATTGATATTAAAAGCGTAAAAACTGTTCTACAGATAGAGTACCATATTTTAATGAATACTTAGTTTAACATTTTTACCGGTTTTAATGCGTATGTTTTGGTGGGGGTTAATGTAAACGAAATTTAAAATTTGGTGTCTTATGTGCACATTAATTATTAAGCAAACAGATTATTATTATTATTATTATTATTATTATTATTATTATTATTATTATTATTATTATTATTATTATTATTATTATTATTATTATTATTATTATTATTATTATTATTATCATCATTATCATCATCATCATCATCGTTGTTTTTATACGCAATACGTCACTGCGCGAAGAGCGTAGCACTATCATTGGTGCTTGCATTTCATTACTTGGCTCAGCCGCGAAGATAGATTGCCCTCAGTGATGAGGCGAATTGCATACTGCAGACATACCCTATGAATAAGTGAACAGCTTACTGCTCGTTGGCACGCAACCAAACATGGAATAGGCTGTTCTAAGTGTACTAACGGTCCCTTCCCTAGGAGCAACCTCTGGATGCGGTAGACTACGCTATTAAACCCTGTAACATGGGCTACGGGCCCTTACCATGCTTGTTGAAGCTTGGGACAACGTCCTCTAGGAAACTTTGGCTGTAGTGCAGCCGTTCATAACGGTTCTTAATCCGCTCGCTAACCGGATGTTTGACAGGCCTTCTCATGGATGTCGTCAAGTCGGTCTACGAGATTCTCCAAGTAGTAGGTTACTGGCTGTCTGCCCCAGGGAGACTCCAAAACTTACGCTGCATGATAGACGTAAACCAATTGTGTCAACCAAGTGGTGTTGTTCATTTAAGAGCGTTATATTAGCAAGTAAAGGGCACCCTGACATAGCCTCTTTTTTTTTTTTTTTTTTTTTAACAGTACCGGAGTCTGATCAGGACTCCGGCGCTATATCCCCGTTTACGTTCCCCCCCTAAGTTTATTGTATGATTACTGGTTTTGCTGTTTCTTTACCCAAACATATACACATTGCACAAACATATAACACCCATGCCCAAGGCGGGACTCGAAGCCACGATCCCCTGCCCACGAAGCACCAAAGCGAGACGCTTTAGTGAGCGTGGCCATGGGGGCCGGCTAATCTCTCTGGTGAACGGTCACCACATATCCCAAATGTTCTCTCAGAGTCTTTATGTACCTCTAAGCCATGCCGTCTGGCTAAGGGTGTATAGTGGCATAACAGTTCCTCTACTAGGAAGCTAGCAATCAACTTGGCCTGCTGGTTAAGAATAGTGTACATTTCCGACACTTGATAAAGTCGGGCACAGAGAATGTCGATGCCGATGTTTCAAAGTTGCTCCTTTGTTACTATGCTGCATAGGGCCTCGGCTCCTGGTCTGTGGGACGCAACTTGCCGCGCAGACATGTGATTAGCGGCACCACTCTCACCGTCTGACCGCAGTCTTAAACAATATTACCTTTCGTGGAGCTTGCCGATGGTTCGGTTGGTTCCAAGATGTATCAAACTCCTCGCGTGTAATTTCTCAGGACTTGCTTCATGCTTCTCTGAGGGAGAATCAGCAGCTCTCTTTTGCGCTTTCTGTCAGGTGACTCCCAAACTTGATCAGTACACCTTCCTTTGTCATCAGTGAGTTCGGATGGGCCTGGTAGGACTTGAAGACACTAATCCTGGTTGTAATATATCCCCACTGTGTTCTAGTCCCTGCCACCTCTTCTCTCAGAAGCGGCCCAAAATCAGCTGCTTTCTCTCTCTCTCTCTCTCTCTCTCTCTCTCTCTCTCTCTCTCTCTCTCTCTTTAAGCCTGCGCTGTCTCATTCATTTGCAAACACCGCCGAAATCATACGGACATCTGCAGCTTAGTCATTTTTCTCCATCTTAGTGCAGTTTGCTCAGTCCTCCAGGCAGGGTCTTTTTAACATGGCATCCGAGATTAGGTTGTCACGCATTCTTCTGCCCGATACACACAGAGTCTCTGGAGCGGTAGTGTAGATGCTCTCAACGTGCTCTTCGCCACGTCGGTCATCAAAATTTCCTGCCTGCTAGTCGGCTTGATTCTGGACAGTCTTTCACTAGGATACTGAGTTGGACACATCCTCAGCACACACACACACACACACACAAACACACACACATACACACACCACTTGACTTTCGTCGGCTTTGATGTGGACAGTTCTTCGCTTGGTATCTTGGCTGATCAAACCCCAACATAATTCACTTGACGCCTGTTGACTCTGGTTTGATAATTTTCTGTCCCTGTCATATCGGTTATTCGTTGTCTTTGAGGTGGTGGCAGCTGTTATTTTGGGCACCGCCAGCGTTGATGGGTCCGTCAGCACACAGGTGGAGACTGCCAGCGAGTCGCGCTTATTAAGACGGGTAAACGTGTGTCGCTCACGCCAATTCTTTACTAGCCGGTTTTAATGTGAACTAGCCCTGTTCAGTTCTGAAACTCTTTTAGCACACGAAGGAATACCTGCTCTCGTCAAGTACGGGTAAGTGGGGTCACTCGATAGCGTTAATAGGAAAGCAAAAAACTGAAAACTGGACCATCCACTTTATATGGATCAAGAGACATGTGGATCATCCGTAACAAGACAGAAGAATCTACTGGCCAAAGAAGCAGTAGGGAACAGGAATTTCAATGGCACTTAAGACAAGATACCGTCATCAAGGTATAGACATAGAAAGTGAGTGGAACAGAACAGAAAAGGAAGCAATTGCAAGAGCTCTTCCCAAGTCTTAAGGAATGTTTGAAAATTAAACGCACCTTTGACCGGAGATATAAAGATATTCCGAACTGGTCATGTTAGAATTAACTCCTAATTTTATAGATTCATTAAAATAAAAGACAGTGCTATACTTATGTGTTGTGTTGCAGAACATTAGGAGAGGTCTTCAATGTGAACGTCAAAAACTGGACAATGAAGGAACACATTTCAAAAGGGCAATGTTAAGAGTACATGGTAAGTGGGCATACAATAAACAAAAACTAGTGAAAGGGTATACAATAGAATTTATATCATTCATAAAATCAATAAAATTAGACAAACTCTAGAGTATCATTAATAAATAGATAACAAAGTCGAAATTATAGTATGAACAGAAGGGCGTTGTATAATACATATAAAAATCACCAATAGTTGTAAATAGTAGGACATTAGCATAGCATATGAACAAATAACCATAAATGTCGTAGATACAGTTTGGTTAGAATTTTAAAATACTCAAACTTTTCTCAACCGAGAAATCGTTATTCCGTTTCTTCCCACGTTTCCAGGACGAATATTTTTTGTCACAGCCATCGCATAGCGACACGCTATTTAGAAATGTTACCTTCGATATACCTACCTTATTTTACAACATAATGTGTCAACGTCAATATATATATTGCTTGCTTGTTGGCATTTAAAATTTCATTTTCAAGCCTTATAAGCTAACTTGTTGACAAAAATAGATTTGAAACAGAATTCATACAAAATTAATTACGTTTTAGGAATGACTATAAAAACATTTATAGGACAACTATCTGGGAATGTTATCCTAGTTGTATACTTGTGTCTTGACTTGTGTTATCCACTTACTATTTCACACAGATATAGTCCGTGTTTTGGTGTTCCTTGGAGTAAGAATAAAACATTTTGTTCCTTATGCGACATTCCCAGAAAAACAAGCGTAAACTATTAGGGATTAAAACAAACCGTAAATTGTGCCACTAATGGCTATTGAATTCGGATTATAAACTACACTTTATTTGCAATTAAATTTGAAAACGCTCATTAGTTTCTCTACTAACTGTTACATTAGATGTATAGCTTACACCTGCAGCGATTCCTGGGATATTTCACATGTACAGACCGACAGAAAATTGCTAATTAATCATCTCTACGGTAACTCATCAACACACCCAAAGGGAGCCTCTGGAAAGAGTTTTCTTCCTTTATTAATGATTCCTACGGTACTAATAGATGACAGTGGAATTTCTCATTCCGGACTAAGTATCCTTACTGGAAAGCCCACTTGTTATAAACTTTTACATGAAGTCACAATACAGTTATTATACTTTAAAGGACACTGGACGTGAAATTTTGACTATAATTGGGCAAATCCTAAAACTTGCTTTCATTGATTCAATTATTTATTTAACTATTTAATAATTTTTTGATGCTTTGATATCTATAGAAAATCAATATTTAACTCTTCTCCTCTTGTTTTGTATTCTACAGGCTTTTCACAATTGTAAAATACATGTGTTTTCTAGCATATTATTCTTTTATGAAACAGACTTTTCTCAAAATAAGTTTTCACAGCTTCAAAATGTTTCACGCGCCTCAGTGTTTGTTTAAGTGCAACTAAAATTTCCTAGAATATGCTGAAATATGTATTTTAATATTACAAAGGATAAACTTATCCTAACATCAATAATAAGTTTTCAAAAATAGTATGTATATATGTATGAAAAAACGATTCATTAAAATTTATTTTTCAAAATTGTTGAATGGTGTTTCTCAAATATTGAGGCGCCTCTGACCACACTGGATAAGCTACATATTTACATAGTAAAATAATATCATTTATGAATTAGTTTATATCTTTAAAGCATTTATCCAATTTAAATGGAATTTGGTATTCATATTATAATAACAATACAATCACAGTAAAACTTTAAGAAAAATCTATACTGAAATATAGATATTTGAAATTTCAGTGTCATTATTGATTAATATGCATTATTTATTAGGCATACTCTTTGATTAGAGATTATATATTTCCTGAGAGGTGGTCTTCTCCAAGTAAACTGGCCAGGTTTTTTGCTGTGAATAGATAGGTAAGTTGATGTTGCTCCCAATTTAACTAACTGAGCATACCTGGGTTAGAGGCTTCTACAGCTTCATTAAACGTAGCACCGCAGTAGTAATATCCTCTCCCACATCTACGGAAATGCTACCACTCTGATTGGTAATCTACTCTCAGAAAATTGCTACGCTTTTATGCTAGATAAGCTTGCTTCACTCCCATGAGACCTAACTTAAGCAATCTAAGGTTAGGGAATTTTCTTATAATGCGTAACGTTTTCCAACCACCTTCACTATCTTTGTACGCTTAGCCCATGCTGCTTTATAAATTACGTAATGTTTTATCTTAATAAGTGCAAGGTTGCAGAGAATGGATATAATTAAATGTGAATCTCTCACGTCAGAAGCGGCTATAGCCAAGCTAAACTTTCATTATTTCCACGCGCAAGATTTTAGCCCCAGGCTCCTCTTGTTAAGTATATTATTAATAACAGAAATGTAGATTTATATAAGAATAACTTTAAATTAAAGATAGCATAGAGTTCCGGCTTCATGGTCCAGCAAATCCCAGCATATTAGTATTTAATTGTGTCAGCTGCTGAAGCCCTTCATGGCATTAAAGGGATACTGAAATGAAATTTGAAAATTTTCAATAGCGAAGTAGAGGTGCCGAATATAATATGCAGATACATTATGATTTTCTTACTCGTATTTCGTTTGGAGAAAATTCAACATCAGTAGTCTGTGGTTTGTGTTTTATATTGTCATAAAGTAAGTTATATTTTTCAGTTGGAAGTCATAGTAAAAATGTGTCTATTCCCTGAATTTTGAAAAGCATCTTCATAACCTGAAACGTGTTAGGTATATGGGTACTTAGTTTCTATCTTACTCAATAGTTGCATGGGTTTTTTCTAATGATCGCGAATATTCAGTTTTGTAAAAATAAACTTGTGCACATGAATTCAGAATCAGAATCGTCAGTGGCTGTTTTGTTGTTGTTGTTATTATTATTTTTATTATTATTAATCATCATCATTATTGTTGTTGGTGGTGGTGGTGGTGATGGTGGTGGTATCATTATTATATCATAACAGCTAGGGCAAGGCGTTTAATGATTTTGCATTTTTTCGTAAGAAGGTTGAAGCATTTCTTGCATATATGAAAATGTACGGCATTGAATAACAGGTTAAATAAAAACCATTTGTTAGGGCATTTTTCTTTGCATTGTTGTCAGTATTTTGAGGATAAGGTATTTGTTTGGAAAAAATTTAGGTCATTTTGAGCATTTTAAGCACTTGTTCTTTAGGCTGTGGGATAATTTATACTTCATTCAAGATTTTTATTAAAACTCGACAATTTTCTTGTTAACACAATTTCTTGGAATTAAGTAGAGGTTATGCTAGCTCCTACCCTTATTTTTCAAAGAATGTGCATAATGGACTTACTAAGCTCAGATACAAAGTTAGGTATGTAACAAAATTTCGTTTATGAATTATGTTGTCCAGAGACACACAGTCACACAAACAAACAAACAGACCGAAAAACTTTACATATTTGTAAATGTTTTTATTTTTATTCAGGGTGAAATCTCGGTAACACCTTTTGCTGTGGGATACAATATGTTCTCTATCTACCTGTGCGCTAGCGAAAATAAAAATCGGATATCCTAAACTCTCACGACTTTCTCTAACTGTTGTACAAACAAACTTCTTAATAACGATTCGTCTTCTTTCTACACCATGCTAATCGAGGTAAGCAATAACAGAATGTTCTTTTTACTTAGTTTCTTATAAGCAGAAGGTAAATAAGGAAATACGTTTTGCTAAAGCGTTAGTGAAATATTTTAAACGCTATCTTTATGCGATTGTCATTCGTTTTTTTTTTTATTATTATTGTTTCATTTATAAAGCCACCTTCAACATCTAAGGTCATACCGGGGGCTTTGCAATTGAAACGACTCGTTGTCTGTAGATTCTTTTATCTTTAGTTCAGATTATTTTATTTTCCTCAATCACACACACACATGCACTCTCACATACATACTTCCAGACTCTGTGGGGGATAGGGAACAATTCTGGCTAAAGAAAAATTCTCCGCCCCAGCCGGGTATCGAACCCGGAACCTCCGTTCAGAAGTCAGCTCGCTAATCACTCGACCACGGAGGCAGTCATTCGCATTTTTGCTTGGCCATGAGTAGAACAAAAGAAAAACGGACAGTTTCTGTCTAAGAGATGTAAGTATTTTAAAATTGAAACAAATAACAAGGAATATTTTGAAAATTCACATGACATAAATGGTATGTTTTAACGGGATCTACATTTGTGAGTTGTTTTTTTGTTTTTTTTTTTGTTTAGTTCTTACGGTTTACTAGTCATGCAAAATTCAGGAACATGTAACCAGAACGAACAGGTTTTCAGAAGCTATTCTCGGAAAATTCAAGGTATCCTTTTTTTTCTTGTTATGTAAATATGCAGGTATAATTTAAGGCATTTTAATGAAATGCCTCATTGGAGCCATTTTTGAAAAAACAAAATTTTCAGCAATTTTTCCATGTAAACGGTAGTTTGGGGTGGGGTAATTTTCTTGAAAATCTTCTTGACGCAGCGTTAAATACCAAGTTTGGTATTAAACGGCCTTTTAGTTTTTGTGCTATGCTGTCCATAGACACACACACGCAGACACACATGGACCATTTTCTAAAAGTGCTATTTTTTGGACTCAGGGGATCTCAAAACATAAATTTCCGTACCAAATGTTTGGGAAGAATACAATATCTTCTCTATACACTATGTACGTAGTACGTGTAGAGAAAGTAAAAATAATCCAATCAATTTATAAAATAGTGTGAAGAATCAGCCGGTATATGTTCATTTAGGCTTTTGAATTAGGCTCATAAAATGTTTACTTCGTGTATATGAGTAAAACTTTGCTTCTTTGGTGCTTCTTCTGGCATGTAAAATATAACCGTTATTATAAATGAGGCCAGCTTAATTATGTGTGCTGTATCATTTGTGAGAATCGCTCTTCCTGTTACAACAACAAACTAATTCATCGCGCTTCATTCTTGCTTTCAACACAACATGAAGGTGAGTTATATTCATGATGTGGTCCACAGATGCAGCGCATACAAAACGGATAACAAGGTTAATGTGAAACCCCTCGTCGCTGCCGGAAATCATTCTGGAATCCGTTTGTTATCATTCGCACAAGGTTCCGTGATATTGTTCGCTAATTGCTGTAACCTCCTTCCTGGAAGCGCTTCATCTGGCTTATGAATTGCTGTTCACCAATTCCGTTTACACGAGTTAAATATTTCTCCAGATAGGTCACTGTTAGCACCGTATGCATACAAGATCCTGCTTTAATGTTGTTGGCTTACCTGATTTGGACGTGTGCGCAAACAAATATAGAGGTCGTAATTTATGGTGTTCCGTCTACTATGAGACTTCTCCTTGCATCAGACCTTATGTTTCCTCATCTTTCATTTACTCAACTATGGCGAAAGCTGGTGGAAACAGGAGAAATGGCTACTTCAAGAAATGATGTTTCATCACCCAAAACAATTTATTGTGTGCTGAAGTTGGAGTAATTCCGCTAGACGTCACAACCCTAACGCCAGAATTATCAAATAGTATCAATTGTTTTTTCCTAAGTCCTACAACAGGAGATGTAGGATGTAGTTAGGGTAATATGGTAGCCTCTGGTTCCCAAAGTCAAGGGTTCAAATCCGGCGGAGGACGATGGATTTTTTGGGCGTAAAAATCCTTAGCATGCCGAAGTAAAGCCCATGGTCCCGTGTCGTAAATTTACGCCACGTAAAAATATCTTAAGCCTTAAATAGAGTCGTCTCAGTAAAATTAAATGGTCTTTAGCGCACAATTTGAATAGAACGCTAAAACCACACACCATTTAAAGAGCGCTCATTAATAAAACTCAACTTCACTTCAGTTGGAGACGGGTCCGTTCTACCTGCAGTTTTATCTGCTCCAAGCACGTTTTATGCTCAAGTACAGAATATAGTTCCGCCTATATCCTAAACCTCTTCATTCATAACGAACTTTCTCTTCAAAAATGCCATATGAGCCTCTCATCTGTAAATAATTTTGTTTAATAAGTTGTCATTATATTCAGTGGAGCATAACATTCCGATATTGAAGTAGAAATATGTAATTTAGAGGATTCATTTGCAAAAAGAAATAGACCTTTAAAAAATTCTATTTTAGGGCAATTATTTCATCCAATTGTTTTCGACTACGAGCAAAACCTATTTTACATATTGGTTTGGGAAATCACTTGTTTTAGACTGAAAATGTGGTTTCTCTTTTAGTACATTTCAGCGACTACTATACAAGAAAGGACATTTCATCGTTATTTATTAGAAAATCTACACAATATTTATTCCTTCCTTCCCTTCCTTTTTTTCTTCGTATTTTCCTACATTAATGCGACTGTAATCAGCTTCTTTGGGTAGAAGTTGAAATACTACATACCTAATTGGATTATATGCCCCATCAGTCAATGGAGGCTAATGAAGCTTAAAAATGAAAAAAAATATTCAGTTGTGACATAAAATTTTGCAAAGTTCATAACTGATTTGAAAAGTGAAGTCCTACATCAGTAAGTGGATTAGAGCAATTAGTATTAATTAATTGTGTTCTAAACAAGCTGTGTGTACCAAAGGAGTTAGATAGCTAGATTCACACTGAAAAATATAATTGTGTAGCTGGAATTGAGTTATTCAGTCTCACTCGAACTATCCAAATATCTGGATTATTTACAGTCGTCTCATCAGTTTTCTCTTTAGTTGGAAAGTTATTCAGCTTATCGTAGGTCGTGTCTAAAATATAAAAGCTGGAGTTTTACTTGTTAGTTAGGAGAGGGTGGCAAGAGACGGGATAATTGTCTTGTTTTCCCGCTCAAGTATATAGCAAGCGAAATTCCTACCATTATCTCATTGTATTCCATATAAAAGTTGGACAGAACATTTTCAGGAAAATATGCATACATCGACGTATAAGGCATTTATGAACATCTGCTTGAATTTAACTAATTATGCACCAGACTAAGCTAATTGTATGTTATATTGCTAATGGTCTTCCTATATTTGGTTACAATGGATAAGTTTTATTTTTATTATTATTGTTTGTTGTTGTTGTTCTTCTTCTTCTTATTATTATTATATCATAAAGGGCTGAAAAATTCAATACCACAGCCGGGATTTCAACACGGTTCTCCCTAGAATAGTTTGGTAGTTAGCAATAACTATGTCACCTGGGTACTAAGTATTTACGGAAGTAAGTCGCCATTAAGGTGTTCTCTGAAGGGGGATACACCGGTTGGCTGACCGGGTTAAAAGCACACAAATCAGTTGGAAGACTGAATTTCATACCGGAATGTTCTCACGGTAGCTCAATGGTTAAAGCAACCGCGTGGAGGGCAGAGAACCGTGTTCAAATTCCGGCTATAGCATTGAATTTTTCAGCTGGCTCTAACATTAAAAAACAAATTATGTGTGTTATAAATTCTAGGACTAGGCAAATTCTAATTTATGGATTGAAAACCTAGCATGCCTATCATAACTTTAGTAACTGAAAAGTAAGCCAAAGAAAACCTGGAAGGAACAGAATGTCGATTTTCGGTTTAGAATTTTTCTTTCATGGTGCTTCAATGGTCGGCTTTGTGAGTTCTTTCTCTCGGAGTATGCGTGGGTGAATTGAAAATAGGTAAAATCGGTTAAATTAAATAAGAATATTTAATTAAATTGTTTGGAACAATTTGCCGACTTTGTAAAGACGAGTAATGAACTGCTTCTATATTTAAGCACCAGAGCTATAAGTACATCGTGCTATATCTACTAATTTGCATAGTATTAAGATCATTGCGTTGTAGACAAAACTTTCTCCCTTGTAAACTATACAGTTTGAAGTACCGTGTCTCGCTAAACTACCATACGACTTATCACTCAGCGTTCACCACTAAATAAGTGATAAATCTAAGCTATTTTTATAGCGTTTAACGTCCGCTTTTATTATATAGACACCACAGGTGATGGCACTGATTATTCATGGAATGAAGATGGAGCACTGGTGGAATGCAATGGCAAAGAAACCGGAGAAAACCCACCCCTGCGCCGCTTGGTGCACCACAAATCCCCTTGATGAGAGGCGAGTGATATAAGCACTCGGCCACGATGAGTCAGTCCTCTACCGCTATGCCACAATCACTTGAAGCGCGAGAAGCTGTATGTCTCGAAGTGCTATAAGCGCCGGTCTCAATAAGTAAGTTTTCCAAAATCATGAATTTTTATTAACTTAAGCCCTAACCTTCATCAGACTCACTAAGTTCTATGTTGCCAAATCTTAAACCTTTTCTCAGTGCATCTGTTGACGGGAATCTTAACTTTACGGCTGCTTATTTCTAAGAGTGTTTGCTACTGGTTGATTCCTAGAAAAGGTGCGCGTGCGACTTTAAAACCATTTAACGAACTTTACATACTTCAGAACAGTACATTCCCTTAACTGATCTTTTTTTTCTTTTTTTTTTTCTCAATACAGTTCCGTAGTCGGCCGGGACTCCGGCGCTGTATACCCTAATTTTTATTTACCAAATTCTGTTACTTTGCTGTATGATTACTGGATTGCTGTTTTCTTCTTTTTACACACACACATATATATATAAACATAAAACACCCATGCCAAAGGCGGGATTCGAACCCACGATCCCCTGCGCTACGAAGCACCAAAGCGAGACGCTTTGCCGAGCGCGGCCATGGGGACCGGCATCTTGGGACAATGTCGTTCTTGTTGAGTGGACTTACCTGGAATGTTTAAATAACCTTCACTACTCTTTATACTTAGTGCTTCGCCAATGGCAATTATCCCACATAGTAACAGAATCTAACCGGTGTCTTTTCAACATTATGCCTCCGTTTGATATATGACATCCTTTATTGGAATTATTTTCTTTATTCTCCATAGGCTCTTTATAAAGTAATTATTAATTTAATAGGCCACAATTAAGGTGTCAAACCCATGAATATCATAATGGCCGGGCACAAAGGAAGAACCATATTCAAATACTGGCTGTGGCACTGTAATTTTCAACAGATCTAAAAATAAAAGCGCAAACTTTTAGATAGTTGTTTATAATAAAATCACCAATATATCTAGTTGCCCAATAGTTGGTATAACTGTTAGTACAATAAGTGCTTAGGATAGTAAGTCGCCATTAAAGTGTTTAATGTCATATCGTTTTATTGTCACATTAGCTCAATGGTTAGAGCATCTGCACGAAGAGCGGTAAAACCGTGTCAAATCCCGGCTGCGGCATTGCAGTTTTCTGCCGATCTAACAATAAAAAATCTTTAAAGGTTTAATAATAATAATAGTAACAATAATAATAACAATAATAACAAAACCAATATACCAAACGAAGTTCATGCTGTAATCTCACTGTATTGTAAGCTTTGCTTTGTTTACAATTTATTTTGAAATTTAATTTCTGTTTCTGATTTTGTAATCCTGTAATTATATTAGGGTTTAAATATAAATAGCCAACATTTAAATACTTAGCTCTGATGTATTTTATTAAAAGCAAACTAACGTTATACAGCAGTATAAATGTAGAAGTCAGAACTGTCATTGGATTTAATGGAACATTTCACTTCAATCCACAGGCAACAAACTTCAGCACAAAAACGACTCTCGGCATCTCAGCTGCCAGGTTTGGAAAGGCAGCCTTTTTCGTATAGTAATGTTTGATTGAAATTATGGTTGCTGTTCCGTGTGACGTAAACTACTGCAGGTTATTCGTGGACATAGCCGTTATGCAACCGTTGTGATCCTCACGCACAGATTCGATACGCAACCTTCCAGACTTATAGGACCCATTGTCACATTAATGATGCAAATCCAGCTCGGATTTTTTGTAGTGAAGATAATAAAAACCCTGTCCTGTATCTTGGTCCTTTCTCACATAGGCATAATCTTAACAAGAAACGCATTATTTACAAAGTACAGTGTTTCATTAATCAGATCTAATTCTTTGCATATTGCGGTTTTAGAAACATTCAACGAATGAACCAACAGAAATATGCAATTTGTATCCCTTCAGTTTATTTCTTGGAGGCCACCATAAATGGGAAAGAAATTAAACATAGCTGCAGCCGATTTTCTATTCGTTACATGAAATCTTAGATTTATTGCTCTCTTGAGCGCCGACACTTTTAGCGTGCACTGAAACCGTCCCATTCACGGTTATGTTGATATACTGATGAAGGAGTGCATATTTTCTTTCCATTACCTCATGCAGCGTGGGGAATAAATGTATTAATTTTGAACGTTCTAACTACTGGAAGTCTGAATATGTATATTATGTTTACATTAATTAAATAATACTCTATTCCTTTATAAGGACATATTATAAAAGTTGGTTTGCATTTCTTTTTTATATAAGCTATTATTGAAATTAATATTTTACGGTTGAAGTAAGACAAGAGGTATTTGTAATGAAGTTGTTTATATTCAAATTTTGTATACGTTCTCTTGAAAACTCATGAAGCATGCATATAAAAAGACATTTCTAATTCATGTAGATTCCTCATTGCACTTGTCAGTTTCGAGTTTAATATTGCTATTCTTGAGAAATCGATCTTCAACGTCGTATACATTTACTACAGAGCATACTTGAGCATTTCGTTTCCTAATCCAATTTATCTTTGTTTTCGTACCTCCCGTATCATTGCCTATGGTAACACATGAAATAAGAGTAGGCATTGAACACCATTCAGAAAAAAGGGGAAATGGCTTTCGGTGAAAAGATTCTACTTTAGGATATTGTGTTATATGAAAGTATGAATTTTTTTTCTTCAATATGTCGTTTGAATTACCTCGATATCTATCCTAGAGTTACCTTAATTATTAAAATATGGAAATGGCTGCACACTTTTTCGTCTACTTGGATTGAACAATGGTCGTCTGCTAGCTGTCAAGCTGTCATTCAATTCTTCCATTTCATGATGTTCAAATCTGCCGCTGTTTCCTGGATATTTTGAGACCACGTGAAAGGATATTTAGCTGGTAGCCAGCCTGTATTATTGGTCGATTTTCCTTCTTTCTTGTTTAGAGTTGTTTACTTTGTTCGCTAGAGGAAGCATGCAACGTTTGTTCGGGCCGTGATCAGTCTAGGTTCTCAATGGTAAACAACTAACTTGTAGTTAAGATGCTTCGTTTTAGTAATATAATTATTAAAACGCATATATATATATTGAAAAATAAAACAAGGTGAAAAATCCTGCTATGGAAGCTGCTGCCGAACATTACCACACACCGTGTTATGGAACTCCTGTGTGTTTTGGCAACAACATTGTTAGTTCAGCACAAATTCATCCTTGAAAAAATAAGGGATGTGAAGGAAAGATATAAGTGTATAAATAAAGGCTCTAAACAATTTGAAATTGTGGATAAGCCAATCTTGTTAAAAAATATATCTTCCAATAATGCGCTATGTAATTAGTCTGCAAAAACCGACGTGGACTTCTGTGTAAATAGACATGTTGGTGTAGTAGCAGAACTGCAGTTAGTTTGCAAGTCATGTCAGCAATGTAGGATTAGCTATTTCTTTGAGTGTAGATATAAACAGCAGAAAGTGTTTTCTGTAAGTATTAGGTTAGTGACTGGGCTGCGCTCCATTGGCAAAGGAAAATAAAAGAAGACTACACAGTTGACCTTGTTTTATCCCGAATTAACACGCTGAGAGCCAAATGTGAAATACTAGAGAACGATCGCATTGGAAGCAGAGTAAGTGTACTTGCAGAATCCAATGTTGCAGATACAGCAGAAGACAATTGAAAGTTTGCTGTCGTATGACTGTCTAAACTGGACTCCATTATTGCAAAATAAACTACTAATTACTATAAATGCTTTAGATCATTTATTTTAACATTCCAAAGTAGTTATTTAATCAATTATCGGTGTTTAAATAATGTAATGATATACATTTAGCTAATTAATGCAATTTAAACCAGTTGTATTAATTCCGATTTGCATCTTTGTTGGAAAAACTCTGTGTCATTCTTTAATAGCTAAGTCATGGTGGTTACGGTAACAAATTATATGTAGTAACAGCACTCATGTCATTGAAAACAAAAGGTGAGACTCGCCACGTTTTCTGTGAAAAGTCCCTTCAATGTCTTTGGCTATCAAATGCTGGCAGAGAGAGAGAGAGAGGGAGAGAGAGAGAGTAAGAGAGAGAGAGAGAGAGACCGGAGGAGAAATATGAAAAACGGAAAATGCCACAAAGTATTCTATTTTGTAGTTTGGTGATGTCTGATAGGTGATATTTGATTATATTCATGCTATTGGTCTAGAATAAAATGTTTAGTGTGAAAACATACTACAACATACAACGTTAATGAAACTGAAGTTACCTTTTAGTTTTTACTTCATTCAAATCATTAACTCTTCCCGCAAATTGACACGAAATTAATGAGCATTTATGTAAATTTTCAACACAAAATCCCCCATAATTAATATTATTACGGCGAAGGTTTAATGTAGATCACAACACACTACCTTGCCTGTGTTTAATACCATTGCTACTATCACTGTTGTTCACCAGTTGGCTTCCTGTTTATGCATTTTACTTCCATTTTTTTCAATTCTCAACTTAGTTTTGTACTCTTCTACTTGCTATTCTGATAGCAGAATGTTGTAAACCTATGGACAAACTTGTAAGAACTACAATATGTTTTTACAGGACATGGGAAGGTGTCGCTTTGCACTGGCTAATGATTTTGTTTTGTGGTTTTACTCCCAGTAGGTCTCGTAGAGAATTACAATATTTTGATTAGCCTTCCACCAGAATTGTAAATATTGCTGTGAATGATAATGAGAGAACGCTGATCCGCATGTCCCATTGGTGACTAATGAGTCCCTCCACATTGATCATTTTACAAAGTTAACAAAAAAGGGGTGTTGCGGTGGTCTTTATCAGAATTTTAATGACCAATAACCATGTACTGTTTTAACGAGCAAACCGTTGGAATTACATGAAATTCGTTTAGCACCGCGTTGCAAAATAATACGTTATCCAATTGAACGTCAATATGTCGGAGTTTCTGATACACCAACACCGAGACAGAGGTAAACCAATAAAACTACAAAGCCTAGAAATGATTTCACAGCTGGATACACATATTCCGTCGCCAGAGATTAAGTGGATTTTTCGGCATAATAGGGGCTCAGATAGCCAATATTTGCTGAAACAAAACAGCTAATAGAACTCTTAGATTCCTACATAAACCGAAAGCATTCTGTAATCTCCGCAGTAAAATCCTGAAGTACATCGCTACTTCGTGGCAAGCTTTCTATGCAGATCATAAAACCCAATTTTATGACAACTACCTATTAGTTTTGCATTCATATAAGAATTTACCACAGGAACTCAATTTTAATTAGACAGTGTAGTGTATGTATTCATTTCTGCAATTTATATTATAGTTTTTCTGAAATAGATTCTTACTGTTACTTCAATATTCCTGAGATATTCACAGGACTACTATAGGTGTCTTATTCTGAATTGTTGACCTAGCACTCTGGATACTGAATGTCAACGGTTATAACTCTTGTGATTATTAATGCAGTTGAAAAAGTATTTGCAGTTGATCAGCCGTAATTACAATACTGTTTAACATTGTAGATCCCAGTTAGCTTCCCAGATTAATATAACCGTAAGCTTGAATTCACTCGTTAGCATGAGTCCAAATGGTATATGTTAGAAATTAATTACTTTTTAGAATAGCTGTAAGAATTACCCTACTAACAGTCAGTGTACAGATGCAGATTTGACAATACCTTCTATCTTTCAAGCAACGCTGTAGAAAATCAGGAGGGAAAACATGCTGAAAACGAGCATTATGCCAGGTTGTATTTAGTGACTTCGTTTTTCAGGCGTCTTGCTGTTGAGGAACGCTTTTGGTATTATTTATGCAGAGTAACCTGCTCCTATTTGAATATCAGTAGTCAATGAACGGAAGGATGTGTAGGCTTGTGAGGTTAAAGCTACCTATTTAATGTTTCACAGATACTACACATGCTCCAAGTGCACATTTATTTTTCTGCTTTATAAATGGATTTGTGACTCCCTTTTGTATCCTTTTATCTGTTAAATGACCGCCCGAAATATTTACTCATTCTATAAAATAGCCTCTTCTGCGAAAGTATTATGCTTCTTCTTAGATTTAAAATACTTAAATACTTATTAAAATCACTTTGTAAAATAAGACCAAACAATCCAATATGCAACTAACGAAGTTCGCAGAATAAACAAATGACTAAAAGTACAGGTTCTTTAGCGGGATTTCATTACGACATAGAATTCCTTTGAGCAGCATGTCGGTATATTAAGGAAGACACTGCGATAGCACTCCAGGTGGAGCTTTCGGAGCTATCGGTTTTACTTCGGTAACTAGCACAGGCACGTGGCTTTGTTTCTGGGTATCTGTGTAATCCACATTGACCCTGAGGCATTTATTTCATGTACCTCTATTGGCGTTGAAAATCACATTTTCATATCACTTAGGAATTGAGCAGCAACGTGTGTGTATAATATGTAATCAGCCAGGAAATCAAACGCTTCCAATTATTACCCTGATAGCCTAAATCATTGTGCCAATAAAGTTTTGAAATGTGAAATACCTATTTGTGAGAATTACCTAAAATTTCTTACCGAAAAATTACATATTATGAGTTATACCCCTGTTCTCTAACACCGGCAATTGGTGAAGCTTCAACAGTGTGCATGTGTAATTGTTGTGAACGTTTCCATGAGTACACAAGGCCGCGCCGTGGCCGAGTGGTTATACCACTCGCCTCTAACCTAGGCGGCCTGTATTCGATTCTTATCGACCGCATGTGAGATTTGTTTTGGACAGAGCGGCGCAGGATTCTCCGGTTTGCGCCGCCTTCACATTCCACTGGTGCTCCATCTTCATTCCATATATCACCAGCGTCATCATCTGCGACGTTACGGTAATAAAAGCAGGCGCTAAACACTATATAAAAAAAATTCCCATGTAACTTCCGAGGTTAAGATGCTTCGATGACAGAAGTTTGAATCCTGGACATTATTATTTGCCCTTTTGTCTTTTAAAAATCCTCCTCAGAAGGTAAGGTGCGCATTATATATATATATATATATATATATATATATATATATATATATATATATATATATATCGGAAATTATTAATTTCATGAAAAAATGCAATGTCATATATTCTGTGTTTTAATGAGATCTACATTTTTTGTGCACTAAGTTTCTGTCTATCTTTACGGTTTACCACTTACACAAAATTCGGCAACATTTTCTGGAAAGAACAAGTCTTCCGATGCTATTCCCAGAAAATTCAAAATACACATTTTATTTATCATTTTTTTCAAATAATGACCAGCTTTAATACACGGTACTTTGATCAAAATTGTTTCAATCATTTTTGAGAAAATCAAAATTTTCGAATTCTTTTCCATGTAAAGGGTAGTTTAAGACTAGGTGTTTTCTTGCAAATCTCCGCGTCGTATCCTTGTGGATACTAAATTTAAATACCAAGTTTGGTATTTAACGGACTTTTCGTTTTTGAGTGATGTTGTCAACAGACACATACACATATACACGTACACACAGACCTTTCTGAAAACAAACATGCCTTTTGGATTCAGGGGCTTCAAAACACATATTGCGGATGAAATATCGTCATCGAATTTTTGGGTGGAATACAATACCTTCTCCATACCCTATGTACATAGTACATATAGAAAAAGTAAACAGGTGCAAATTTTGCAAATAATTGTATTATAATAAAGATTATATTAAAGAAGTGATGCATTCCATTTACATAAGTTTCTCTAGCTGTTGCAAATACAGACCACTCTTACAAAAGATTATTATTTTATCTACATCGTGCTAATCTAAATAAACATTAGCAGAATTGGTATTACTACTTGTTTCATTGTAAGTAGAAGGGAAATAAGGAAATAACATTACGCTAAAGGGACAGTCAAATCTTTTAAAAGCTGGTTATTAAGTGAAAAATTTGAGGTACGGTTCACTTTGCATGGTTCCGTTTGAGAAGAGCCAGGTATTTTAAAACTGAAACTAATAACAAGGACTACCTCAAAAACGATCAACTCTACAAGAAAAAAGTGTAGGACATAAATTACGTGTTTTAACGAGATCTACATTTTTTGTGAATAGTTTTTGTCTATCTCTTACGGTTCAACCGTTATGCAACATTCTGCAAAACTCATACAGATTAAACAGTCCTTCATTTTCTATTCCCATAAAATTCAATATATACATTTTCTTTTGTGATGTATGTAAGTACATTTAATATTCGGTATTTCAATCAAAATTGTCAGAGCCATTTTTGAAAAAATCTAAATTTTCGAAAAATATTCCATGTAAGAGGTAGCTGCTGTTAGGGGGATGTTCTTGAAAATCCTTGTGAAGCATCTTCGGAAGATACTGAACTTAAATGCCGAGTTTGGTGTCTAAATGACTTTTCGTTTTTGAGCTATGCTGTCCACAGGTACAAACACAGACACTACATAGACAGACACATACGCATACACGAATTTTTTGGTGGAATACAATACCTCCTCTATCCACTATGTACATATAAGCTATAGAAAGTAATATAGTTATATTGCTAAAGAAGGCAAAATAGATTATGCTATTCTATGCTGAATATACTCTTTCACTATTGAAACAATAATCTTAGAATCTTGAAACCTAAGCAGTATTTATGGGGAATAAGAATTCTATGATATGTGCTCCTCCCGCCGTGTGTAAACATCGTTTCTCTGCTTATGTGACATTAAATAACGTATGGTGTTGGAGTATTCTGAAATAACAGTAATAACATGCCTAATTAATAAGTTCTCCATGTAAGGAAAACACTTTCCAGTGACATTGCATTGCATTGATGTCGCAATTAAATTTGAGCTCCTGCAATAGTGAGAAAACTTTACAAGCTAAATGCCCACATTGTGAGGGATTTTTGCAAAATGAAAGAGTGGTTAATATTCACATTAGTCGCTCGCATCCACAAATACATAGAACAAAATTCGAGAAAAGTATAAGGATGTCCAAAATAATAAAATTGATACAAGTATTATTAATAAAAGTGATGAAAATGAACCTGTGAACCACAATTCTATACTTGAATCTAAAACACCAGATTCTCTGGATAAATTCAAAACAGAACTTTCCAAATGGCAAATTATGTTTTCAGATAACATTGAAGACGCTGCATTTGTTTTAAATGTACAAAATTTTATATCGCTTTTAGCATCAGCTATAAACTATCTACCTGGTCCTAAGCACCTGGCCACAAAATATTACGAAGCTATTAAGAAAAATCGTTTAATAAGTAAGCAGAAACGTCATAAGAACTCAAGTAATCCAGAAAGATCAAATAATAGGGATAGTGGAAGAAGCAAAAATAAGTATCACTATGAATTAACACAATTTCTATTATATAATCAACGAAGGAAAGCTATTAGACGGGTTCTACAAACAAAAAGCGAAATGTGTAAAATCGCAAAAGACGATATTCACAATTTTTTTACCAGAACATATTGTCAAGAAAATTCGGCTGAAGTGGCACAGTATCCACCCAAAATTACCGAAGTAGAACGTTGTGAACTGGACGACACATTTAATAACGAAATTTCTAAAAATGAAATAATCACAGCTACTCGACGTATTGCAGTTGACACAGCTCCTGGTCCCGATCGCGTGCTTATTAGAACCATAAAGGACGATACTGTCAGTGAAATAATAGCAAAGATTGCAACAGGAATGTTAAAGACCGGTAAGGTACCACCAAGCTTACAGAAAGCAAGAAAAATATTGCTTTTTAAAAATGGTGACACCAATAATATTTCTAACTGGCCTCCCATTACTACTTGCTCTGTCGTAAGACGGGTAATTGAACGAGCCTTGGATTATCGCCTTCGTACCTATGTTGAATTCAACAAATATCAGCATGGCTTTACCAACTACCGGATACACTAATCAATACATCAATAATTGGAGCAATCTTAAATAACGTTAAACAACATAAAGGTAACGTTACATTGACATTTTTGGATGTTACAAAAGCCTTCGATAACATTGGACACAAGCACTTAAATAAGACTCTAAGGTCCGAAGGAATCCCTACCAAGTTAGCGGATATAATAATAGCTTTGCAATCTGGGAACCATACACAAATTGAAACATCTCAAGGCAAAACAAAAACAATTTCTCTTTCACGAGGCGCCATGCAGACATCTCCTCTTTCTCCATATTTATACAGTCTCGCTACTAACCATATTCTGGATGAGCTATCAGAGGAGAGTGTAAGCGATCACTATGGCTTTAAACTCATGTCAGATATGCCGTCTCTAACCATTTTGGAATTTGCCGATGATATAGTCATCATCGGGAAAGATAAGGAAGCCGCTCTCGAATTAACACGCCTTGCAATACAGCAATTTGAAGAGATAGGGTTACAGGTCAACCCAAGGAAATGCACAGGACTTCACATCCAAAATGGAAATTTAGACAACACAACTCTAACAGTAGACCAGGCCTGCAAGTTTGAAACCATCGCACCAGGAGATTCAATAAAATACTTGGGCGTGACCTTCCCGACGTGCTGGATTTTGATAAGAATGGTGTAATTAAAAAACTTCACAACAAATTAGATCTGCTAGTGCCCTCCCCTTTGCTTAAAGCTGAACAAAAATTTCAAGTTCTTAACTCTTCTATTTGTATATCCATAATTTACCCTTTCCAAACCACTAATCTGGCTAAAATACCAAACAAGTTTCTTAATAGCTGTGGCAAAATTATCAAAAGTTCCTTAAAAGAAATATTACAGCTACCTATGGATGTACCAGATCACATGCTATATTCTGACATGAAATGTAAAGGGATTGGTCTCTTCAAAGCAGCGTGGGAGGCATATCTGCAACACATAAACTCGTGCAAAACTTTATTTCAATCCTCCAATCCATACGTACAGACCACTCGAGACCTCGCTGCTGAGATGAATAAATCCTTGAAGATTTAATAGAAGACGATTCAATGAAGAAACCTCGCACTGGACTGTTTGACATCAGCCGGACACTTCGAGAAGGAGAAGTAGACGCCTGGGCCAAACTTCCTCAGAAAGGACTCGGCGTGGAATTATTCAAAGAACACAAGCCAGCGAATTCATGGATTCGAAACCGTGATGGCCTAACATCAAGTGAATGGCGTGAATCTATAAAAATGACGGCTAATGTATCCGTCGTGCGTTCCATACCGGGCAGATTGCGAGACAACAGTCTCTGTCGGCGATGCCACACTTGCACACGTCTTGGGATCTTGCCCTCATGGAAGACTATTACGCAACTCTCGCTATCACAAAATTCGCTCAATGATCGCCGACGAACTACGAAGCAACAACTACAAAGTCTTTGAATAAGTCCATGGACTGGAAACTAACGGTGGCACTAGACGAACTGACATGATTGCAACTCGAAAAGGCAGAAAAACAGGATTTATCATCGACCCTACCATTAGGTTTGAAAAAACTCAAAGGACAACCAGAGGACGTCGACAAAGAGGAAAGGAATATTTACACACCCACAATCCCATATTTAAGGCAAAATACAATCTGAATATTATAGAGGTAATTGATCGTATGGTCGGAGCTCGGGGCACCATTCCTTTACATTTTTTTTCAAAACCTGGAAGAAGTTTGGACTTAAGAAGGGAAAAATAGAAGAAATTGCCATATCTGCAATAAGACGTTCACTTTCTCTTCTTCGAAATCATTTATTTTGTATAATAACCATTTTTAGTATTTCTGCGGTCTATATTTCTTTGATATAAATTATTTATTGTATGCTAATTTTATATTATTTACCTTTAAAAATCCTTTTGCTGCTTTTAGTTTCCTTTTCAATTGCTATACAATAAAAACTGTTGATATTTCATTATCTTTATAGAAGAGTTTCAAGTTTTTTTATCTTTTTTTCGTTTTTTTATAGTTAATTTGTAATTTGTCTGCTTTATTCTGTCCTTGTTGGCAGCCCATAAAATATGGGGAGTTGTTATTGTTTCAATAAATAAATAAAACAAATATAATATCGAAATTAAAACAACATAGAATCTCCCAGTTTATGTATTAACACCAAAATTACCTTACCACTGAGAAACAAACATATTTTATATATTTATGTTAGGAAGACTGGCTTTTCCGACTGATAAATGCACTGAATGTCATGTAGCATAGGTTTGCAATTGGAGATGATAGAGATACTGGATACCGTAAAATATATGAACTGAATATTTTTAATATATTTAGAATAAATCTGTTAATTTGTTAAAATCGGATCAGTTTATGTTACCGCAATGTAGGACTGTTTATAAATCTGCGCTTTAGCGAAAACTGGACAATTCAGGCTTTGGTGTCAAGACAGCATTCAATACAGATGATATACCTACTTTGATCCAGAGGAAATTCCATTCATTTTCGACAAAGATTGTAGAATTGTTGTGTGTAAAATTCAGAATATTCACTTAAATGAGTCGCACGTACGCAGATGCTGATAGAAACCACTGGATATTATGCAACTAAGCGGAGAAAAAATGGACTTGTGAGGGTCTGTTCCAACGCTCATAAATATGAAATATTTAACGTTCAGAGTAATTAGAATGACGAAAACAAACTTTAAAATCAAATATGGCAATCATTATAGCGTAATTGCCACGTTTTTAACATTTTGTGCTATTGCGTTTGAAAACTGGCATGAGTATTACATTAGAATGATGACAATAATACAAAATAAACGGTACTTGTATAACAACCATATTTCAATATGTTCATTGCGTACTGCACTTGAGCCGTGACACCATTGACTGGTAATGCTCTTGTAATTTTAGATGCGATTGGGTATCTTATGTTAATGATTTGAAGCAATTAATATTTTAAAGCTTGGAGAAATCGGTAAATAATTGCAATGAAGTTATCTGCAAATTGATTGTGTCTGTAGAAGATTATGATTGTCATTGCAGAAATCCCTGAATTGTATCCCTTTGGGCTCACTAATCTGGAACTGAAATAAAACCCAATGATATACGAGAGCTGTTCAATAAATGCCCGTGTTTCAAATAGAAGGTGTTGCAAAGACAAGTTTACCATCATGTATGGTCATTTGTTACACGTCATCAAAACAGATTTAGTACTATTCATAGGTTAGTATGGATTAGGTAGGTATTTCAGTTGGTCGATCAACGTGTTTTCTCTAAAAGGAAAGTATGCAATATCTAAATAATTCGCTTTTACTTTTGAATAGAGAAACTTGCGAGTAGACAAAAGCAAAAATGTTATACTGTTTACTGTTTCTGTTCAACGACTTTAAACGTGGCCGCACATTCGTTTCTGATGAGCGCCCGGGACGCCCAGCAGATAAGGTTGCCGAGAAAAGCATTGAAAAAGTCACCGATATGATTGTCACCGGTCGTTGAACGAAATTTCGTAAAGTGGCAAAGACCATAGGTGTGGCAACGGGTATGACAATGCATACTTTGCACGATAAGATGGAAATTAAAAAGTTTTAGGGCCGATGAATACAAGCGGCTGCAACTTCCAACTTCGAAGCTGTGTTTGGGGCTGTTTATGTGAAATCCTAAAAGCTCTTTGCCCTTAGATGTTACCATCGATGTGATCCATCATTATATACCGGAAATCATGCAACAATGAAAACAACGGGTTACTTCCGGTGAATATGCTTCAAAGAAAGCGAAGAAAGTATGCCACAAAAGTATACGAAGGATGTCGTATTCATTGACTTCTTAGTAAAAGGAAAACGATTACTACTTATGCAATATTACAGTAAGCTAATGGCCCGATGCATAAAAATGTTGGAGATTTGACTTTTTTATAGTGTTTAACGTCCGCTTTTACCAAAATTGACACCGCAGACGAAGACACTGGTGACACATGAAATGAAGATAGAGCACCTGGGAAATGCGATGTCGGGAGAAGCCGAAGAACTCGGAGAAAACCCGCCCCTGCGCCGCTTTGTCCACTACAAATCCCACATGCGATTGCTTGGGATCGAATCCGTCCGCCTAGGTGAGAGGTGAGTGGTCTAACTACTCGGCCACGGCGCATCCCAGGAGATACCGTTTCGGTTAGAAAAAAGTGATGTTTCACCCCGCCAACACACCAGCACATCCATCCGCAGTTGCCGCCACGAACTGCATGAATTGCGTTGTGAATTTCTGTCTCAGACTCCATATTTGCTCGGACTCTCTGCGATTTCTTCTTATTCCCAAACATGAAGAAATGGCTCGCGGTAGCAAAATGTACATCAAATAAAATCATCGACGGGACAGAGGTGTGTTCTGTAGCTACTAAATGGTGTTTAGATAGATACTAAATGGTGACTATGTTGAGAAATAAATAATTTGTGTTTAATTTTTAACAGGTTTACTTATTGCCATTATACTATTTAGCTCAGAGTGTGACATACTTTAGCAAGTTCACAACGGGGCTGTTGATGCAGCGAGAATCCATGGCAAAGGCAGTGGAGATATAAATTAAAAAACAGGGTTATAGTAATTTTTTCTTAATAATTATTTCTGCATATCTAAACCCATGACAGATAGGCAAGACTCTTCAGAGCAGTGAAGACACAAAAATATAATAATTAATGAACTTATATGATATATCAAAAGTCAGCTCTGGAGTGTTATACGGCGTTGAAATAAGCTCAGTTTCATGATTGTCTTAATTTGCTGATAATGACATTCATATTTTTGTAGAGAACAGGGTACTGTGTGGAGCATGTGAAATGCGTTTATTATTGACTGAGGATATTAAAATAATTATAAGATTCTAATACCTGCACTCATAAAGCAATAAAAAATTCATTGTTCTCGAATTTCAATGGCCTGTGTTATTTTACTGTCTCTTGTATAATGTTGCGGTTGACGTATTCAGTGTTTCATTGAGTATAATGAGTCATATTACCAGAGTAAACCATTTCCCATGATAGGCTGAATTCTGTTTGATTTGGAGTATATTGACGTGATTGATGCTTTTGTATGATATGCAATATTCTCAAAGCCAAATGTAGCTCCTACACAGTATTCACCACACAAAGCATTGAGATAATTTGCATATCAAGTAAGACGTTGAAATATAATATTGAGCTAACTTTTGCCTGACTGTTTTTTTCGATTCTCTAGGAGAAGACAGGCCTTTCTTATGTCAATGCTGATTTATTTATCTCGCTGTCTCTAATAGTGACATAAAATAATGCGTTGTATTCTTACAAAAGCTGGATAACACCTTCTGTATTGGCATCATAAACTTTGTGTGCAAAGAGGATATACCAACTGGTTTCAGAGCAGTTGTATCTGTAATGGGTCTGAAGTGGCTTACTTTGTCGCTGTCAGTTGGGTGGCGCTCAGAATATTCTCTATGAGTTGCAGTTTGGGGTTTTCTTCTAGAATGCAGTGTGGTTTCTCCATTAGAATCTTTGAATGCATGTTTTTGGAAGCTCTTTGAGGATATACGGACCGTGACGAAGGTTACTGACGATATTTTTAAGTAGCTTAGGACTGCTATAAGCATTTTTAAGGCTATGTCCTTTTCATGATGCCATGTAGCCCTTTTCTTATGTTAGAAAGTAATTTGTGACATTTTATTCTAGTTTATGTCGCTTCTCAATCATTTTCTACATTTCTACAGTAATTCCTGTCATCGTTTTTGCATTTCTGTCGTTTTATAATTTGTTACGTTTTATACCATTTCCATATGTTCCTGGACGATTTGATCACTTTTATAACCTATCCAGTGTTTTATGGTTTTGCCATATGTTTCCCTAGTTTGGATCCTTTATGGACATTTCTGTATTCCATTTCAGTATACTGCAGTCCATTAAGAGTCGCATTATATCCTTATTTGCAAACTTCTGCTTGCGTAGATGCTAACTTTCAGGGCGAAGGGATATCTATGCATGGTTTTCAGTTTTCTTATGTTGTAACTCTATCACTAACTAACTTGTCATTTTTTTACCTTTTTTATTTGTCTTTTTGTTTGATGTTTGTTTTCGAGACTGACACTAGAAGAATGGTCTAAGCTTTTGTTTTCGAAGTGTTTACTGTTTAGTGAACGTCATGTTCCTTCGTGTTTTATTGGTCTTTTTTGTTTCTGCTGTCTATTTTCTTTTAACACGATGTTTGTGGCTAAGCTAACATTGGGTTAAAGATCCTGGCCCTTTTTGTTGCAGTATTTATCATAGTTATGGAATTATTGCTAGTACTTTGAGCCTTAAATTTTCTTTGTTCAAATATATAAAGATAACCAGCATGGGAGGTTAGGCGTGTCTGCTCTGTAATATGCGCCTGAGATCAGCATTAGAAATGTATTCTAATAGCAGAGATCCTGCCGTCCTTCATATTGATTCTTCTTATTCTTCCATTTTTATGTGTCTTTTGCTAGGTGTATTGGAGTATTTGCAGTGTAAACTTCAATTTCCCTACCAAGTTACCCACGACGAACAATGTATTTAGTATTCTGTCATGATACGTTCACAGCATTGTAGTGCCCATAAGCAATAACACTTTTATCGCCATCAGGAGTGAATAGAGAATTTTGTTGACTTTTACAGACGAAACATTATGCTGTTGTTGGTATTCTCATTATTTCATTATTTCGTTGTTTTTAAAACAATCTACATAACTATCAAATGTGATGCACTGCTTAATAGCGCCTGGTTTTATGTCTTTAAACTGTTTGATCAGTTCTCCATCAATACCGAGAGCACACACCTTAGGTCTCAGCCCGACAAACCTCTGGATGATTTTTCCGCTAGCTTCATCTTTAACCATTCCCAAAACTCTTTTGTTTTATTAGGAGTAGTTCATGTGGCTTGCAAGTTAATCAGATGTATCTAAATGCTCAAGAAATTGTAGTACCTCCCAGTATACGTCGGCTATTGTGATTCGATGAATGAAAGAGTCCGTATCTATGTACATAAGATTCAGATTTTCATTCCCATTATACGGGAATAGCAATAATGGTAGCAACACATGAGAGTTTTTGAGATATCTAACACGTTCGATGTATATTGGTTTGTTGAGTAAAATCTGTCGTGATGCCATATGAATACCATCCGGGTTAGGTCCATAAATGCTTCTATCAATGAATATAGGCTTAGCAATCAGCTTTTCCAAGGTTTTGTCATTTGTCACAAGGCGTATATCCATTCGATTTCTTATATTCTTCGTAGTTTTTCCTAATGCAGCATTGTTGAAGAGCTTGTACATGTTCTTTTCAAAGACATTTCTAGCCTGTTGTCGCAGCTTGTTATTAAACGGTATGTAAGGTTTCAACCAGCACGACTGCCGAAACTATACCACATTATGGATTTTTGTGAATAGCAATCCGCGTAAGAGTTTCTGTTTTAACGCCATGTAAGGAACAACATACTTCCTCCTACTTCCAAGGTGCGCAATTGGAAGTTTTATAGCTTGAGTTCGAAGTATGTGACACAAAAAACCGAAAAAATAATTTAATTTTAAGTTTTAATACCTTGATTTTTATCCTGCTCTTAAAAGTGCACTGAAATTGTAATAAAGTAAACATGTTTAAGGTGGGATAGCTCTACGATTGTTTTAAGCTCTAGATACCTAGGCTTCCAATTTAACACCTTTGTTTGATAGCTAGTACACTATTCAGGGTGTTTCAAAAATGCGGGGCATAATTTCAGGCATGTATTTCCCACATGTAGACAATCAAATTAGTTCATTATAACATGTGTCCGGAAATGCTTCATTTCCGAGTTATGGCCTTCACAACATTGAAATTCACTGGAACGTTTTTCTCTCCGCAGGTTGTTGTCATTACAGAAGCTGTTCAAAATGTCCACCTCCTGCTTGAATACAGACCTCACATCGATGTCTCATTGACCTGCGAACACGATCCCAAACTCCAGGAGTATTGCGTATGTCCTCACAACTTGCCACAATTCGATTCCGAAGGGATTCCAAATCCGGCACCGGAGAGGAATAAACCAATGATTTTAAATGGCCGCACAAGTAGAAATCGAGAGGGCTTAGATCAGGTGAGCTTGGAGGCCAGGCAATTGGGCCACCTCTACCTATCCATTGATCAGGAAACCTTTGATCCAAGTACCGGCGAGCCGTAAGACTGAAATGTGCAGGAGCGCCATCGTGCAAGAAGTGAATGTGTTGATGATTGATCAGCGGAGTGTCTTCGAAAACGTCAGGTGTGGTGTTTTCCAGGAAGTTTGTGTACGCCTGCCCCGTAAGTCTGTTTACAAGTACGTGGGGTCCAACTAATCGATCACCAATGATACCGGCCCACATGTTGAGGGAGAACTGCACCTGGTGATGAGATACAACGGTTGCACGTGGGTTTTCATGCGACCATACATGCTGATTGTGGAAATTTGTTATGCCATCTCTTGTGAACTGTGCTTCATCTGTAAATAATACGACGGCCTAAAAGTTCGGATTTACACCACACTGCTGCTAGAACCACTGACAGAACCTAACTCGTGCAGGGTAATCTGCTGGTGACAGGGCTTGTACACGTTGCAAATAATAAGGATACAATTGATACTCGTTCAACAGTCTCCAGACAATCGTATGAGGAACATTGACTTGCAACGCTAACCGTCGTGTGCTGATAGAAGGAGTCCTATCCACAGCCTCAAGAATCTCCTCCTGCACTTCTGGAGTTGTAGATCTTGGTCGTCCCCTTCCCAAACCAGTAGAGGTGAATGTTCCATACTCGCACAGACGGGAATGGAGACGTACAAATGTCTTCCGATCTGGACATTGTCGCTGTGGGTACCTCTTCTGGTACAAACGACGAGCCAGCGCAGCATTGCCGTCCGCCTTACCGTACCTGAAGTGTATCTCTGCCAGCTCTTGATTTGAATACATGTCGCACAGTCTTAACGCCTAAAGAACACTGAATGTAACCTTCCTCAGAATGAACTATCAGAGCGCCCTCCTAATGTATCCTTTGACGGCAAAGACCTGCGGAAAGAAAAACGTTCCAGTGAATTCCAATGTTGTGAAGGCCATAACTCGGAAATGAAGCATTTTCGGACATGAACTATTTTGATTGTCTACAGGTGGGACTTTCAATGTTGTAAAGACCATAACTCGGAAATGAAGCATTTCCGGACACATGCTATAATGAACTATTTTGATTGTCTTCATGTGGGAAATACATACCTGAACTTATGCCCCGTATTTTTGAAACAGCCTGTATATAAGGTAACTGTATATCAATAACTTAATCTGATTTAACAGCAGAGAAATATGCCACAAAAATCTGGCCAGAATCGTGAATGACTGTTCACTGAGAATATGTTCAATTATAATTTAATATTATGTCAAGTTTTTTTTATTATTATTCTCTACAAATGACTCAAACTGTAGGAAAAGGAAGCCTGTAGAATTATAAATAGCTCAAAGTAAGAACATCATTAGTATTACAATACTTATAATCAATTTTCTTCCACTCTAAGAGTAAGGAAAGTTCGTAATCTTAAATACCACTTTGAATTTTTTGTATATGTTGTTATAAACATAGTATTTATATTTCAGAAAAAGTTTTCATATAAAATATATTGGAATGTTCAATATACGATTATGCTTGACTAGTCAGAATTATATGACAATACAAATTTGGAATATTTAGATGTGAAGTTACTAGTCTGGGTATGACAGGATGAGTCGCTTGCTCGAAATGCAAAATACAGAAATTATCAATTATTCAATTGAAGGTTAGACTCCTTTAAACATAAGAAAGACGACATACAATAATGGTTTAAATTTTAAGCTATAGTGGCTGGTAATTAAACTACAATTCCAATTACTTGGCCAAATAAGTCACAATTTCGAGTCACGTATGACTTTTAGTACTAATCTAATTCTAGTTAGCATTATTTCTCTTTGAAACTGCTCGCAACTCACCATTATGGAATATACTCGAATTTTCATGTGGTGTTCAATTTTTTATCTCAAACTTCAAGAACATGGATAATCTAATGGTTATTCACTGTGAAGCAACTGAAGAAAACCTACTCTAAATTTAGAACCCCTGATATAATCAAACTTCCAGGTAAATTGGTTCGAATTTGCCACAATACTGTGATTTTAATTACTGTTAACTAAAGTTTTTTGAGTTATTGAATCTGTAACAAATCTGAAAAATAACGTGATGAACCAACGAGCTGTCTTAATGCAGAAGCGCTGTTTATGGCTTAGTGTACTTCCCAGAGGTAGACAGAAGTTTGAAATTTCTGTAGTTGCGTATATTTTCAATGTAAGGCGTACTGAGAGAAATATAAGGTGACGGCGACTAGTAAATCACACATTTGTGTGATGAAATATTTAACTTTAGGTATAATTCATGGGCATCTCCGTATTTAAAATGGGCAGACATTACTGTTGACCCAGCTTTAGAGACCAGATGATATAGACAATCGAACATGCAGAAAAGTGATGGCCGACACCCAACAGAATTTAAAAAAAATAGTTTTAATATTCCTATTATTTATAAGTTCAGATAAACCAAAGTGTTTTTACTGTGAATAATTTAATATTTCTATTATTTATTGTTTCATAAAAACCAAAAGTTTTTCATTGTGTAGAATTAACATACTTCTTGAATTTCATAATTGCGCAAATTTAAGGAACCTTGTTCAATGAAGTGCTTTGGTTTTCCGCCTATCACGAACCAGTTAATGACATCATTTGTTTACATCAGGTTTGGTTCTAAGAGCGGAGTGATAATCACAACAGAGAAAGCCTAAAACTGCACAATGCCTTACTATGTATTCAATTTACACTATTTATTTATTCAAATTATACTAAAAAGTGGAATGAGATGTTCATTGTACGTATGAATAAGTTTTAAAATGTTGTACTAATCAGTATGTTATAAATATTTTACATCTTTTTACGTAGCTCGGACCAAATTCATATTTGTTGAGAAAACAACAACACTGGCCCTATCATTTATTTGATACACAATGTCGTAAGACGCCTTTCAATAAACCAAAATAAAACATCCTACCAGCAAAGCAGCTCGAGCGGAGAAGTTCTAAAGTAATTTGTGTATCTCTTCTCAAATAGTGTCTTCTTAAAATATGAGATAAAATAAGATTTACACTGTAAACCTCATATTGAGAGGCCAGCAAGACGTTACTTTCGCAGTAGCTATATGTTAGTATCAATGTGTGTTTGGATTTTGCGGATTCCCTCTTGTCTTTGTGGCTATACTTTTTTTCGGGCATGTAAAGATAATCCCTAAGCTTTATGCTAAATTTCTATTTTACATAATTTCACAATGATACGTTGTAATTATTGTTAGTATGGCGTCACGTATTTATTGTAAAGTTCCCCGATCGATTAATACTTCATTAGCTGGAGTACCTGAATTAGGGTTTTTCTTTTTTCACTTTTGAACAGCAGTCACGAATTATTCCTAAGTTTCCTAATTTCCATAACGCAGTGAAAAGAAAGAATGCAAGCGACATGTAATTCGCAGTTTATATGTGGCGGCTATACAAATTATACATATTATATATATAAATTTGCCATGTGGTTTTAATTCTACCAAAATTGTATTTCAAAATACGAGACTCGGTTGAACTCGTGCGTTTTTAAAACACACTGGTTAAAATATTCGGCCGTTAGAACCACTTTTACGGCTTTTTTCTAAGAGCCTATTAATAAAACCTGCAACATTCTCTCTTACATATACATGGCCCATAAATTAACTATTTACTCGGCTGCTTCCTGAACAATAAGTATTGACGTTCACATAATGAAACACAGATGTACTATGCAGCAAAGCATTTAGGAACTGTTTGATTCTATAGATGTTATTGATTTTGTGATATAATATTTATCATATATAAGATATGAATATATTTTCTTTTTGTACTTAGAGCATACTAACAAATGAACATTACATTTTCCAACTAAAAATAAACAAGAAATATATATATATATGTTTTAGAAACACTCGTTTACGTAGTTATTTTGAATGAGCTATCCTCTGAATTCCCATTAAAACGTGGTATTTTAAACTAAAACAACTAATTTTGAAACCATATTCATAATAAAATCAAAACCGTTAATTTAACATTAAATGTGTTCTCTATTTTTCCATTTAAGTTTAAAGTTGGTTGCGTCTGAAAAAAGGAAAGGCTTCTATGTGCTTTCCAAGGATATGACTAGGCCTATATATCTACCTCAAAACAGCTACAATTTTATTACCTCTGTGTAACGCATGGAAGGTAGCTTTAGTACTCGATAACGCAATTGAGAGTTTGGTATGCGCGACTTGTGAGAACGAACCGTACTGCAGCCGATAATGTAAGACTGTGGAGCAAGTGTTGCATGTGAGATTACAAATTTCTCAAAATGTGACCCTTCATATCTTTAAATCATTAATTTTAAAATTCCAAAGTGAATTAGTGTCTTTGAACACTTTTGTTCATGTCCTTGGCAGCATACAAACAACGTGGTAAAAATAGAATATTACTGTTTAAACTACCGAAAACATGCTGTAAAGTACAGAGCTGGGCTAGACCATTTTTGGTAAGATGTCACCTTACGTAGTCAAGAGAATAAGAATTTCATTCTTCTGGTCTAGGGTTTCCATGCTACCCTCTTGTTCCCAAGGTTGCAGGTTAAACCCGGTGGAGGGTGACTTTTTTTCGGGAGTAAAAGCCTTAGCATGGTGTCCTTTGGAAGAGAAATAAATTCGATGGTACCGTGTTGTAGATTTATGACACGTAAAAGAATCTGAAACCTTAAAGAAACCTCTGAAAAACGTCGGTCTTGCACGTAGAATGTAAATGTGACACTATGAACCATAGTAGCTAAAGACTGTCCATAAACAAAACTCAGTTTACTAAGGAATAAGAGATTGCGAGAGGGAGGATGAAATACAGTTCATTTGGAGGTGGACAGCAGTATGTGCGCTTGTGCTCGTGCGTGTATGAATCGATGCAATATAATACATCATGTAAGTAACGCAATCTAACCGAACTTAGCCCAAATTAACCTAACATAAACTAAACTAGATCGTCATCGAAGCTACCTATAGCCTAGCCTGAAGTCTAACCGGATCTAGCCACATATAGTTTACAAAGCTTCCTACCGTTACTTAGTCCGACTCTAAACCAATATGATGCGATCTAGCCTACCAACCTTTGTTCTCTCATCGCCTAACCTAACCAAATAAGGATATATTTTCACCTTGCACCAATAAGATTTTGAGGCTATACAATAATATTTGACGCCTCTATGTCTATTTTTACACTTCTACAGTAATTTGTTATACTTTTTCAGCAACTTTTTATACTTATAAAGTACCTTGTTTCATATTTTGTAAGATACTACACTATCTGCCAAATAGATGCCATTATGTGTTAGGCAAAATTGAAAATATTTCTTAAGAAGGCATCCCATTACATAGCCTAGGTTTTTTTTTAAAGTACCATTCCGCCTATTGAGCTTTATTTGTTTTAATTGTGGCTTATTTGGGAAATTTTGTAGCTTAAATGAGGTAGTTTGGCATAATTTGAGTTCATTAATTTTTAATTTAGGATATTTTTATTTCGATTCCTGTTGAGTTTTTTAGTACCTTTAGTGTCATTTTGTGTTTCCTTCAAATTTAATAATTGCTATAATACACTCTTTCATCTGAGCTTGAAATCTGAACTTGCAGTACTCCTATGATTTCTTTTCTTATTTATTCATATGTGTCCTGTGAGTGAGAGACATTTGGGTACAGGTCAATAAGCTCACGGAGAAATCATTACCTCAAGCTATATGTTATATCCTCTTAGGCACCCCTCACTGTTATGAAATCCATAAGCATACACATGTGCAACCATCTAAACCACTTTTCCTGGCATAATTTGACGATAGAACGCTTTTATTAACTTCCACTGACAAAATAATGTTCTGTTAAGATTGGATAAAATGCATGCGTTTACCAATGAATTTATTAGCTATAAGATAATACACATAGCTGTAGTGGCTAATAGCATCGCGTTGGATGCATTTAATATTCTTCATCATTATCCTTCATCAATGTCTAGAATAAAATTGTTGGTCTTAGCCCGTCAAAGCTTTGAATAACTTTGCCGCTCCCTGCATGTTTAAATGTTCAAAATTTAAATTCTCTTTTGTTATGTATAAAATCATATACGTTGTTTACAAGAGAGCATGAAGTATCCGCATGCTCTGGAAAGTATAGTATATTTTGATGTACATCCCTTAGTCGTCACTTAATGAACAAGAACTTAATTTCCATACTCATGAGCTAGATTATCAACTATTACACAACAAATAAAAATCACACATACATGCACAGATATATGATGTTATGATCTTGTATTACCGTATTGTAAAGTTGAAAATCTTGCTCGGCGTGGTGTGTTAGCATTTCTGAAATTGTAACACATTGATATCCGTACGAGGCTTAATGTTTCTACAAATCGTATGCCTATTAATTTTCCATTTTATTTCTAAACATGGCATTGTTGCACAGATTGTACAGCTTCTTTTCAAAGCCCTTTGTCGCAGTTTTTGTTAAATGCAACGTGGATTTAACCACCAAACCTACTATATTGACTTTGGCTAGTCGTTCTATGAAAATGTGCTACCAATTTATTTTCAAGACTATGGAGCTCTCTAGTGTAATCCACGAATTATTGTAAGATATTTCCAAAATGGTGATTTTACTTTGATGTTCCGTTGTCTATATTAGCTGAAGAAGCCCTCCTAACGTATACATAATGCAGAGTACGCGGTATTCTTGATGGAGCGTGGTAAAGAGGCAGACTCTGTCAAGTTTCGTTTCCGTATGGTGAAGTTAATAACATCCACATAGAGCAGTTCGATTATCAGAAAAGTTCTCGATGTATCACTTACGAAGAACTAAATAACAATATGGCTGGGTTATATGACATTTTATACTTCATATCCTCCGCTGTAGTCTATAACCAACATTCAAACCTCTAGTTTCCAAGGTTACGGGATCAAATCGCCGGAGGGTGATGGATTTTTTCGGGCGTCTTTCTGAAAGGAAATATAGCCGGTTGTACGTAAAATAACTTCTTGCATTTAAAAGGCCTTTAGATGAAATTAAACGGTCTGTCACGCCAATTATCTAATGGGAGCTGAATACCATAACAGTTTAAGAACATCTGTAGATAAAACACAAAATAATTTCCTCTATTTGATTCATTAAGTGACGAACAGAGATGTATATCTTTATCTTATAGAACATACTAGAGGTGAACTACAGTTTTTAGGACATGTAGGTACCTCCGATTATCCTGTAAATCAGTGTGTTATTATCATTATACAGAAAACGAAAGAATTTTGGGAAATTTGAACCATTTGGTGAATAACAAAATCGTTCAACGCTTTATTACACTCAGATCTATCCTCTAGTAGTTGATGTCAGTGCGATACAAGAAAAAGGTTAAAGACATCATACTCAGCGCTATTAAAGCAGTATATCATATTTGATAGCTATGTGATTTGCCATAAAGCTAATGAAATCATAAGAGCTGCGGCAAATTTGATCAAGTCTAAATAGCATTTTGTTCGTTAGTAGAAACTAATAAAATCATCCATCGCCAATGATGACAGACTAATTGTATCTGATGGGTATCTACGTGCGGTTATGGACATTACAGCATTGTGAGCACAGCAAACAGAATTCCACATAGATTATGAATCAATTGTGTCTTTCGTGAGTTCAGGGATGGTAAATGGGATTTTACCCAAATGTCTCTCACACGCAAAAGAAATTATGAAGATAGAAGAAAAAATAAATTAGAGAGTTATAATTCTGCGGTCCTCAATCCCAGATAATAGAGATACACTAATCATATACACGAATAAAAGTATAAACATAAGTAGTAAAATAGTAATTCCATATTAATCGAAAAAAGCTAAAAATAACATGAGCTCTCGAAATATCCCAAATGGCCTCATTTATTCTGGAAGTAGTTGCAAATAAACATGAATGTATCCTATAAACATGAACAAACCTTGAATATATGTTCAGCAAAGGATCTCTAGCATATGTTAATCTGCATGACACATTACTCAGACGGGTGTTAGACCTGTTCAATTTACCTTCTGACTACTGGTTTCTGGGTGTATAAATGCAGAATTTAATGTGAATTTTTCAGTCTGACTACCTCTCCAAATGCAGAATTTTACAAAACCTATAAACATTACTTTAAAATGTAACAAATTACTGTAAAAATATAACACAGTATTGCAAAACTGTAAGAATTACTATAAAATTTAAAAATTACTAGCATAAATTTGAACCATATATGTACTTCGGTAGGAACCGAGCGAGGTGGGGCCGCGGGAGCGTATGCTTTCTATCCCCATTGACAGCACACTCTGGCTTGATGCTTAGGCAAATGCTGAGGTGCTTTTTTTCTACGAATCCGTTTGCTTCATTTCCCTTTCATGCCATTTCCTTAACAATATTCAGCTGTGCTTGTGTGTTTGGGGTGTATGGCAGTTGGCGCGGATGCATGCGCACTGAACATGTTATTCTCGGCATTGTAATCTATGTTCCTCTTGGGGGGGTGTTTGACAGGAGCCGAAACCTATGGTGTTCGTACCTACGTGGTTGATCATGGCGCTGAAATGAAGAACTTTCAGTCTATGTGTTAGGGACATCCGCGCGTCTATGGCCTTTCTTCCGTTAGTATGTGTCCTCCTGTGTTTCCCTTAATTCCTTCCTCCTGGTGACTGTTAGCGCACAGTGGATATACATAGATCACAGCGTATGATTTGTTGAACTTTATTGTTCAGAGATAGGCCGGATACCTTTTCTTTTATTTGTATTTTAACTTTCCATAACCTGGATGGTCATATCCGGCGCCGCTAGATTCCTTTAATATATAAGAATTTGCCTTATAGGTTAAATCCTGAGAGGTCTGTGAAGACTAGCTTAGACAAGGTGAAAACTGGTCAGCTTAGGCGATGTCAAGCGAGATTAGATAAGGTTAGGTTATATTAGCCGATGAGAAGAATGTCTAGGTTAACTTATATTAGGTTAATTTGTTTAGCTCAGATGAAGTTAGCAGGTATCTTCGATGAGGGTTAGCTAATGTTTGGTTTGATTGTGACTGGTTATGTTAGCACAAGCTGTTCCAATTCATCTCGTTTGAATCAGAGTATTCGCGCGTACTGAACCACAGATTTGGAGCACGACTGGAGGGGAAGCGTGATAGTCAAACGCCACAGGTGAAGATAATAGCACAGTGCTTTGGTTTTCTATCACTTCATTCTAATAGTTGATTCAAACCGTGACGATAGCTTGCCCTGAATTCCCAGATGTATTGCATATTGCAGCCAGACCCCTTAATAAAATGCTCTTATCGAGCGCCCCCAAGTTGTAAGAGCCTGAGTTACCAGTAAATCAAATTAAGGATGGCCTATATTGTTAGATTTTTTTCTTCATACATGCATCATACACATACACATGCATATACAAATAGACATACGTACATACATACTGAGAGTTAGACGTACAGATACATACCACTGTTCTCCAAATGAATTGTTCACAGAGCCTCCTGCGCGCACCTTTAGCCTCTCTAACGACCTTCACTTGCATCCTGTAATTCCTCAAGGCCGAAGGTATTCTGACCTAGCTCTGCACTATATGCCGCAGTATTGAGGCTTTTGGAACGTACACAAAATCAAATAAAAAGTTATGCAACCGTGTTGTTGACCATAATCCCCAAAGCATACTTACAACGAAAGCAATACTGGTTTGAACATTATCTTTTGAATAGCCAAAGTTCTATGTTTTATATTAATCATATTTATTTGTTATTCTGCTTGAATTCCAGAGAAGATGTAGTGAACATATGCATCCAAAATCTGTTTCTAACCATAGTACACATCTTAACATGAAACAATTTCCAGAAAGCTTAATGTCCATGTTTGGTTCCACATACAGGTGTGTACAGCTGTTTTCAGTTATGGGCCAAACCAACACCATTTGGCGGTCTAATTTAAATAATATTAATAATAATAATATTAATAATAATAATAATAATAATAATAATAATAACAATAAAAATAACAATAATAATAATTATAACAACGGCAACTGCAGCAACAACAATAGACATCATCATCATCATCATCATCTGCTCTCCGTATTGCGTCTTAATGACAATACTGTCCCTCCAAACATAGAACGCTTAGATGAAAATAAAGATGTCAACATTCTATTAGTCGCCAGAATAAAAATAGAACAACATTTGCAATTATATATATTTGAAGGTTTTTCGCTGCTGATGTGTATGCTTTCGTACTACGGTATTTTTTCAAAAGTTTTCAGCACTACTAGTAACATTTTGCATCGCAAAACACACTCTTCATTGTTGTGAAGAGCATGCGCTTTTAACTTTCGACAGTAATAATAATTTCCAACGTTTTAGATGGGTTTAAAAATAATGTATACCATCCTGTATTACTGTACGTCATTATTTATTTTCCAGTATTAATGTATGGATTTGTATGTAAATACGTGATATGAAGCCACAAGACATTAAAATTCCACGAAACTGATGACTTCGTATAGAGTTCTATTACATTTGTGTTTGAAACCGGGCGACTACTATCTGCTAAGTGGAATGGGCAGAAGTGCTTTTCTCCCCTATTTTACGAGGTCTAGTCTAGTGTTTCCAATTTTTAAGGCGTATTTGTTTGGATAAAATTAACCAAATCTTGCATATATTTTGTACAGCATATAACTAATGGGCTGTTAAATGATTTACGCATGGTTATGACATTTCATATTATTTTAACCCGTATATCTATTAGGTGAACACTGATGCTCTGTATGTTAATCGAGGATGACTTCAACCATTTCCATAGATCTACTCTTCTAGTTTCCTCAGACATTAATGACAAGTGGCAAGTAACTTTGTCTTGCTATTTCGGATTGATTTTGCAACATATTGCGCGTAAACTAAGTTGAAAGATTGTAGTTGTACTTCAGGTTACATGTCCCAAATCTTCAAATACACTGTGTGTTATTGCCACTTGTTTTTAATAAGACCCCGAACAACTACAAAAATATGATGATAAGTGTAAAAATGTAATACACAGCTAGCTTACTTCTTCAAGCTCTAAAAGGCGTGTTACGCTGACTTCGTTTCAGTTTGTATATTCATCTCATAGTTACTTGCTAACAATGTGTTAAGTTCTTTCAACCATAGTTTCAGGCAGGATTTCTTGTTTAATTTTGTTGTTTTCTGAAATAAATACTTCTGACACACTAATATAATTTTCGTTCAATTATTTGTCTCACTAGAAAAATCCTATCAATTATTGAACCACATAGTCCAAGTCCTGCGTAGCAATCATTTAATGTATTTCCAATTATCTCGGTCAGTCTGTGGTTTAGTGCAATTACAAAGATTTTACACACTGTTTTCATTACGGTGATGGATCTGAAATGAGTGCATTCTAACTGGTCACCTTTATATATGAGTACATTGGTTGAATAGTAATTCCTTAATTCCATTCATTTGGAATTTGTTTGCTATTCCTAATTTTAACCAGTAGTGTATTAATCCGTATACCTAAGTTTCTACTACACAATGTATAAGCTAATGTGATATATTGCCAGAATCAGCTCCTTTATTTATTTTTAGCTTGTTTATAATAAGTTATCTCATTTACATCTGGAAGTTACTGTTGTTCATTATCGTTTACAGAAGTTGCTTCATTATCAGATTCTGTCATTACGATTCCTTATATGTGTTATTAAAGTGTTTTTCCGATGTATTCCGAACTGATTTTTGTTGTGTAAGTCTGTAGCCTTCTTCATCCCTACACTGTTTAAGACCTGTTGTCATGCTATTAAACTTTTTCAAATCGTTAAACATTTTCGGGTGTGATTTTTATATTTTTCTATTTGGTTGGTTTTCTGATTCAACCAGTCTTTGTTTTTCTTCATGCAAAACAGATTTGTTTCTCTTCTGTTCTGATTATATGTTTCATAATGGGCTCTTATTTTCAATTGAAGTGCTTTCTTTCTAGCTTCAAGCTTTTGCGGATTATATTGCTACATTCCTCACCCCGCCATTCGTTTCTAGGGGTTCTCTCCTGTGTGCTTAGGTTTCAGTTGTCGCATCACTTATTAGTTACCCTGAGGATATTCATCCAGTCTTGATTAAGATTATCAGCTTCAGCTAAGAGATAATATTTCAGTCAATACTCTATATTCTTTAATATTTTGCGGGTTCTGTAATCTTTCTTTACTCCATTTATTAGTTTGAATATTTCGTTCTTTAAGTTCACGAAACCATATAGATTAAGATAGTCTGGAAATTGGTATAGAATGTCAAAGTAGAGAGTTCTCAACAGAAAATAAAAATGGAACTATCTCTAATCTAGATTAAGAGGCAGACCTGATAACGAATGGTAGGATATGGAAATCGTGCTGGTAGGAAACTAAAATTATAGAATGAAGCAATTTTGGGTGCACAGAATGGTAGAAAACTGTATAGAATGTCAAAATACTCTGTTAATGCAGTTTCGGTTCCTATTAAGAAGAATTTGATAGTTTTAAGATTATCGGATACTCTAGTAGACAAGCCGAACTTATGATATACATAAAATAATAAGCATGTGATTCCTCGTCTGTGCAAACTAATTCTAAAGGGGAATCCAGGCGTTTTATAATAAACAGAACAAAATATTTAACAGTGGAATGTCTACGAGGTTAAACTTTACTTTAAAGAATAGAATGGCTCTACATTTAACTATTTATTTGCTGATTCGTATTCTGTAGAAAAGTTGTAAGTTTCATACTTGCTGACATACTCGAATACCATAAGCCGTATATTGATAGTCATGCAAGCTTTCCGTACTTCCTTATAGTCGTGGGCTTTGAGTCACTTTAGAAAGGGACATTGAGACTAAAGGGGGAAATTCTGAAACGTCTAACTACCAGTAGGATAATTACCGATCTAAAGCTGGCCGAAAAACGCACGTTCACACACGAATCCAGTTTCAACGGCTTAAGTACTTCTCTGGTTAACTTTCGGTACTGCACGTTCTTAACAAAGTTAGAGGAACCAACTTAGAGTGAAAGTGATGGCAAAACGATGCCTAATACGCTTATTTCGAATATACTCAACGATGAATTGCCAAATTCAAAACGTCACAGTGAAAAATAATAAATGCAAACACTTAATCTAAAGAAAGTACCTATGTACAGTTCTTATATTTGCTTGTGTCTTTGAATTCATGCCTTTTATGAATATAAGTGATTTTGAGACTTACCAGACCTGAGTCAGAAAATGGAACTAGTCAGGTTTACTTATACACAAGAGCTTTATATATATATAAAAGTATGAGGATATACAGGATGGAAGGTGAACAAGTGCAAATAATTTGATATTAAGTAGAAACCAATGCTTGTGTCTGATTTTCTCCGCTTACTAGGAACAGTGTCATAAATAAAGTACGCATTTTAGGATCTAATGTGTTTTGAAGGGCACTACGACACTTGCCTGCTTTGTTTGCATAGTCATACAACAGCAGCTCCTGTGTGTAGCTCAACTTGCACACCGCCGAACTGCATTCATGTGACTCATAGTGAGGAAACGAGTGACCAATTCAGTTGAAAACTTTCATTCACTCAATGAATGGCAGTGCATATACTGATATAGATATTAACTTAATTTACGTCTCAACTGGAGTATATGCCAATGCTGCAAGGGACTGAATCATCAGCGATTTCATAATCGCGTCTTCTCAAAGGACAAAATTCTTTAGTTGCAGTATATCAAAGGATATGTGACATAAGTTCTTCTGATTCTCGATTTGAAGGTGTCAGGTGTTGATGTTTAATTTTAATTTTTCACCTTTATAATAGCAATAAGGGAGATTTTATAGTTTAAAGAACGGAAGTACAAATGCTTACATGTTGGTTTTTAATTGTGTATTTCTTCAACAAAACAAAATTTAAATAAAGCATTATAATGCCATTTGGAATATTTTTAAGCTGAACCCTCAGTTTACTATAAACCCGAATGAGATAATGTTGTATGAATACAAAAACGTATGGTTATTTAGGTTGACGTTACAGAGCGAATTTTTCCCTTAATCACACCACGCACAGTGGAGCAGAGCAAAAGGCAGAGGAACATCAGCCATGTGGCCCGTTACGCAATCACCAAACGTCTGAGATAAAGATATCATGAAAACTTTCTCATGAATGCAATCTTAGAAAATAGCGAAAAATTTGCAAATACTGGAAACGCTGCAATCATTTTTTACACCTATTCACCTCCCAACCTCTGTGGTAGCAAATATATGGTTACAGCATTTGTGATATGAATGTGAATCAGTCAAACCAATTTTACCTCTTGAATTACAGACTGTTGCGGTGTAGAACGCCTTAGCCAGACAATTTACCCATATTTCACTTCCTGTAAATTAACAATTCTTATGTTGAAGTTAGCCCTTCAAAACACATTAGATTCTGAAAGCAGGTAAGCTGAGTTCTTTAATTGACGTTGAACAGAGGAATAAAATGAGATTGAGCTTTATTAGTGGGCGCTTATTAATTACTGTGGTTCTTAGTGTCCGATTCTATATTAGACGTGAACGCCATAAATGTTGCACTGATGTTATACTCAGGCTTGAGATTCTTTTACGTCTATAAATACAGGATACGGGTCCACTGACTTTACTTCGCTTCCGTAGGAAGCCGTGCTAACGATTTACATGTCCGAAAACAGTCTTTCACTCTCCTCCGGGTTTGAATCAGGGTTACTCCTGGACCACAGAGGAGGAATGAGATACTGGATCTCCTCATTTTGGTGGTGGTGGTGGTGGTGGTGTTGGCGGTGGCAGCGGCGGTATATATTTGGAATATCAGTTTTCTGGAATCCTTAGAATTCAGCCTCATGGCCGTCAGTGGTGCTTCCTTACTTCCGTCTAATGCTTTCACTGCATAGTTCATGTGTATTGATTTAAAGATCTGTAATAGTGTAAGATGGAAAGAATTAAATGTTAGGCTAACGTAAGGAAGTGAAAGAGGCGCGGGCACATAAGTATAAAAATGTGCTCCATTCACCTAATCGGAAGAGCGTAGGCTTTCCACATTTATTTCACAAACACTAGATTTCAGCTAGTTCTCACTTTCTGTATGACTTTTTGAAGATAATTGCTAGAAAAGAAAAACATCCACCAATTGACGTTGTTGTCTTCAGTGAAAAAAGGTCAGAGATTACAACTCATAATGGATTCTACTCTGTTCTACCGAAACAGAATTAATTAAATATAAATCGACACGATGCTACAATGGTAAGGTTGGATGAAAAATGAGCGCTGAAATGCACAGAAGTCATACATACTATTTATGTCAAAAGTTTGTTTTTAAGAGCACACGCAAACCAAGCCTAAAATTATTGGCACCAACAAATGGGAATGTAATGTTTCAAGCGCTGCTGAACTGTCTATCACTTTGAAGAAACTGGTCCGTTAATTGAAATATTAGCTTGAAAGAGCTTGTGTTTGAATGTGCTTATCAATTTCAATAACGCCTTTGGTCTATAATTAAGACGATGATATGCATACTGCTGGTGAAGTTAGTGCTAGTGATCGACTTGTTGGTGTTGAGGTTTTAGAAGTCAAAAAAGTGTGTTAATATACTGTCTGTTATCATTGGAATTATTAATATTGTCATTATTGTTAACTTATCGATGTTCAACTGGCCAAAACATACAAAAAATATTGAAAGAGTTACGCTGCGTCTATCCTTTGGAATGTCGTAATCAACTACCGATTAAGTGCTTATAATTATACAAGATGGAGGTAAAGTGTTGTTGCTTGGAGAGGGAGGAGCTGCATATTTCAATAGCAAAATATATTTCTCATTTCCTATATGGGTGATTATTTGCATTATAGTGTACTATTCATACACAATATTAGAGATAGTTGCATGTGAGTACTAATCGTAACTGAGGCCTATAATTTCAATTTCGGTTCTAATCATCTACTAGTAGCAAATACTGGTACCAATTTAGCATTTTAAGAACAATTCATATCCCTCTATTTTTCGCACGACAGTATTACTCGTATATTAGCTGACGGGTATCACAAGGCTGCTATCCTTGCACATGTGAGACCACAACTTCTTTACTGACGTGCTTCTAATCCCTGCCACTTTTATGTATATGCACGGTTAATAATAGCAATCGAAGTGAACATCGCACCGCAAAGGTTACCAAATCAAAATAGTAAAACAAGGAAATTAGAATTTGGAAACTTACAGACCCGTCCTCCGTGACCCATCCTGTGGTATCCAAGGTGGCGGGATCAAACCCGAGGAGGGCAATGGATTTGTTTTCGGCGTAAAAAACCCTTGAGATGGCTTCCTTTGGAAGAGAAGTAGAGCCGTTGGTCCCCTGTTGTAGATTTACATCACATAGAAGAACATCAAGCAAGATAAAAGGGCCTCTGAGAAAAACTTAAGCGGTCTTTCAGACCAATATAGAATGGGTCGCCAGGAACCGCAGCAGTTAAACTGCGTCCAAAAACAAAACTCCAGTTCGAGAGTCCAGCAAGTTTTCACAAAATAATACTAGTTTCAGAAGTCATTCAGAGACGGAGAAATAACAGTGGCAAGTAAGCGATCTGTGCAAAAGTATTGTGCAATACAAGTTACTACAACCTGCTGTATTTGTGGCGCTAAAGATTCGTGCAGATCGGTTTTCTGGTTGAGTTATTCCTGGATTTGCTGAGAAATAAATGCTTTGTTGTAATGGTTGGTGTTATTTGCTTACTCTGCGCAGTAATTTGATTATCCTAAGAGTGATAAATTACATGAAGAACGTCTCTAACTGACATAAAAAGTCCTTTGCAACTTGATATGCCTTACATTAAAATTTTGGTAAGTATTTCAGGAATACTCTATATTTTTTAAAACAAAAACTATGTCACCTTAGGAGTTCTAGGAAACACTTTACTAAAGTATTGAGAAAGGGTGTAATATTTTGGATATTTTCAGCACATTAACAAAACCCTAGATGGACGTTGCTGTAACTCTTAAGGTTGAAACAGACTCTCTATTCGAGGTGGCTACTCCTGATTAAGACCCATGCAAGGGTTGAGGCCATGATCCAGACAGGGTGGTCCCAAGATGTCGCCCCGATCTAATCAGATGGGCGGCATTCTGTTAACATAATTAACATGTCTTGGTGGACTGACGTTGATTGAACCATTAAGCGATTCACCTCATTTCCGTTTATCTTTGTGCATGTTGCCCTGTAATTATATATGTCGCCCAACTATTGAATTGATTGTTACGAAACAGTACGTGTGTGAATTTATCTGACAAGGATGCTAGCGCTCTGCGTGACAGAAAATTTGTTTTGAGGAACAGTAAATGAAGCCATTGATCGTAAAGGTTTCTAGAATATGCCCATCAGGTCCTTTGACAGGTGGTTGTCATTATATGGAATATGGTAACTTCACTTATGGATGACGAAGATCAGTATCTCTTGATATAATAGTAATTTGGAATGACTCGTAGAAGTGTACTATTTCTGGTTTAAGATAGTATTTTTCAACTTTTGAACTTATTATTTTTCAACTGAATAGCAAAACGTGCACAACAATAACTCATCTGAAAATTTGAAAGTGGAAAGCTACACGAATTTGATAAACACAACTAATTTTCATCATACTAAATATTAAAATATATAGATCAGAATTCGGCTGCACATTTTTTGTTGACTAGCATAACGGCTTAATAATAAAGTGATTCTCTCAGTGGACTACAAGAACCACACTTGAACACAAACAGCAACTACTATGCATGGTGCTGTAGCTCAGTTTTCGCTTATAAGAATATTTCGAGGTGTGCCCTACTGTTTACCAGTGAGTTTGAATGTGTATGTATGTGTGTATGTGTTTTATCGGTTATTTAACAACAAAATCGCCTATAAACAGTTATTCTGAATTGCCGTTGGGCAAAAACCTATGCACACGATAAGTCATGCATTACTTCTTAACTGTAGATTACAGTCAATCTACAATCAACACAACTGTATTGCACCAGATGATGCTACAGGGTTAATATAATTAAAATATTGTTGTATATATTTTATTTACATTTTAATCTAGATTAGAATTCAATTATATTAATGCATCATTCATAGATAGCATGTTCAAATTTAGACAGTGAATGTCAATTCTGGATGTTAAAAGTTATATAAAAGGAAACATAAATTATAGCCAATATAATATAAATTATACTAGGAAGAGACAAATGTACATTGGAAGTGGCCTGGGAAGATATATTGTAAAACACGAAAAAGGCAAGGACAGACAGTTATCACGAGCTGACAAGTGACCCGCGTAGAATAGTACCATTAAGGACAGAACATCGAACTGTAGGGGGTGAGGTTCCACTGCCCGAGGGTGGACTTGGCAAGTAATAGAAACAATTCCCTTGCTGATCGAGCGACACTTTTTGCACTAGCTATGGAAGAGTGACAGAGGTAAGATATGATATTTGAGTCCACGTAGGAGTCGATCGGGCTGCATGTGGCCGCAACGGAAATAGTGTTTATTTAATACAGTCGAATTCGTAATCCCTGGAAGATGCGCAGAGGTAAAACGTGATAGCTGAGTCCGCGGTAGAAATGAACGAGCTACATACGGTGGCGATAGAAACATTGTTTATTTGATGCACAAGCAGACGATCAAAAGTAATAAGGAAAAGCGTAAAGCGGAGTTGAAAAGGGGAAAATTTAAGAGGAATGGGTGTGTGTTCTACGGCAGGAAAGCCCGAACAAAATGAATAGATAAGTTCAATAATACTCTGGAACTCCAAGAAAATCACTTGTCTCTTACCACACCTGAGAAAGATTCCATGCCAACAACATCCTGAAATATGACACCCACATTTCCACACCATTCCTAAAGGTTCCCGCCACAAAATGTATGTCCACTTCTGAGTATTAGCAAAGACACATATTAAAAATGTTACTTATATGGAAGCTCAGGCATGAATTATCATTAAAACTTCTGGATTTGCTGATCCGTTTTGTAGCTTGGGATTTGATGTATTCCCATAAGAAAAAAAGAACTTCAGGGAACACTCACGCTGGCTACTGAATGCAAATATAATGAATGGTCTATCCACCGCCCGGAGTGCACATTGTTGACATTTTCCTTAGCTTCTGGAATAATGGGCTGGTGAACAATAGTGTTGAAATCAGTGATTTAGAGCTGACTAAAATGTGACATGTGCTAGAATATTCTCAATATTTAGCACGTTTTGGAGGAGTTGAAGATGAAGCTGCTTAAAAATGCCTTGGCCCAAATAAACAGGAGCAATGATGTTGTCTGCCAGAGGACAGCCTTCCAGCCGAGCAGCATTTTAGTGCGTCTTCCATAGATAATAAATATATCCCTGTGTTTGCTATAAATGAACCTGTCACCTGTTACCTGCACATTTTAATATTCCGGCTCGAGCTGCAAGCTACCGTCCACGCGACGCTTATCATTACGAAATCCGAACTACTATATGACAAAGCAATGTGGTGTATTGACTTTGGCTTTCTGGCACTGCATTCGCTTGATATCCCTGCAGTAGAACTGCGAAATGCTAAGAACTCAGCTTACAGTATGTAATAAAGAGCAAATGGAACACTCTTGTGAGGTATGTATCTTACTATGAAAGGTTACGTGTTAGTTACATACATACAACTGTAATTAGCCAGGTATATAATAGCAAAAGGTAACCTAATGATGCTATATGCATTGCATATCTACGTAAATATTTATTTTAATTAACTAAACATTACCTTCTGCAATTTCCATATCGGAGAAAAATCTTATGTGTTACAATCAAATGAATTTACCTAACCTACATCGCTTCGATATTATTGGGTATACATATTATTATTATTATTATTATTATTAAGAAATTCTATTTTCCTATCTACTTCATTTTAATTGAGAGAGACCCTAATATCTGCATTACACATTTCATCACAGATTCTAAGGGAAAAAGGACAGTCAAATGATATGATACTGGGCGCTATATATTGGCCCTAAAATTACATCGTCTTTCCATAACATCGCAAGAAACCACTGAAAATCGACAGGAATTTCAAGGAATGAACGCATATAGAGTAATTGTAAGCATTAATGACTCATATTTCCAAATTTTCTCATGCCAAAAAAAGTTTTTGAAATAATGTGTATGTTTTGAAGAGAACTACACTTTCTGTAAATTACGTTTTCGTCTATCGCTTAAAATTTACTAGTTATACAAGATTATATAAATTCACTTCCGAAAGAAGAGTACTTCATAAGATATTGCCAGAAGCTCAAGATATCCATATTTTTCATGTAGTTATGTTTGGCAAATCGTTAGCCACCTTTTTCGGAAAATAAAAAGATAAATAAATATCGAAAAATGTTCCATATAAAGTGTAGGTTGGAGGTGGAAGTTAAATCTTGAAATTCTTCGTGTCGCATATTTGGAAGATGTTGAGTTTAAATATCAAGCTTGGTATTTACCCAAATTTAGCTTTTGAGTTATGCTGTTCATAAGCAACACAAAAACGTACACGGGACTTTTTCTTGAAATGTTTTTTTCTTTATTCAGGTGCATTAAAATATTTTTTCCGGTAAAATCCCGGTATTCGATACCTTCTCTCTGTATCATATCTGTGGTAGAGGAAGTAAAAAGAGAGAAGGAAAACATACTAAATTTGCCACTGCGTTTTTCTTATTAAGAACAGCTCTGAAGTGCGATCAATACGTGCATCTGGAATAATTCCCAACAAGGTGATTTATTCAAGTGACAAAAGTTTACTGCCAAAAATTTCATCACTAATCTTCGTTGAGCTTCCACTGAAGGATGCCTCACAGTTATTTCGCTATCATTTCCGACAGCAACTATCAATCTCCCAGTTTCTTGTTTCAACAATCCGTTTTGCTCAATTGTCATTATCAATTTCTTTCAGTATTTTAGGCTACAAAAGTTTTATAACATACGTCATCCTTCCAGGCGTTAATTAGAACTTTGCCTTCATTATAACCTAATTGCCACTATTACAGCCGCGAAGTGTGTATTGCAAATAACACGCTCTCCTTTAATGTGGGAATGAGTTGCATATCGTGGCTGTTTGGCATATTTTCCGATACACTGGCACCTTTGTCCACCAGTACGTACACACATATAGAGAACAAGTACCACCTCGCTGATCTCTTTCTTCGTGCCTGCACTGCCACCTTGAAAATTAGTGATGCAGCAACTTCTTTGCATTTATGTGAGTGAGTAACGTAACACTGCGAGGAATGGCTTCTGTAGGTTACTAATATCCAGGAAAATGTAACAAAAATGCATTGAAAATGATGCCAGTTTAGAGTGAATGGCAGTTTTGTGAGCATTAATCTTAATTTCAGATAACAGGAAGATACCTGTTATTTTTCAGATCTACCAAACATTAGTTAGAGCAAACAGGGATTCACAAAATGTGGATCAACACAAGACAATATGCAAAAATATGACTGCCTTCTAATTCAGAAGTCCGGAGTTCGAAGCGCTGTTAGCGTAATGCCTGGAAAAGGTTTGTTCCTCTGTTACTTATCCTAACTTTATTTGACTCTAACCTCATTAATAACTTTATATTTTTTGGATTTCTAAAAGTGATTTAAGTATTTATAACAAAAGAAAGAAAAATGTTAATTACCACTCAGTAAGTTGATGTAATGATTATGAAAGGGCCAATAAACGCTAGGCTTGCTACCTTAAAGCTTTAAAAAGTATTTCTACAGTACATAAATGTATCTGCTCAGATCCTTATTCATATAATGCATTCCTGTAAAATATAATGTGATACCGATGACATTCTCATTGTTCTTAGTCATTAATTTCTAGTTGTTTTTGCACCTAAAATTCCACGAGTAGCTCTTCCCACACCTTGTGCTTTCATTATTTCTTCGACCCAGTTTAAAAACAATTCACTTCCACAGCACTCCATGTATGGCTAAGCAGTCGTAGCAATACTCTCTTGTTCATTTTATCCCACAGCAGCAGTACTTCAGGTTTCCATACGTTTCTCCTTCTAGTCATTCTAGCGTGTATGGTTTACCGAAACTTCCAGAACGTTTTGTAGTTTCCTTTCCCAACAATTTGCGGCAGGCCACAATATTGAGTGTAAGAATCCTACAGTTTCCTTGTCATAGCGTTAATCTAGTTTTCACTGAGCTGACTGCAAGGAGCTATTATTTTATTTAATATGTATTTGATTCAGATGGAAAGTTGTTCATCAGTTCCTCAGAATATTCCTTCAGTTTAATTTCGAAAATTTGTCAGTAAATTCAACTAGTAAACCTAATATACTAATATATGAATGAATGAATAAGTGTATTTATTAACATAGCAATATCATACATAGAATTTCAACAGTCGCACGGGTCCACAGACCATACGTGCTTTTGTAATACACATTACAAGCAATATTAAAACAACAATCACAACAAAGAATTAAAAGAGTAAACACGAAAATAAAAAGACAAAGGAAATACACAGTCAAAAGCAATATTAAACAACAATAAAAATTAAGAGTGAATCCGAAAATAAAAATACAAAGATATTCAAATATAGCAATTTAAATTTACAGCAGATAGTACACCTTCATAAATGCACCCTCTTATAATAGATAATTACACATAAAAGACATACATACACATAATATATACAACCCTAGCACAACAGTGACCTAAGTATGACATAATATATATGTATGCAGAACATTGTAGTCACTTCTGCTGTTTAGTTGATCTTATTCCCCCCCCCTTCTCTATTGGCAGACTCCTCAGATCTCAGCTGTCTTGCCTTAAGTATAAATTTACCTAGCCCGTCCATGTTTTCCGTGCCTGCCAGTAGCGTCCAACATGCTTCTATCCCTACATTCGCAGTTGGAAAAAAAAAATCGCGGCAAATATTTTTCCCGCCATTCCTCCGTACCCCTATATTTTGCCAAGATGTGAGTCCACGACTCTTCCTCCTCGCAAATGGGACAGATTCTCGTACCATTCTCGTCAGAAATTTTCGTGCTCCTCCATGCTCCTAGTCTAATCCACGCGAGCCCCTCTCTAATGAGTTTGGTACCTGTTTTGATGTATTGCTCCATACCCCACTCCGATTTCAGCCCAGACTGTACTTCTAATGACACCTTCTCTGTGCATTGCGCAATTATTTGCTGTCTGTTAATATCACAGAGACGTTTGTTAATTTTTCTCCAAATACTTCGCCTGTTTTCCTGCCCCGCCATCCAAATGTCTCCCATCCCAATGGTTTCCAACCCTTTCTTTAATTTTGATGCTTACGTCAAATTACCTTCCATTTGCAACTGTTCACGGTAGCAGACTGCCCTAATTAGAGATTGGTTTCCGTGAACGATTCTCATCCAATATTTAACTGCTCTGATTTTGCACTCTATCGTTTCACTATGTACCCCGAATTCCCTCATTATTCCGCAGTTTGCCGTACCCCTCCCTACACCCACAATTCCTTTCAAAAATTGGGTCCTCACTTGATCCAGATTCCCTGTTTGTTCCCACCCCCATATTTCTGCTCCGTATGTCATCGTGGATCTAACTGTCGCTCCGTATACAGTTTCCATTAAGGTTATGGAGATATTCGGAATTCTGCAGCGTATCCGGAGAGCTTCCGCCGCTTTCACCCTTGCCTTGTGTTTCGTAATGTCAATGTGTTTTGTCCATTCTCCGTTCATTGTAAATGTGAGTACTAAGTTGACAAAAGATTTAACATTGTCCAGTATCTGTCCTGCATATGTCCAAGTCTCCACCCTGCTATAAACACAACCCTTTTTGAAAGTCATTGCCTTAGTCTTATTCACATTAACTGTAAGTAGCCATTCATCGCAATAGTTCTTAAGTTTGTCCAGTCCTCGTTTCAATACGTTTACTGTCGTAGAGCACAATACTATATCGTCTGCGTATAAAAGTGTTGGGATCTGCAAATCCGCTACTACTGGTGCTTGAATATTCTCTGCTATCATTGTATCAGTAATATCATCCACAAAGAGATTAAATAGCAAGGGAGATAAAATACAACCCTGCCTCTCTCCCCTATAGCTTCGGCAGCTCTCGGACACTCTGTTTCTGTCGTACTTCACACAGAATTCGACATTTTGATACATTGCCTGCAATGCTCTAACCATTTTACTTGTTAACCCCTTTCTGCCTAGTTTGTACCATAATGCATTTCGATTGATAGAGTCAAATCCCTCTTTAAGTCCACAAAAGCACAATGAAGCTTTCCCCGCTTAACTAATAGTTGCTTCGTCCTTTAAGTGTCTAATATAAAAGCGGCATCTATGGTACTGTGTCCTTCTCTGAAACCAGGTAGGGTAAAAGTAAGTGTGTGTATGTACTTCTGCACGTATATAATGTAAATAATGTAATGTCTGTATGCAAGTATGTGTTTTTGTTATAAGTTTCAACAGCATTGCACCTATTTCGAATAAACTTCTCAGAGATACCATTTGACATCAGGCAAAAAAATTTGTGTACCTTAAAATTCTAAATTGCGTCCCATTTCACAGCATTAATTATTTAATTCCATGTTAGATATGCGTGTCAAAGCTGACAAGGCTTTCCATATCTTTCTCAACAACAATAGTGATAGCCCGAATTATAATTTGTATATTCATTTTTTACTTTTTTTTGTTTTTGTTTTGTCTTTTGTAGATTTTCTTAGTACTTCTATGTAGGAATTTACTAAGAATAAACAAAGTTATATTGACGTTGCTTAAACTGTTATTTCTCCATAACTGAGATGCTGTTTATTAGTAACCGTGAGGCAGCCTTAATGTACGAGCTGTAACCTGCAGGAAACTAAATTAGCAATCATGAGAAACCATCGTTAAAAACAGTGGTGTTTTTGGTTGCATACACATTGAATAAGAGTTAACATTGGTTATATAGCTAATATAACGTATTTCATAAGTTAAAGTGATCTTATTATCCACTTATCCCATTCAAAACTAAACATTTTAATAATAAAATATTAAATAGCTTATGTTAGCCTATGTAGCAGTCAAGAAGTTATATGCTCTTAATGTGTTCATTTTAAAGGTGCAAGGAAAGGGAATCTTTCACATGAAAAGAATAGATTTTAAGGCATTTATTTTAAAGAAATGGTGCAAGCAAAGGACAAATGCTGATGTGGCGCACTTAAGAAGTGACGTTATTACCCACTATGGAGCGCCAAGAAGCCACAAAGTTATAATATGCTTTGTAATGCATTAGTTTTAAAGGTGCAATAAAATTATGGTTTTACGCCTGAAAAATTGCAATTATTTAGGCTTTTGCGCTTTGTTTTGCATTTATTTGGTATTTCGCGCTTTTCTATTACAGTAGGGCATAGTATTCTCCAACCCTGACAACTTCTCCTTCAACGTTTCCTTTGGCCACAAAAAAATTTATGCTTAACAGTTGATAGCTGGCACTGTGCCGCAACAGCGTCTGCTAGAATACGTCAACCTTTGAAGCAACATTATCAAGATAGTTTCAGCTTTTACCATTGTAAAATAGAAAAAATGAAATGGAGTTTTGTTTATGGACGCTCTTTAACTACTGTGGTTCTCAGTGTCCCATTCTAAATTGGTCGTGAAAAACCGCTAAATTTTGCTCCGAGGCCTCCTTTATCAGTCTTGAGGTAAATTTACAATACGGGACCAACGGCTTAACTTTCCTTCCCAAGGAAGTGATTCTAAGGATTTTTGCGACCTTGGGTGTATGAAGCTAGCATGGTAATCACTACACCACGGAGGACGACTGTGTAAAACTAGAGATACATATTAGTTTAGTAACAGTCAAGGACGTTTGCAGCAGTTTCTTTCTTTTATTGGAGTTTTACCTAAGTCATTGTTTAAGTGGATAGTGTAATAATTTTAGTAGCATTTCCGTTTTCCCAAGACAAATAAGTTATTTAGAAGTAAACCTATTATCCACTGCGAAGTGTCTAGAAACCACGATGTTATCCTTACGCTTTGAAACAATACCCGCTCCCGAAGTGTTAAGGCACTTACTTAAACACCAACATTTTCGAAAATATGCGCTGTATGGAAGAAAATCACGCCATTTTGCCGCATTTGCACAATTGTGAACATAATACAGTTAGTGAAACTCGCAAGATTGGCGCCGGGAATGCACGAAAATCAGTATATTTACATACACTCAAACCTAGATCTGAATCAGTGCCCAAAAACGACTTTGTGAAACATTTTGAAGCTCTGCGATTATGATTCACATAGCACAACAAAGCTACCAAAACAAAGTATGTACTTTTGTGTATGTGAATATAAATCGTGTGTTGCATTGAATCTTAATGACCAAAAATAGATCTGAGAAATCCCTAAAGCTTTGTGGTACCAGTCTAGAAATAATGCATTTATAGATTTACAGGTGAAACGGTTTTGGAGTAGTAATATACTTTTAAAGTTCTCTAAACAAAAGCAAGGCACAACTGGAACCGTGAAATCACGAGCAACGCCAGGTGTTTCAGCTAGTGCGGTGTGTGTGTGTGTGTGAGTGTGTGTGTGTGTGTGTGTGTGTGTGTGTGTGTGTGTGTGTGATAAGTGCATAAACGAGGCAGTATATTTCTCAGCAATGATTAAATCTTGCCCCCAATTGATCTGTTTACACTTCATATGTCAGCTACGGTTGATACCTATCTTAAGGTTGACATCTTTTATAAAAAATTATAAGGTTGGCAGCGCTGTAATTTGGCGGGGCAGCATGTGAGAGGTCCAGCAGGAAACGAAATGCTGTCATCCGCGCCGGAAATGAGACGCTGTAAAGAAAGTGGCATACAAACCGGAGATTGCCAACTGATGAAATTCTCGGAAGGTGAGAGGAGGATGCTATGTTACCTCAACTTCCGCTAACTTTTTCTATAAGGATAACGCGCTTATTTCTTCCGGCAAGAGGTTTATTCCGGCTAACGTAACTAGGTAATGGAGGTTGGGAAGCCTCACAAACTTTCATCGTTTCTGCTGTATACGAGTTTACAAACATGTCTGGGTAATAACCTTGTCTGACATCTTTTAGCATCAGGCAAATGAATACACGCTAGAAAGATTGCGTACGCCAGAGCAAGACGTGTTGAGTAATATTAGTTGATGTCTTATTGGATTCAGGTGTGAACTTTTGGATATACCTAGATATAGCATTATTTAGTCCTTCCTTATGGTTTAAATTCAGCAAATGTATACAGGACATTTAATGAGCACTGCGAGTACATTAATGTGCTATTTATTCATAATATTAGCACAAAAGTTTTCCAGGAATTGCATTGTTTGAGAACTTCCTAGTCAGGAATATTTGTGCATTTATATGAGCAAATACCTTTATCTGCGCAGAGAATAAAAAAACAGCAATTGTAATAAATGCCAAATTTTATATTTAATTCAGTTTTATTTTAAGGATGTAAGCTAAACATTTAAAGTAATTTTTTTCGTCCCAATAACAACTTAATGTAACTTTTTTAATGCTTATGTTCTCCAAAATTACATTTATGATATTATGGACGCTCAGCATAAGAAATTACATAATATGTGACTACTGTAAATTTAATAATAATATTAATAATAATGATAATAATAATGATGATAATAATAGTAATAATAATAATAATAATAATAATTACTTTAATAAGTTTGATATCATTGTTCTCAAAGTATTACTTTTTGCAGATTTCAGTAGTTTAGATTGAAACAGCACTCTTCTATGTGGCATATATCTTCTTTTGCTTATGAGAAACTTGCAGATAATACTGCACATCGGTTTGTGCGATGCACTTTTGAGTATCTTAAGAGTCCTTCCTCATAAAAAACATGGTAAATATTTATTATCATTTTTCTATGTATTTCGCCATTTCACACGCACCGTTAGTATGAATAATCCAGGAAAATGACGATACAGTATAAAGCATCGAGTGATTGCTGTTCACTTAGACAACTATTTATAGAAAAATAGTATGCATGTACAATCATTCTAAATAATATCTAACATCCTTAATGTTTTGGATTTAAAAAGAGTACCCTTATTATGCAGAAGAATAAATCCATGAAGTTCAGTCATATGTGGATTACTCATAAACATGTTGCAGACAACGTAAATGTTTGCGCAAAATGCAGTGAAGATACATTTATATTCATGAAGTTGGGAAAACAAAGGGCGAGTTCATAATTAGGAGGTATGTAATGCGGAAAACAAAGAGGATTTTCAGTTAACTCCTACTTCTCGTTACGAACAAAAGGTTGCATCAGGTGAATAGAAGGAAGTAAAAAGTGCAATAGCACCAAAATCCGTAATTTTGAAGCTCATTACCACGCTTGAAACAAACACATTGTATATTCCCCTACTATACGTATAAAGAACTAACTGAGACTATTACAATGCCTTTCTTTAAACCACCAACTGCGGCCTCAGGAAATGGGAACAAATCGCCTCATTTTGTTACATTAGGCTGCTTGGGGTGCTCACAACAGAACACACGCGCGCGCAAACGCACTCCTCCTAATCCTTATAAATCCCTAAGGCGTAAATAACACTTTATTTTGTTGGAAAGTAAATCCCCCCAGGTGTTCTCTTGTAGTCACGTTATGAAGTTGAAAAACTTGCAGATCCTCTCTCAATCTGCTAATAAATGATCTATTTCAACGAAATCCAGGCTCTACTTTGAATTTGTGAAAATGAAAACGGAGTTTAGGCTTTAAAAAGGAGGGATATCCATAAATCCCTTGTCACAAAAGAAAAATGGGATCTCTTTGATCAGATAAGGAAAAGAATTCGCAGAAAAGAAATATAACTTATAACTAACCATAGCACTAACTACATTAGGAAAAACAAACAAATATGTATATTGAATAGAAAGCAAATAACATTATTTCTGTGGATGCACTTCAGAACTTAAAAGTTTGGAATCGTCCATAAGCAAATTTTATTAGGGAACAATATCGATCAGTTCCTCGCCGAGGATTAAACTAACTTGAACTTTTACTTGAATAATTGAAAATATCTAACGTGATTCTTTGGAATATTTTATACGCTTACTGCTTTTATACTGTGATTTTTCTCGAGGGCAATTTCTTCACGTTCACCATGAGGAGAGTAGCCATCTTATTCTTAAGCTAAAATACAAAGTAGCAGAAATTAAGTTACCATCAGAAATATAAAGTAGATACAATTATTTGCTATTGAAAGTTAAGGCCTTAATCTGTCGTTTTATTTCTAGATCTGCGTTATGGCTATAGCTACATACAGTGCCTGAAATTGATAAGGATTGAGATAATCATGGGAAACAACATTAAAAATACAGCTTATCTTCAGTGAGTTAACTGTCAGTCACAAATTCTATTCTTAATAGGTGTATTGTACGTCAGTCAAACTTACGCCGTACTGACACTAGTGGCATTTGCTGAACTTACGGGAATAAAGTTATATAAAACTGCCTGTTGGGTTTACTGTGTACAGTTATAATCAGAAATTGGAGTTTCCAAGCAACAAAGCCGAAAATAAGTAAAGTTGAAATGTTATTGGATTTTAGGAAAGGACGTCATAGTTTAGAAACCACATCCCTCGTACAGTATGTGACGTTTGCAAACAGCTCTCACCAGACCGTACTTACCTGTCCGGCAGCGACACACGGCCGCTGTTGTTTACGTACATGGTGGATGAATCTGTAAATAAGTACAAGCAAACGCTCAAGAATACACATTAACAGACTGGATTCGTGTTAAACAAAACTTAGAAAGACAATGTTTCTAACCGAAGAAAGAATGCGCAATATGCGGACTAGTCATGAAAAGAAGTCCATAATAATCGCTGGTTCAAGTTTTACGTGTTAATGGTAAATAATTAATTAGCCTGCTCGCGCTGTAATTACTCTCTGTGAATGCTAGAAGACAAGTTTAAGCAACATATTCCTACAGGTTCCACGAGTTACAAGGCAGGATCCGGCTTTAGTTTTCCAACTTTTCGGCTGCAGAAATTGATATAGTGTCCAATAATATGTCTAAATGACACCTGGCTTGGATGCAGATCGGGGTATCATTTCAAACACGTTAAGACTGACATATTCTTAACATTCGCTAACATTGTCTAAGGGAGAAGCTGAGAAACAGCAGATTCATCCGGCGCTATTGCAGGAAAGTATTCTCATAGCTTTGCTATGGTAGCGATGATTACCAGTCCCTTCATTCAACAGAAAGGGACTATTTTGGTAGAATTTACATTACATGTTATACATTGATGCAGCTTTTATGAAAGGGGTAAATGTAAAAAGGGGACAACGGAGAGGTCACGCAGACCTATTGTAACTAATATCCTTCAGGAGGATTAAGTGAGCTGAAAGAATCATAGGAGTCCACAGGTTTAGACCAGACAGGCCAACAGAGACGCGCCGAAGTCACTTACATTTCCAAGCCCGACGACACGTCCCACTGCCAAGCACCAAGCGATCCGTCGACCTTACAGTCACTCAGTGTTTAACCGTGTATCACTCGTCTCTCACCAAGACGGCGTAGGTTCGAGCTCAGACGACCGCATGTGGGATTTGTGGTGGACAAAGCGATGCAGGGGCGGGTTCTCCGGTTTCTCCGATCCCCTCACCCGCCATCGCTTTCTACCGGTGCTCCATCTTTATTCCAGTATCTTCAGTGTCATCACCTGTGGTGCCATAGTAGTAAAAGCGGACGTTAAACAGTATAAAAAAACTTAATTTACACGGGGAGTAATCTGTTCATTCAGATGTATCCGCGCCATCTTCCCGCACTATCATACACCACGAACTGGGAAGCACACCAGAAAAATGAGACAGAGAGGTAATGAAGGGGTAAAGATGATAAGGAAATCGGGCTGACTGAGAAACCACCTCAGTATTCGCCTGGAGACCCCGGACAAACCACATAAAAAACATGGTTCAGAGTGGATGGTCGCCTGGAATGGAACCCAGGATCGTCATATTGTGAGTCCCAAGAGCTACCTCAGCGCAATCTCGCTCGTTAGATTTTATACATCTTATGTAATTTAAAAGTTTGTACTATTTTTTTCTCGGAAAACTCAGACGAAAATTAAGGAATATCAGAGAGAATTTGTGGTAAGGAAATAACTTTTTGATTTATTCAGAGAATAAGTAGTTGCATGATGGAATTCATGTCATTTTGCAGCATTCAGACAAGCAAATTACATACCACCAGACGTACAAATCACGTTTAAATCTTTATCTAGGGTCATGGATATTTGTCTTCTCGCCAAGGATAAATGAACTCCGATTCACCTTCTTTATTATTTTCTGACCATTGAGCCATTCTCACATGGTCGTTGTTATCAGTTTTCACTCAACCGATAGATTATTCTGGTTTATGTAAATTTTACAATGAAATACTACATTTTCCTCTCATAATTTACTTCCTCGTTGTTTGGGAGGTGTGTTTGTCCCTTGAATGGTATGTGTTTATGACCTTGGCCTCTTTTGAAATTTTGGACTAGGCAATATGATGTAGGATACCGATATTTACAGCGAATAAATTAAAGTAGAAAGCAAGAAAAGGAAGAAAAATGCATTAGATAATAGCAGTATTTTTTCTTTTGCTTACACTTGGTCGATACGCTTACTAGATCTGCTGAACATAACAATGTTGTGTCTTCATGAATGCAAGGACTAAAGGTAATTCGCCAAACTATGTAGCGGCTTTTTCGACAGGTGTAAACGAAACTATTTGCAATAAAATACGCGGACTGAAATACAACGCTCCAGTGAAAGGCTTTTAATATACAGTGAAAAAGATTAATATGGCTGAGTTAGCACACCATGGTTGCTGTTTAGACAAAACATATTGTGGTGAAAGGGTTGAGCATTTGCCAATATTTCAAAAGAAAAATGTATAGCAAAAAGCTATATTATTATTGCTATTATCTAAATTATCGAATAAAGGAATGCCATTCGCACATTATTGGGCATATGCTATGCTGAGGTGAATACTTTTAAACCTAATGTAATGCTTATTCATTTGTATTAAACTTTTGGACCATTTTTATGTGGAGATGCACTATCCTCCGTCCCTACTTTCCTCCCCACCTCCCTCCCTCCATCTTACTCGTCTGCTTTTCATTTGCTGACTGAAGTGCTGAATGTGGAGTTCATGTTTTTTGGTTTTATGAATGTAGCTTTAAGCTGGCGTTTTATTCGATATCGCGGTAATTACCTTTACGGAATGAACCACTTCAATTGGTGATCCATTAGGTTAGTGATGTTTGGCCAAACAGTACAATTATGAACAAAGTATTTGCTTATATGACAGTGCGGCAATTTCACATAGAAGAGAGTCAGAAAACCAATTCTTCTAACCGCAGTAACCTTCTTTTGGCTAGTGCTGAAGTGGGTTTCATTGTTCTATCGAAATCACTCAGTACACTTTCAATTCATTTTTTATTCAATCATATCAAACCTAATAATTATTTAATTTTCAAGTTTATCGTCGTGAAATATTGACATTAATCTAGTGTATCAGGATATTAGAAGCGCATCCCGATAGGAACCTACTAGACAGTATGTAATATTAATCCTCTGAGATGAAATATAGCCATGCATGTCCGATATGATTTGTATTGCGTTCACAGAAGGGCTATAGTAACTTACATGAAGTTTCAGTAGAATAACTAAATGAAAACCAGATAAATGATTTTTTTGCGTTAATTTACATGATATTTGTGCATTATTTAGTGTTTAGTTCTGAAGAGAAGGCTAGATAAACAAAATGTTAGTCACAAATTGTTACAAAGCTATGGAGGAGAAGTCACTGTTGCGATCTGGGAAAAAGGAGGAATTCTTTGCTAGGGACTGTACATCTATAGTATTAGTAATTACCAGGACTCGGAAGCTGATGACCAAAAAACTTCTGGAAACTTACCCATATAATGACTTTAAATTTATGAAACTCTGACGTAAGTATACTGAAAAATTGCCTATAAAACGCCTAAAACTTAACAAAATATGAAATAGGAATATGAATAAGAGAAAACTGAACCTATAGACATACTTCATTCAGCATTGCAGTAAAGAACCGTAGACATCCATACTGCCTCAAACTTGAAGGATCGCTGATTATCCTGAGGGTCATTTCTGTACATTTAAAAATTCCTTTTCACATTAACTATGCCCTGAGTACATAGCTGAAATAGACAACATTTCCTAGCAAAAGTCTTCAAGTCAAATTTTCTCCTTACAGAGATATAGACTTTACACTTTATCTAGTTAGAAACGTTCTTTTACAGCGCATCTTTAATCTTCTTCCCTGATTTACCTTGACCAATGTTTCCTGCGCATTGTTCCAAATACTTTCGATCGTTTCTCGAAAATGAGTACGTCTCTTTCCGATTTTTTTGCCTCGTTATCGGTGTAGCTAGAATATAAAATTTAACTGCTCATTCATGCCAGATAAAAAAAATCTGGCATGAATCAACTAGTAAGTCCTGCAAGTTTTTTATTCGAGCATTTTCCTATCAAAAATATTAATCGCTGATTTCAATACATCAGAATTGTCAGAATAATGTAGCAGAACCAAAGTGAGAATGCTGCAGCTAGAGGTAACATAACACGAGCTAAATTACGACACATGGTTTTGCGTCATTACTTTGTCCGCAATTTTAGAAAAGTGTTCTGACGGTGAAGGAGAAAAATTGCAACAAAAGAATGAAAAGTAACGAATAGGTTACAAATAGATGATAAAATAACGAAATATACAAAATAAAACTAAGTAATTTCTATTCAGTTTGATGCGATGTCTCAAAAAAATAAAACATTTACTCCATTTCCGAGCCCTAGTAATCACCATTCTAGCTGGCTTGTGCTGATGTATCTGGGACAGTAGTTTAGTGATAAACTCATACCTGTGGAGCAACCGCTCACAGAACCATAAAGAGATTTCTCTAAGACGTCTAAACACATTATATCCAAAGAATCAACAGAGTTACTCACATTGAGGATATTATTGGGAGGGGGGGGGATATTCACAAAGACAAAAGTTACACAGTGATGCCAAAATTTCGTCTAGCTTTTTACCCTGTAAGCTTTTCAACGTGCTGCAGATGGGTTATTTCTTGCTATTGCTGTTTTTCAAATTCGTCCATGGCATGATTTAGACTGCCCTTCAGACATCAGTACCACTTTTGTTGTTATGCAGCAAATATATAGCGAAATGTCCACATTCCGACTGCCTCAACCAAGAGCGCACCTCGGGTGACTTAACACATGGTGCAATGGGAAAGCATGTAGCCAAATTCTGCTGTCTAAAATTATATGTACTTCTTCCCTCCAAAATCCCGCCACAACTACAATTCAAAGGTAAGTCATCCTTCTCTTCCACAGTAATTTTATAATACTTACAGATTTTTATTTTGTCCCATAAAATAAAACAAAGTTCATATTTTATTCTAAAAGTGTATAATTCATACGGCTAGATAGTAGTAGCGTTAGGAAACTGAACTAAACAGAATTTCTTTGTGTATATAGCAGGATACAAGGTAAATTCTATGACGCGTTATGTTTAGGTTTTCAGAAACTTACTTGAACTTAGCTAAATGTGTTACATCTCGCTCGACATTTTCTTGGCATCAGGTGCACAAATAATTTTCAGATTCCGCAGAATAGTTCATAGAGCATACTTGTATAGCTATATAACGGGTTTAACAATTCAAAAACTTGGTACTTCCTTGGAAAGGGAATTCAGCGTTAAAAAAACTACTCATGAAAGTAGACAATTGTTATATCATTGATGTAAAGTGAGTACATTTGCATACACATATCAATTGCTAATTTGGGATTACAAGCCCTTGTAGTACTCCGAAAATTAATCGAATGTAGCAGTTGACATCAGAGCAATTTGTGTGACTTCTCCAACCTGCCACACAAAGTCTAGACTCCAGCAAGTCATACATATTCACGTTATTGGCGTTCAATACTCAGTGCTTAGTCACATTGCTCTTCTGAATGGAGTCGTTTCTTCAACGTCCCAAGCCAGACTGGGATAGCCATGCCATAGGTGCCTGATATTCTTCTTCTGCTTTTCTTCCTTCACTCTAAGCATTATATATTTCAATTCGTGAGTCTCCCTAATCTTTCCAAAATATCTTAGATCCTCTTCATTTCCTGTTCGTTTATTATTCACATCATACTATGCATACTTATGTTCTCTATTAGATATAATACATTCCTATTTCCATGTCTTTTTTTAAATTGTATTTTAGTTCTGAATGTTATAATTTCGTAGTACATCTTTTCTTCCACTCCATTGGTATCCTTTCAAAAACTTTACCTCTGTTGCTTGTGTTATAGAACGAATACTTTGCCGTATAACATCCAAGGTCCAACTTGCGTGTTACTCGAATAGAATTGCAATATTTTTTCTACCGTAACCACATTCAGTCTGAGTAGTTCTTAAACAACTGAAAAGAGCATTGAAGAGAAATTAAAACAAAAACTCTAAAATCTTAGAGATAGAAACGCGGTACATACATACATACATGCATACATGCATACACGCATACACGCATACACGCATACACGCACACACGCACACACGCACACACGCACACATGCACACACACATAATGCAAGATTCAATTGTGGATTCAGTTAAATGTAAATCAGCATTATAAATCTTATTTTATGCTGTTATAATTTTCTCCACCTAATAAAGGCTTCTCTCTGCTTGTGTATATGTCATAATATTATTCAATTACGATACCATTTTGCTTAGCAATAATTTCAATTAAGTAATGGGTGCGCACTTATCTACAATATGCTGAAGCATCATTCGGATGCTTATCGGAGAAAATAAGATTGCGAAACACAGTAAGTACTGCGACATTCACTAGCTGTTCTGGTAAATAAACTTTTCTTATAAAAAATACTAGTCTTTTATCTACATCATGATAAACATTACTCAAGTTGTTTTATTGCTTGCCTCTTTATAACTAGAAGGGAACCAAGGGAGTGCACAAGCAAAAGCGGTAGTCAAATCTTTTAAAATTCTGTCTCCACGTGAATCAATGAAATTGGGTTCTCTCTCCTTGTTAGGAGTAGTCAATGAGGCGAAAATAAATATGGTATCTCGTCTGAGAAAGGTTATAAATAACTTAGAACTGAAACTAATAACTCAGAATGCCTCGAAAATAGTTAACTATATAAAAAAAATGTATATTACATAAATAACGTGTTATAACGTGATCTACATCTTTTGGTAAGTAGATTTGGTCTCTATTACGGTGTCCCAATGATAGAAAAGTTATTCAAAGGTCATCCAGAATGAAGAGCTCTTAGAGACTATTCCCAGAAAGTTCAAGCGATACACATCGTTTTTCATGAAAATATCTTAAACATATAGCATTTTCATCAAAATCGTTAAGGTTTGGTATTTAACCGAATTTTCATTTTTGAGCTATGCTGCGAGAAGGCACACCCGCGGGCATGACTTTTTTTAAGTCATGGGGTCTCAAAACATGTACTTCTGGCGAAATCTCGGCATAGAATTTTTGGCAGGAATACAATACCTTCAGGTCTACTATGTTCATTGTTGTAAAATTTTAAAGATACACAGAAAATATTTAAAAAAAACAGCTAACGGATCGAATAAAGTGACACAGACTGTATGTTTTAATGAAGTACAAATTTTCTCTGGAATAATTTTTTTCCTTTATCTTATAGTTACCTTTTTATATAAATTTATACAAAATTCATAGAAAATGAAGGAAACAGACTATATTAAATTATATTAGAATACATTCTGTGAACATTTGGCGATTCCTTTAAAAAAAAACAAATTCCTAAGCCTCCATGCAATTGAAGGTGTGGGCACACACATATAAAAGGCAGAGGGTAATTGAATCGGCACAGCGCTTTAAAAATGGCGCCCAAAACATGTGTTCTCCCCTCCCTAGAGGATTAAATCTTCACACATTTCTCTAAGGTATGGTGCAGTTTTTGCAATAAAAATCCAAAAATCTATTTTTTGGAACCAAATACGCTAAAACACCACATCGGAGTTCCCTTAAAGCTGTGATACGTGCAATGACAGAAACATAAAACGGAACATCTACTTAATAGAAAGGGTACTCGTATTAAACGTTTTATTCGTTTCATACTACGCACATCACGGAATGACATGTATTATGTATGGCTTCCTTTCAGAACATTCTGTTTCCGGGTTCTCTCATGGTTTTCCTGGTTCGCAGAAGATTGTTGGGGCTGATTATCAGCTACCATGACCTTTCCTGCCCACATTTTCCTTCATTTTCTTTGTTATTTTTAAGGGTCGTAGGATCAGGCGACGTAGATAGAGGCGTTGCAGTGGAGTTTGTTTTCTCTTCGTGATCGGGGGCCGGAATCGCCTCTCGGTGTTTCTCTCAAAGGGCCCCTTCAAATTGGCCAGGCTCATTGTGTACTCCGGCAATTATAAGGACCTCTTTTCCCTTTTCTGTTTATTGTACACTTATTTGGAAGTAAGAAAGTTTTTCTTTGGTCGACGGATATGCCCTTTATATCCGTGTTTATGTCATTAAATTCTAGATGTGTTAATTATTATATTTAAGTTGTATAAGTCTAATTGTAAGCTGCAGAATTAATCAATGCAAGCTGCAGCTAATACTTTCAAACTCTTTAAAGAATATTGCACGAGAGTCATTTTTTTTTGTTATTAAAAAGTATGGTTACTATAACTATCTTCTACAATGGAAATATACATTTACATTCTACTAGATTACCCCTGAATAGTATTCCATATACCATGAGAATGTTCAAAGGTACTAATTTAAGTAGTAGTATGTCCACTAAGCACATTTCGCAGTGTACGAGTAAATAGCATAAAAGGTTGAGCTAAGTTTGAGCATGATATTTTATGTGAACGTTACAATCTATATATAGGCCTGAGGGCCTAGGAAATTAAAGATGTCAGTTGGTGCTCAAAACATGTCAATAGTTCTAATATCCGTCGGGGAAGTGCTAAGTGACGAATTACGAATTTTATAACTGATTTTCTTTAGACTGACAATTAATACGTTTACTTCAAATTAGTGTGATACAGGAACAAATCAATAATATCTATCATTTAATGTTTAGTAATTATCACCAAACTGGTGCAATCGGCAAATAGAGTGATTCTAGCAGCGTCTTTTTATATAATGGTATGTCATTCATTGGAACTAGAAATAAAAAATGCTCTAATCCCAAGTGCTACTGTTTAAGCGATTGATGTTCCCTTTTTCTTTAAATATGGCTCATTATTTCGATGTTTTGTTTTCCTTCATTTAGATGTGGAGGAAACCAATTTAGGTTTTAAGCTTTCTAGTCCAGAATACTATAATTTTTATTGTAGAATATCATGATTAACACATGAAAGGTGGCGTTGGAAATATTTCTGATCCCAATGAGTTTAAATTGGGAGATTTTTATAATGATTTTGAACACCTGTTCTTTGTCTTTTCCTTAGCTTTCGGGATGTATTCCCCATTGTTAAAGATCATATGCATTGGAGTTCAGGCACTATATTTCTAGAAAAAATTCTGTTTGTGTTTCTCAGCAGAAAGGAGACAGGAAATACCCCACGCTACCTCTCCCTTTTGCCTGTTATTTGTCTCATCCTACATCTTGTTTCTCTGGCTAAATTGTGTTTTCAGCCGATCCTTGCAATTTGAGCTATGCTATACATATCATTTTAAATTTGATGTAATGCAGGTTTTACAGCTCATTATGAATCACGTGGAATATGCGGCAAGGTTTTTAGGCCTAATAAAGGCAGTGGAAAAAGAAATACAAGAAATTTAAGGTGGCAAAAACAAAACCAAAGACGAACTTGAAATAGTGAATCAAAAAATTGAAAATGAACAATGTACAGAAGAGGAAGACCAAATACAACTTCCTGTCTGACATTCGATGACAAAGCCAGACAGGAAGCAGAGGGAAAATCTGGGCAAATGTAGTACCAATTAGAGACTTATTTAAAATATTTATGTATAACTGTATGAGAAATTACTCAGTGCGCAGTCTACTCGTACTGCGCAATCGAATGAAGCCTTAGTAGGATTTTGGGAAGATGTATAATAAACTAGAAAAAAAAATCGTCGCCTATTTTGATACCTTTGCTTTAGTTTTCATATCGTTTTTGTACCATCAAGGCTCATTTTAGTGTACTATATATTGCTTGCATTATAAATATTAATTAAACAAAAATATTCATTCATCTTACTTACGACAAACATTTTATTCTTAGGGTCACAAGTAAACCCACGCCACTATTAATGTAAGCCGTAGTAACCCCTCCTTCTAGTATTAACTCAAACAAATTGCTTTTCTGATCAAAGATAGTCCATCGATCGCATTTTTAGGCGTAGTTAACACCTCGTATGCCAATTTATAAGTTGCATTATTGGCCGATGTGCCTTTCTCTGAATTCCAACTGATTCATAAGAACTATGCCTCTTCCTTCAAGGCCATTATACATTTAATTAAATTGAACTTTTTCTAATTTTTTTTTAAAAATTGATCTATAGAGACGTTAGCCTTTAATTAAGCATTCTTCTGAATGCCTTATCAGAAGTCAGATTTGACTATGAAGAATTTGATTCCATGAGCCTATAACCCCCATTTCGATGATGAATTGTATAAATAAGCTGGACGCTTATTTTGGGTATCGTGAGCTTAGGAGATTGACTAATATTGTATCCTTAATTCTATTTGAGTAGATCGCTTAATTATTTCAGAAGATTAATAGACCAGACAGCAGTACACAAACTACATTTCCGAAGCCCTATCTCAGAAATGCTAGTGCTGCCTCTTTACTTCGGTTATTAATAAGTTAATTTCTTTGCTGCATCCAGGGAGAACTAATTACAATTCCTGTAATTCATGAAGCTTGATAATGTCTTATTTGTTGATATGATTCATTGTTTTTGGTTGAAAACTTATCTACTGATTTTATTGTATCTCACAAGAAGTGATGTTTTAGGGTGTCTAACCTATGAGATTATTAGCGCCCTAGAACATGGAAAGGAGAAAAAGGCATAAAATAAAATGTCGCGCTGAAAGGCCATGCTAAAAACACACACTAAAACGAATATTAAAATGTACGAGATAGCTCTACGTAAAATAAAATAGTAAAAACCCCAGTTGGGTTAAAAGAACAAATAAAACTATACAGTGCAAAAGGTGAAGAACTCAATTAAAACTATATACGGCCAATCATATGGGCACTGTCGAATAAAAGATAAAACATGTTCTACAGTAACCAGCTCTCTGCCAAGATGACACGCAGGCCATGCAGCAAACTCAACGACAGACGCACTGGAGCTAAATACTGGCATTCGGTTAAAATGCGTCTCACTGTCAAGGTCGCACCCAAACGACAAACTTCACGCAGTAAATGACAGTGTTTAAAATAATAGTGCTCGATACGCAGGCGACATAAAATGACCTGTTCTCGGCGGAAGGCGCGACAAGAGGCTTTCCAGGATTCTGGGAATGGTTTAATTACCCGCAATTTGTTACAACTAGTTCTGTACAATTCAGTCGCCCAATGAGTTTGACATTACTTTTATTGGTGTTTCACATCTAGAGTGTTTGTGTTTCTTATTTTCTGATATAATTGTCTTTTAAGTCAGCACAAAGTTCCAAATTCCTCGTGATACGATCCATGCATTTGCTACCCTCAGGTTGGACTCGCATGTTGATTAAATTGGTAGAAAAGCAAGTTTCAAAGTAAATCTTGAACCAACGAAGAAATATATATATATATATATATACATCTAGTATTTAGTTTTCGTTTGATTCCACCATTCAAATTGAAATGTATTTATAAATTTAGGATAAACAGACTTCTAATTTAACTGTACATTTAACTCTTTGATGCAATAAAACTTGTGTCTCTTGTCCGACCATCCATTGATTACTGATTAGTATAGCCCGGATGTGTAGCCATTTATAACAGTTAAAATAGGAAGCAAAAAAGCAACAAAAACGTAAAAAAGGCAATAAAAATGTAAGAAAAAGAAAGTCAAAATACATTTTCTAAAACGCATCATAAATTTAGAAAGGCATAATATATTTTACGAAAAAGTTGCAATGCATCAATGTAACTTGTATTTTTACTGGTTGCACATCGCCACAAGGTATTCTTGTAAACGTTTTTGTGTCATACTTTATCTTCATTGCAATAAAATCTTTTTTGTTTTTTGCATTACAGAAAAATATCGATTTACTTCTGTTGATGTAATTGGTGCATATTTTAAAACAACTTATTGCACACGGATCTATGCTTGACACAATTGTAGTATCACCTATTATTTCACACATCTGTTTTATTTCTACCAACCAGTATTAACAGACATTACACGTTTACACTTCACTTTTTCCACTTCATCTGGTACAGATTCAAGTTGGCGCACAGTATTTTCCACTAGATTCGTTGATGTCACAAGTGTTTCTCCCGATCTTTCAAGATTAGCTTCATCTTCGGAGAGTGCATAAACAACCTCACTGAACTTTTCGAAGTTGTCAGTGTAGTACAAGGCAACAGAAGATCACGTCCTCCATCTTTTTAAAACGGGCTCTGAAGGTAAAGTGAGTCCAGGGGCAAAGGTCTTGAAGAGTTGGATTTGAGATGGCGCATTTAGAAAAATGTTCTTGATGTTCGATATCAATTTACCTAAATCAGCAAATGAACTGCGAATCTGTTCTGATAATCCGTGAATGCCACGTGCCAGACACGTTAGATGAATCATTTGAAGGAATAGAGCCTAAAAGTATAACCAGCCTTCTTCAAGTATGAAGCTGCATCAGATAAGAATAGGGCATCATTGTGTTTTACACCGCCTGGCCAAAGTCAGTACAACAAATTTGTGAGCAATTGAGCAACGGTTGTACTTTTAGCTCTTACCAATTCTTCTGATGTTAGAAGGAAAACTTTATGTGCTGTAGCCTCAACAATAATTACGTTGGCAATATATTTTTTCCTACTATCCATCGTCTCGTCTATGGATGTTAATTTTTTTTGCCATTTACTTCGTTGCGTATACGCTGGATTGTATTTTAGAAGCATATATGTAAGTAGCTTTTCCTCAGTGTTGATTCGCTTGGCACAGATTCTCCTGTATATCATTGTAAATTTTTCTGAGGGACTGATTTTCTAATTTCCAGAAAGGGAATGCCAATGTTTTACACAAATCAGGTAAAAATTGTGATTTTTTCTTAGATGTAGTAAAAGCTGCAGGAATTTTCTTTCCACCACTCTTTGAGGCAAGTGCAGATATATGCTTTGTTGTTGAAACATGTTGGTCTATGAAATATTGTTTCTTGTTTAACTGTTTCTTTACAAACCTTACACCATAAAACTGTTGCATCCGTTGAAAACATGTGAGAACCAAATTCACTAACGTAGTTGTAAAGTGTACTTTTCAACGGTTTACTGAGTTTAGGCGTTATAGCTTAGTCTTCTACTTTTACCCGAAAATAACTGGCTGCTCCGAAGAGAAATTTCTTCCTCCTAAAACAATAAACGCATGCAGAACACAGTTGTAACAATAAGATTTGGAAATACAATTTTTTATTTATCGAGGCGAAAGCAAATTGGCCAGAATGCTATGTGACGGTTTCTTTGTGAACAGTGGGACATTTTGTTAGAAAGTTAATTGAATTATTTTATTACCTATTTCCCGTATCTTTACAAAATGTTAATACTGAATAGCAAGCCCACGGTAAAGATCCCAAAAATTATTGTGAGAACGGGCAAAGATTTAACATTGTTGTTGTTTCAGGATTAAGCTGCCATTCGTGAATAACAAGACCGGCATAAAAGTGCCAGATGTCTATATTTTGAACCGCATTTACCCCTCCTCCTCTCTCGCACAGGTGATTCTATCTAAAGACCACCCCTGTAATAACGAATATTTTCCTATGTAAAACATATTGCATGGAAAGTATCTTGATGGGAAGAAAAATATTAAAATGCAAAATTTCAAATAAACAAAAATGGCAACAACAACAAAAAAGAAGGAAAAACAGGCATTTATTACTGAATGAGGCTAAAATACCATAAAAAAGAAAAGTAATCTAAGTAGAATTTGACCCTTTCAATTCTACTTACTCTGAGTCACATTTATATCTCCGGAACTGTTGATTTACTTTCACCCCTCAAAAAAGGTATTTTGCCTTACATCCGGTCTCTACTGATTAGACAGTGCAAAATGTGTCTATTATTTCAGCTCATAAATATATAGCTGTGGAACTGTTTTGCATTGTTCTTTGAAATTTTGTCTTATTCTATATTTAAAGTGTAGCACCAAATTGTTCCCCTCGAAAACTCAATGTGAAATTTACTATATGTGTTTTCTGTTTTTGGCCTAAATAAATATGCATTTTTGCTGTATTCGGCATATTATACGAACGTGGCACATCATGTGTAACATTAATACATGTTCCATCTTAAGTAATTTCTCTTGAAAGTTAGTCTTAAGGGTATGATGCTGGAATCCCATTGTGTCAAGTGCTGTTCGGATATTGATAAAGCGTCTGTGTTCAGTTTTGCAGAATTAAGACTTATACTAAGTTGTTGCAGTTTGTTTCCTTAGCCTCTTATATTTTACTGAAATGTTGGTCGATTATTTTTATCATTATTGAAGTTAAAGAGATATTCATTGAATTATTTGTACACATCGTGGAGCTGTTTTTAAGTGTATATGACTGTTATGGTTATGGGAGATACTTAGCCTAAAACAAAGTACTTTAAAACAATTGCTTTTGAAAAATTCTAACACAGATACTATTTAGAGTAAATTTCGTGTTTCAATGAGATTGACATTTTAGTGCAGTATATGTATTCTTCTATAGTTTATCGTTTACCAGTTATTTAAGGTTGCACACAATTCCTTTACAATTAAAATGTCTTCACAGACTATTCCCAGAAAAATCATTATATGAGTTTTATTTGCCACGTTTTCAGTATATGGTATTTTAATCAAAATCGTTTGTGGTATTTTTGGGAAAATCGAAAATTTCGAAACATCTACCCTGTAAAAGATAGTTTGATATGCAGTGACTATCTTGAAAATCTTCATGTCGCATCTTTGGAAGACATTTGACTTCAATATCAAGTTTAGTATTTAACCTCCTTTTTGATTATGGTGTTTAAAGACATACAGACAGGGACACACATGCGTGCGGACCTGTTTCTAAAAATGCTTCTTTTTATTCAGGGGATATTTTCGGTGAATATCGAATTTTGGGTGGAATGCAATACTTTCCCTTCATACTGTGCGTAGTCGAAAAAGTAACAAGAATAAAAACCTTCTATCTGAGTGCTTCAATTGCAGCTTACTGTATAAATAACTAAATATTTCCTTATAGTAAAGCCTCAACGTATGGCATGCCGTTATTGTGAGAAAAACTCTTTCTGGCCTATAATAAATCGCTGAAAGGTCACACAATACATCTTTGTAAGTGGGCAAAAGAAAACGTGACTCATATAATATTAGTTCTGGAGCCTTAAATTCCAATTTAAAATTAACTATAAATTTTGTGCATATGTGTTAAACAACATTAACATTTGGAGTTAAATTTGCAATATACAAGCAGTTTTCACATTTTAGTATATCCAGTTTCGTATATTATGTTTATCAATATTTCATACCGTCCTAAATTAAGAACGATAGAGGGCTCTATAAACATAAGAATGTCAAGAAAAAAAGTATTAGTTAACGGATATTATAGGTTTGCTATGTCAAGAAATGAAATTTTATTCTTTGATGTTCAATAACAACCAGCCAGCGATCTAGCAATGAATTGATTCTAGAGATGCAGGTTGTTCTGTTGGGCAGAAGTTCTTGGTTGTAACCATCATTATTGCTGTCTTGGAAATTTGGAGATGTCAAATGGTTAATGGGAGGGGAGTCGTCAGCTCTCAGCTAAATAAATAACAAACCAAGAATGAGATGGGGAGTGCGAGGGAGAAGAAACAAGGTCGGAGATGAAGCAGGTAAATAAATCTGTGCCTTCCCTTAAGCCGGGACACACAGGGCGTTTTCAATCTCTCATCCAATAAATTTGACACGTTTCACACCGGCGATGCCCTGGCACTCGAGACGGCAGAGAATGGCCAGATACACATACTCAGCCTCTCACACACTTTCTTGTAATTCCTTCGTCCTCTATGGTGTGATATCTTATGCCGGAGAAAGGTAAGAGGAAAATAACTTTTATATCCATCGTAGATAAAATCTCACTCAGTAGGCTGCGATATCCTTCCACTATACCAATCACACACGTTGCTAAACGTAAAACAGAAAACGTGAAAGAAGCAACTACAATTCACTCCATGGAAGTAGATGCAGAAAACATGTAGATTAATAAAATTGCAATCACATTGGCACCAGCCATAACTCCATATCCTGCATACTCATAACCTTCGTTATAGTTTTGTGATTAGTTAACGTAGATGCGTACGGTTTCGTACGGCTAATAAAGTTTCATGTCCGCCTGTGACCCTATTCACTAAGTATGTTGTACATGTGTGACCATAGGACGCATAGATTGTGCATTTAATTCATCTATGGAGCGCGTTTTGGAAACAACCGCCATCTAGCAATTTTCTTACGGGTTTCGCTTTTGAAAAAGAAAGGTTGACCGGCACCTGCATTTTAATGTAAAAATCATATCATATGGCCATTACTTTAGACCTCGCCAAGAGCATTGCAGGGGTGTGCAGTTGCTTCTGTTTTTGGTGGTTGGTGCTTCAGCTCCGCTAAATAACAGTGGACTGACACATCAGAGAGTACGCTGTAGTTCTGAATAAACCTCTTATTATTGTTACAATCTTTGGTGCAGTTTGGCTTCATGATATCTAACCAATATGTGCCTAATAAGAATTACCAAGGGCAATATTAAGGTCAAATTCTCTTGGGTGATTAAACCAATCAGGTGATAAACAAACACTGAATACAGTTGTTGTACAGATAGCAGTGATCTTCCTTAGTAAATTTATGTTAAGCTTACCGCAATATCTCGGTTTTAAAGGCATTCTGCAGCTTCTAAACTGTGTTTTAAACAGAAGAAGACATTTACTGTATCCGTAGTATGTTGAAGCAGTATTGTGATTGTAATGCCGAGATATAAAAAAATAATTATTCACTAAGATAGTTAAATACAATAAGTTGTAATTACAAATTCAGGTTCTATATGATTGAAATCTAAGCTGTAAATTGCTGCGAATTAATTAGATGTATGTACATATTCAGGAAAAACCTAAGTAGAAAATCGATGCAAGGCCTTTTAAACAATGTGAACTCAGAGGGTTGGTGATGGTACTCAGTTGTAGAGTTTCAAAATTAAAAGACTGAGAGCGCATGGGCTCGTTGTGGTAGTTTCAAAAATTGGAAAGTTAGCTTGGGGTTAAACTCCTGAAGTGAATGCTAAAAATATAGCGATTGGTTAAATAATCAGGACACTACCAAAAGCGCTAAGGTAAAGCCTACATGTACTACATTCATAGAGTATAGAGAAGGTATTGTATTGCACCCAAAATTAGATGCCGAGATTTCAACGCAAATATATGTTTTGAGGTCCACTGAATCCAAAAAATCATTTTAGAAAAAGGTCCGTGTGTGTCTGTGGACAGCATAGCTTAAGAACCATCAGGCCGTTAAACACTAAAATTGGCATTTAAGTTTGGTATCTTTCAAATATTCGACACGAAGATTTTCAAGAAAATTTACTTGGAAAAAAATTTAAAATTTTGATTTTCTCAAAAAATATCTGTATCGATTTTGACTGACATACCGTATTTTAAAGTTATTTATATCACAAATAAAATGTATATCTTGATTTTTCTGGGAAGATCTTTTGAAGACCTATTCATTGTGAATGAATTTTGCTGAACTTTTCATTACTGGCAAATAAAAATTTACTATACAAAAATGTAAATCTCGCTAAATTACACAATTTATGTCGCATAAGTTTTTGTTGTGGAGTTGGCTGTTTTCGAGATATTAATTCTCTTGGTTTCAATTTTTAACTAGATATCTTCGCAGACGGGGTCACCTTTCGTTTCATCGCTCTTTTGTTTTTCTGGAACTGCAAAGCGAAACGAAGCTTTAGTTGTTCACATAGGCCGACATTTAAAAGATTTTACTGTCTCTTAAGCCTAGTGACAATTTCTGCTAATGTTTATCGCGATTTTTATGATGCAGATAAAGGAATAATTTTTTGTAACAATAGCTTGTTTGCAGAACAAAAGACAAAGACATAGGAATGGAACATATCCGTGTTTTAAATTTAACTTCTTAACGTTTTATACAACACGTAGAACATAAGCGAAGCTAATCGTGCTGCAAATACAGTTTCAGCTAGGCAATTTCTACTACAATTGTTAAATTAAATTCAAAACTCCAACTCATGTGTATTATCTATAAAGATTCCTACACCCATCATGTCGTCCTTAGAGATACTTGTTCGACCTAAACCGAAACTCAGCTAGCCTTAGTTAAATGGAACAATAACCATTAATATCAGATATTAAAGACGATAAAATCAGATAACACAAGCAGAAGAAGTGCTGTGGCAGCTAATTTTGTTTACTTTTGGTTTATAGAAACAGCATGTTTGAAAAAAGCAAATCCGCTGTTGAGTAGCTTAAAATGGAATGCAAGAGTAGCTAAGAACCAATATAAGACATAGTTTTAAAGGTGGAGTGAGACACTAAAATTCAATTCAGTCAGAATTTACACCACGGAGCTTCTGGGTTCCCTACGGTTGATCCAACCAACACAGCCGTTCCCCATGGCCACGCTCGCTAAAGCGTCTCGCTTTGGTGCTTCGTGGGCAGGGGATCGTGGGTTCGAGTCCCGCCTTGGGCATGGGTGTTATATGTTTGTGCAATGTGTATATGTTTGTGCAATGTGTATATGTTTGTAAAGAAACAGTAAAACCATTAAACCTGTAATCAGTAAAACCTACGGGGGGAAATGTGAATAGGGATACAGTGCCCCCCCCCCAAAAAAAAAAAAAAAAAAAAAAAAAAAAAAAAAAAAAAACACGCGAACATGGCAATATGCCGGCACAACAGTAAATTCCAAAAATCAATCACAGTTTTCCCGGTAAAGCACAAAGAGACCACAAATTCATTTTGAGATCATATATCTCATTGGCGACTTAACAACGTTTGTCCCGGGCTTCATAATTTAACCAACTATTAGGTCAATCAATTTTAACTAATTGTTGTTTCCGCGCAAGTCGTGTGTAGGACAAGAATTGGAATTATAGAGTCAGAGAAAAATTCAATGCCACAGTCGAGTTTTCTAGCTCCCGCCCGGTTGCTCTAACCAATATAGCTACCTCGTGTACGTGCCGGCACACCCAGAAGTTCCACAATTGACTCGCTGTTTTTCCCAGTAAACAACAAGGAGAACTCAAATTTATAAAAATCTCAAAGTTGTTGGACGGGGTTGGAAGCGCCCGAACAGCAGTTTGTTTCAGTTTTTTCTCAGTCCTTAGGATGAAAATCGAAAAGTTCTAGATCACCAAGTACATTTTTTATAGATTTCATTTTCATCTCATACATCGTCTCCTTTGCTCCGTTTGATTAACGGTGGTTAAACTTGAAAATGTATGTATATGTGTGAATGTGTGCGAGAGAGAGAGAGAGAGAGAGAGCGCGAGAGAGGGCGCAAGACATTGGAGCTGATTTATTTTAAATGTAAAACACGGCCAAAGCTTTGGAATATTTTCAGTTTAGAAAAACTGTTTTGTAGCAAATTTAATAGTTTCTGTTACATATTCTTTTTTCGCTGACACTAAATTAGCATCAAACTATATATTTACTTAATTGTTGTATTGCAGGTTTCATGCTGGGCTAAAAACGGTTTATATTACTCCTTTTTTTAAAACAGCATATTCAGAGAAATAATATATGAGTGAAAAACAGAAGAAGCTGAGGGGCCAAAAAAAAGAATGCTATGTATTTAATCCTCTTTACTTTCTTTATCTTTTCTGCATATAAACTATTTTTTGTAAATATTCTTTTTGCTGTTTTATCTCAATCACTTTAGTCGAGATAAACACTTGCAAAACTTTTCTTGTTACTTACTTCCTTCCTTCCTTCTAAGCAGAAGGGAAATAAGAGAATACACTGGGCTAAATTGAGAATTATGTCTTTAAAAGCTGGTCGCTATGTGAAAAATTTAAGTTCGTTTCGCTTTGCACGGCCAGCAGTAAAACAAAAGGGAGATGAAATGAAAGGTTCGAGAAAAGTTGCGTAGTTTAAAACTGAAACCAATTACAAGGAATATCTTGGAAACGGTCAACTCTCTTAAAAAAGTATATGACAAACTGTGTGTTTTAATGAGATATGCATTTTGTTCTTTAGCAGGCTTTTGTCTAACCCTTTCGGTTTACTAGTTATGAAAAATTCAGCCAGAATGAAGAGTTCCTTGGAGACTATTTCCAGAAAATTTAAGATATACATTTTATTTGTGACATAAAATGTCGTTCACTTAAGGCATTTTAATCAAAATCGTTAGAGCTATTTTTTTTATTTGAGAAAAACAAAACAGAAGTTTGTGGTTTGGAGGATTTTGAACCTAAATAAGAAGTTTGGTATTTAACTCTTTTTGGATGTTGAGCTATACTGTCCACCGATACAGACACACGCATACACGTACTGTTTCCTAAAATTTTATTTTTTTACTCAGAGTACCTCAAAACATGCAATTCCGGTGCAAAATCGGTATCTAGTTTTGGGTACAATAAAATAGCTCCTCTAAAAGCTATGTGCATAATAAGTGCAGAGAAAGTAAACGGTAAGACCGACAGATTTTAGTAGAATATGGGACAACAACAAAAGCACAGCTGATTTTCATGTTACTTGCCTAGTACAAGTAGGTAAGTCACACTCTTCAGTTATCTGTGGGATTTAAATACTCTATAGAGTAAGTGCAGATATATAATACGTATAACGGAATTGTAACTGGCGTAGGAATAAATCGTAATAATTTAAAGTCAAGGAATAAGAGGCATATCAATGCTTATTTGGCAGTTACACAGACAAAGCGAATATTGTTGTTATTGTTATTTAACGTTGCACTAGCTTTAAAGACAGGTGCGATACATTTGCACAATACGCAACATAACCTTACCTAAATACTAAATTGAATTCGGGAATAGCAGGGAGTAAATAAAATATATCTATTGCCTTACATTCACATGATTTGCTCTATTTGTTCTGCAAATAAACGATTCTTTTAAAACATTATTCTTTAATACATATCTTGTTAGTCAAGATAAACATTAGCAGAAAGGGTCTTATTACTTAGTTCCTTGTAAGTAGATGATAAATAAGGAATACACTAGGCTAAAGCGATAGTCAAATGTCTAAAACATGTCAATATGCGATTATCATTAAAATTAGCTTCTGTGCACGGTCAGGAGTAAAACAAAGGAACCTTCTACAACTTCCTGTTTGTTAAAAGTATAAGTAGTTTTAGATTTAAAAAATAAAATGGAATATTTTGGTAACTGTTAGCTCTACATAAATTGTATACGACTTAAATTGTGAATTTTGACGAGAACAACATTTTTGTGTAGCAAGTTTTGGTCTACCTCTTACGGTTTACCAGTTACGTAAAAGTCATGCAGAATGAAGAGGAATTCAGAGACTATTATCATTAATATACGGTGTTTTAATGACATTGTTGGAGCCATTTTTTTGAAAATTACAATTTTCGAAAAATTTTCCCTGTAAAGGGTAATTTGGGGTGAGGTTTTTTTTTTATAATTTAATCTTTGTGTCGCATCCACTGGAGATACTGAACTTAAGTGCCAGGTTTGGTATTTAACGGACTTTGCCTCTGTGAGCTATGCTGTCGAGACACACACACCCAGTCATAACTAATCACACACTGACCTTTTTCTAAAAATGCTTTTTTACTGGACTCAAGGGGTCTCAAAACAATATTTCCGGTGAAATCTCGGTACTGACTTTTTGGGTGGGATATAATACCTTCTCTACTTACTATGTACGTTGTACATATGTGCTAGAGAAGGTAAAAAAATCACTATAAACTTCGCAAACCAATACCGTAAATATTAGAAGCACCATTATTACTACAATACTTAGGTTGATACAGAGAACGCATTAGTCCTTGATTTGCAGGTTTAATGCTTAGCTACTACTGGTACATTACTTTAAACACACGCAGATTTGTACAAACACATTATTTGGATCGTAGTTTAACTGATGAATTGAAAATTTATGAACTTGAACTCTACAGGCTATGTTAACCTATCTTATTAAACTTCTAAGAACTCGTTGTCCTGGCCACATTCTCGGGTTTGACTCTTCAATTCCCTGATTTAAATCAAACTTAATTTCTTAATTAACACGATTTCTATGGTAAACGTGACCTGATTAGGTTTTAACTCTGTTAGTTTAAGACCACACAATAATCTCATTTCCCTATTCATTCTGACTCTTCTTCATTTAATTTAAAAGGAAAACTTCTGAAGAACTACAAACGTTCAATAACCACACATGTCCTATAGAAGTATAGAAACACCGCTGTATAGTAATATGCTCACTGAGTTTTCCAACTATTGCTCCATTACGGGGGCTATAGTAAGCAGTATTGAATTCCAATAAAAGTTATTTCATCTATTTTTAAGCAAGTGCTTAGTAAAAGCGACTAATCTGCGAATACAATTTTTTTTTAATTTGGAATGAAACGCCTAATTATTATTCTCGTAGCTTAAGTATTTAAGATGTACATATCAATACTCAATTAGATACCAAAACACTAAACATTCATTTATAGCCCGTTACCGTTTATTGTGTGACATGGAATTGACATCTTGTTTATTGATATCCTCATGGATACATCGTGAGGTCTGTCGTTCAACGGTGACACTATGTTGCAGTGCCTGAGCGTACGGAAAGTCAATGTCCGTCATTCATACGCCGTATATTTAATCTAAATTCCGCTTACTCACTTATAGTACGAAGACTAAATAATTTAGTCATGATAGAAAACAAAGAAGAGTATATCAAAGAATCATAGAGCTGTAAAACCAAACGAAAAAAACAATGAAGAAATGCCTGAATATTTAGTTACTTACATTAAGAGATATCCTTTCTTATTTAAAATCCAATACAAGAAAACTACAGGACGCACAGCATTAGAGATAAAAAGTGCCCATAACCTTCATTGTCTAGGTCATTTTCTGGGTTCACTATGCAGTCTTATTGAAGCATATTTAACTGAACGTAATGTTTTATTTATTCATAGCAAGATTTGCTTCACTTTGGCAAAGCTAGTTACCTAAGGGAGAAAGTAAAGGTAAAAAGATGCATCTTACCTACTGCTATATAGTGATTTATTTATTTCAGAAAGACGTAGTTAGTATTGCCTTTCTGAATTATGGCACCAACAATAACTTGCGAAGCTATTTGTCGCTAAAATAAGAGTTAAAAATGCTAAATGGTATCATAGCTTTGAATTTCTCTGTGTGATTAGAATAACCTCCAAAGATTATCATGTCCCTTTCACCTCCACCCAGTAAAGTATTGAGTTACTGTTTGAGAGCCATTCTTCTCTTTGTAAGGTTTTTCCTGTGCATTTAAAATTCGTTATTTTCTGTGAAGGGTATTATTATTATTATTATTCTTATTATTATTATTATTATCGTTATTAATTTTTATTACTATTATTGTTGTTAAAAATTAGAAAATCATTCTAAAGGTGCTATTTTGTTAAAACATTTTCGTGTAGGAGTTATATCGTTTTAATACCGTTTTCCTTTAAATAAGTTTCGTTTATTCTTTGTTCAGAGAGGCATTCTTGCATTATCGTTGCCTAGGTAACTAATGGACCTTCTGTCATTACCGTACCTATGCGTTTTTGGAACCACAAAGCATTAACATTTTAGTTTCACGCAGTCTCGGATTTTGCATCCGGTAGTAGTCAAATGTGCTGTTCCTTATCCAAGTTGCATGTCCATACATAGTCCATTAGTGAAAGTCTCTGCTGAGGGAAACGAACTCGAAACGTCGACTGAACTCAATAGCACAAAAGGGGCTTAAGTTTAACTTCAAGCTACACGTACTTCTAATGAAGAAAAATTAATTATATTATATATTTATAAACTTGAGAAACGTTAACTGATTCATGGTAACACACAGCGAGTAGCCACTTATATCCCTAGAACTCGAAACATGCATATATGAGACTTTGTTAGTCAGCTGAGACTGCTGTTTCCAACAACATTGAAAGAATCACAGGATATAACACTTATTTAAGAAGTTATTGTTTTTAGGCGTTTATGACTTTCCCCAATATCTATACTTTAAAGAGTAAAGGTCATCGATTCATGCTCTGGAGATCTTGAGGGTATTCATGACGTACTTTAAAAGCGCTGGTGATCAAATTCTTCAAATCAAATATAGCAAAATTATATTTTATAGGCTGTAACATTTACATACAAGCTAATCCATCCATCCATTCATCTATCCATCCATCCCTCCCTCCCTCCCTCCCTCCCGCCGTTCGTCCATCCATCCATCTATCCATCCAAACTTGTAGTGGCGTGATTAAATAAGCGGAAAATATGCATTGCAAATTTGATATATAAAGTGTTCCTGTTGCAAATATCTTGGTCCAGTTTTTAACTAAGCATAATATGCATTAAGCAGAGCAGTCCATTATCGTTTATTGGTTTCGTCAAATATAAATTGCACATATCTATTTCCAAGTGTCTGTCATATATCAATGGAATGAATATTAAATGCTGATTTTTTTATTCTGGGCAATCATACCCAAAATTAAAATTAGTAGAAAAAACACAGATAACAGAGTTATTGTACATTTAAAAATATTAAGTGTGTGCACTGGTGGACTGACACACAAAATGCGATTGATTGTGTGCAAAGATCTTGGTTGCTACAATATTGGAGTTATACATGTTCCTGTTTTATATTATTGAAGCTGAATGCTATTTGATATGCTTTTGTATTATTAAGATCTAAATTGCGCGTCTCTCATCACATCGTTATGAGCATTTGAAGAAAGAAACTCTGAGAAGATGAAATTTTCCAGGTATTATCTGGTAAACCACTTTTAAGAGTTGCCACGTTATACTAAACTCTACACGAGTGGGAAATCTATAGCTTTTAATTCCTGTGAGAATAAAATGGAGGCTAAAATTGGGTTTCCTTTTGGATGCGAAAACATTGATGTTCTCCAATGAGATTATTGTTGCAGTAAATTTAATTACATTTATGGAACGACTGTCTTAACCCCTTCTCCTCCCGGTATGGTTTACCTAGGGTTGGAAGTTTGGTATGAAATGACCCTACTTTTAATAGTCCAACAACTGTGCGAGCGTACCGAAATAATTACTTAGGGAACATAACTTCGCAACTGGCTTAGAGCCAGGACATGGACTAAGGCAATTATCTATCAAGTGATTTATTTTACAGAATCGTGTTTACCTGGCGTCATTCTTCACGAATCCCTTCCTATTGTGCGGTAGAGCCAAGGTATTTAATATTACGCCTCCTTGAGTTCCCTGTAAGGTGGCATCCTGTCAAGTATAAAACTTTACTTATTTTTAAAATTTAAGTTATTAAATTAAAGAGCCTCTTACATTACGTTCTAGTTCTGTCGCTAATGATAAATTTCTATGCTTGAACTAGTGAAAGTTAACTGATGGATAGCTATCTAATGGTCAAGTAATAGAAAGTAGCGATACAGAAATTAAATTTCTATGAAATTCACTTATATTACAGATAATTTGGAGAACATTACTCATATTGCAATTGTTTACGGTAGGCATTTATTGTTTTCAGACTTCAATTACTCGTTATTAACAGTCTCTCTATTCGTTTTAACATACAACGTGTGATACACTGTTGAATACGTTCAATTCTAAATGATCTAGATGGCTGTATAAAATAAATCAATAAATAAAATATAAAAAAAGTTTACCATTTCTTTTAGAATACCACAATCCACAACCCCATGAATTTAGCTGTTTAAAGATTGGATAACCTGACTTTTAGTGAAAATTTTGAGAACACTGTTATATCCTTAGAGCTCTGGAAGAGTACTGGGTACAACATGTAAACATACTGCCGTGGAGGAAAAAAAACGGGTTATATCTGGAACCCCAAATTTGCCTAAGTCCTACACGACACAGCGCCTTGTGTACACCATCCGCAATTTGTGTAGCGGCAGCAACAAGTTGTTACAAGCTTCAAATCTTAATATTACTAACCCATATGGTCAGTAGTCAGAATCAAATAAATAATTTAAACTTTTTCAACAACTCACTATCAATATTAACTAAAAATATTGTCTCAAAACAAGATACAGTTTGTATTAGCATTATTAAACCTGCGACCTTTCATTTGTTTTCACTGTAGTCCTATGGCAAAACGTAGGTTATTTCTCGCATGTAGCAAACATTTTTTTTTTTTTTTCGTTCTCTTAATGAAATTGGATCAACACATAGCGGCTATTTATTTTAAACATGCCAATTTCATACATGACATTGGGCACAGTTAATAATATTATGATGCCTCATTAAGGGTTTATTCTACCTAACACACGAAAGCATGTGGTGCTAAATATTTCGCATCAGTCACGAACATTTCTCTCTCAATGAAAAAAAAATTGAATCTGTACCTATAGTATGAAAGAATAGTGACAGTATGTCTAAGAAAACCAATGTTTTGAATCACTTTCAGGAATCCAATTTTGGGAGGCGGGGATCGACTGCATGTGACATTTGTGGTGGACAAAGCGGCGCAAGGGCGGGTTTCTTCGGGTTCTCCGACTTCCCCTGCCATCGCATTCCACCGGTGCTCCATATTCATTCCATGTATCATCAGCGTCATCGCCTGCGGTGCCATTTGAAGCAATAGCGGGCATTAAACACTATAAAAACTTCTTTACAAACTGGTCCAATAGGAAAATGCCAATTGTAACTGGAATAACGTAATATTCTCAGACGAAGTGACATTTTCTTTCACACGCAAGGGTAAAGTGATTGTTCATCCAAAGGGGTCCCGACGATGCAAAATACGCGGTTTCGCAATTATATAATCTTCGCGAATCTGTATTGTGCTGGTCTAGGTATCAAGGGACGATCTAAGTGTGCTGTGTCAGCTTGACAGTACCCTGAAGGGTGTGCAGTACACAGTAATACTAGATAATACTTTGATTCCCTCTATGAGGATGAAGTATCCAGATGGAAATATTACGTTTTGTACAGGATAAGCATCCTGTCCACAATCTAGAAATGTTTCAAATTGGTTTTCAGAGAGTCAGGATATCAGAGTGGTAAACCGGTCGCCCTGCTCAACAGAGTTGAACCCTATTGAGAATGTGTGGGCTGAGGAAAGGGAGCTGCGCCACAACTTACCTATAGATGGACAAAGGACAACAGATGGCTTCTGGGCACAAATTCAAGAAACCTGGTGTCTTTTTGCTTCTCGTCCACATTACTGCAGGCATTTAATTTTGTCTATGCCTGAAGACTGTTGGCAGTTAGAGGTGCTGAGTGTTCACATACCGATATTAATTATGTTTACTTTTTGTGTTTTAGTTTTAGAAAAAAAACCGTTTATTTATACGTATGGTTTTAGTTATTTAACACCGGTGTTATTAGAATTATATTTTTGTATGCATAGATAGGCACATAACTTCAAATGCCAAAGCTATATTAATGCAGTGTTATATTTTACATATCCAGTCATAAAATTAATAAACAAAAAAATGACAAGCTGCGCGAGATTTGATCTTATGAGCTTATGAATGGCAGCAACGGCCTCTTAAAATCTCGGCCACCATAACGCTCTTCTGTGATTTGTTTTCAGTACTCATAAATTAACCATTGCGCTGTCAGTTACAGACCATTGTACAGCACTTTCGTATGCATTGTGAACGCAGATTTTGCGAAAATACACGAAGCTTTTTGATCGATGCAGGAAATCTGGGGATGACTCATTTTTTGTGTCCACGGCTGCACATGTTTTACCGGACGTAAAACATCTCCTATTGTATGGAGATCCCGACGTCCATTTTGTTGGAATTTTACGAATGGAAAACAGGATTGTTCTTAAATTGTTAAAGAGTTCTTAATTTTCCAAGATATTTAATTTTTTCTTGAGAAAAATCCCTCTTATATTCAAAATAGCATTCAATCACTTGTATTCCATCAATAAGTGAGTAGAGCCATAACGTGTAATTTACACATTCCTTTAGCAGTATGAATAAAATGACTAATGTTTTTCCAACAAAACTGTTCCCATGGAATATTGAACCAGAAAAAAAAACCTAAAAAAAAAAACGGAAAAAAACTATATCAAATATAATACAATATAGCGGTTTAAAATTTTGAAGTGACGTTTGAATGAGGCTATACTTTAAGGTTATACCGTAAGTGAAGAATTATATAGTAATATCCTTAAGATTTAATATCCTTAAGATTTAGGATTTGCTAAAATTGTGCTCTATATTTTAGTGAACATTTGAGACTTTATTGGAAGTCTGTTTTTCCTACTAGCAATGACAAAGGTATATATTAAAAACGGTTACTTTTAACATATTCTGTTGAAAAGTAATAATTCCATATTTATGATGTAGTATTTGATTTTTGTTTGTCAATAGTTACATTTTATATGGATAATTTCAAGTAAATTACACGAATAAAATTATATCATGACCCTTCTAGTGTATTCTCCTAATGTGAAATAAATGCAATTATGTTTTCTGAAGACTACATTTCTTAATGTTTGTTCAATATAAGGATTCATATAACTGCCTTTGCAAGTGTTTCATATACCTATTTCTATAGGAAACTAACCTAATTCCACAATGGACAACAATCTATCAAATATCACAAACGAATTTCGCACCTTAACCAAAAATTACTAATTTAAATTACTGATTTTCTTAAATGACCGATTTCATTATTTAGACAAACTAAAGCTGTCACAGCTTTAGAGTTCATTTTGCTCTTGATCAAGAGCCTGCATAAAGTTACTCATTAATCGTTATGAAAATATTGCATTGGGCAACCACTGCGAGTAGTTCCTGAGCTTCATTGATGCTTCACTTGCATCTAAGAGAAAGTTTACCTTCTCATATTCCTTAGGAGTAACAATTCATTTATTTAAGTTCCATCATGCCAGGTCGGGGTATTTGGGACATCTGTTACGGTGCTCTCTTAATAGAGAATTGTTAGTTCGCGGTTCGCCACTATCTGCACAGCGACGAAAGATCAATTCATCGCCCATAGATGATGATTTGCGGAAGTGGGGTTCTTTGACCTGCAAATAGGCTTTACGTCCCTTCCAAAGGAATCCACGCTAATATTCCTGACTCTCCGCCAGGTTTGAACCCACGACCTTGGGTACTAGAGGCTATCATGGTTACACCATGGAGGACGACAAGGAGCAATATTAGTTACCAATTTTCAGGAAGCATATTTCCAAATCATGTTTTGTAAATCGTCTTTGAATAAAATCGGTCGCCGTGGTATGACGCTCAGATTCTCTGAAAGTAAGGTTACGTGACTACATTATATATTATTTTGCTGAAAAGAGGAATTGTACATAACTTAAGTTGCCGAAAAACTAGTTTACTATTGTGCCTGATAGTGTTAAAATAAAAGGCAGTTTCTTCCTTTGGCAAATAAATGAATATGATTTACCAATACTTTGAAACTACGCAGTAGCCTCAAAATGACAGATCATTCAGAGCAGCAATCTCCAGAGAATGGTTACAGATACAAATTATGCATGACTGTGCCATTCATGTGTTTGCGGAGAATGATCAGTAATAGCAGAAAGAGGCCAAGTTCACAAATCCAAACTGTGAAAACCATAACTATCTTAGTGGAATATGTGAAAGGATTTACTGCAATTTTGTTGTTTATTTTTACATTGAAATTAAGAGCTTGTTAAATATTAATTATAAATATTTAATATGATGTTATGCTTTTTTTACGTGCTATGAATGTTCTAAAGCTAAAACAAATGCTAGTTTGTTTAAAATTGCAACTTTCCTTTTCCAAGCCGTTTTCAAGTTAATACAGTTTTTGGTCAGGAAAGAAACTGAAAGACACCAAAAATCAAAATGACAGATTAAACGACAAAATGCGTTTACCTTGAGGGAGACGGATGTAATGCTTTAACAAATTGACGTTACTATTGTGGGCATTTTGGTAGATAATCCTATAATCTTACATTTTATTGGTTCTACTTATTAGATAAATGTTGCTTTATATGCAGACAATTTAAACCTGGTATGTGCAGCCGTTCGCTGAAAAAATTCACTTTTTAGGCATATCTACAAGTGAACCATAGATAACTAAATACCACGTTTTAATTGCAATTAAATATCATTATTTCTTAAAATTCTTAAGAGTATTCAACAAGGTTTTAATATAATGTATCAAATAAAACTATATACTTAATATCTTATACTGTTTTAGCTATGTTTACATACCAACAATCTGAAATATCTTTATAATTTTAAGCATTCAAAATATTGTCCTAACCAATGTAATGTGCACGAATGTATTATAATGTATTTTTAATTAAAGTTCACAAGAAGTGAAAGAGACTATAAATAAAGAATAATAACAACAACAAATTGCGAGGTACACCGTTTTTAAGGCAATACTTCTGTGAAATTTAAAAATTCACAGTATTACATCTTATTTAAATATATACTGGTTATTATACAGAATAATAGTGATGTTTTTGTAATATATCAACGTTTTGACCTATTTGGTTGCTTAAATAATAATTTTAATTTTCTAACTGCATTACTCTAATAAAATGAGCCAGGTGATTCATTTTTAAGAAAATTTAAATAAAAAAATAACTCAGTTTTGCATAAAATGAACATAAAATCAGATCTGTAATATTATATTTTTATATTAGCCGTAATTGTTGTAGAAAAATTAGTATTTTTCATACTGTCGAAAGCTCCTGATTGTCTAAATTTAATAATGTATTTATCAAAATTGGAGCACCATCATGAAACAACAATATGGGCAATTTCTTTAATGTGATCCTAGTGGTAGCATAAAAACGTCGAAACATATGACTAAAAAACTGCATCGTGAGGAACATTTTGAGCATGCAAAAGTGTTGGAAAAAGTTTGCGAGAAATAAGCTTTAAATTTTGGAGTACCAATTAATAAGCATGGGTCTACCTATCTATAGCACTAGTTAATTAGTAGTTAAAGTGTGCTAATTTTCTTAAACTGCTTCACTAAAGCATCATTTTATTACGAACAATTGATGATTTTAAATGTTTCGCAGTTTTTGGTCAAATTTCACAAATGCATCACCTTAAGCCCTAGTACAGATGGTTTTATTTGATTATTTACAGCGCTGCTTCAAATAGCTTAATGTTTTAACAATAGCCTCGTTTCAGATTGTTACTTAATAGCTCGGTACTCTCGGTTCCTGCAGCGGTTCTCAAGCTGATTCATGCGTGCCGACAAATTAATCCTCCGTTTTAGAAAACGCAGCCCCACTGCCTCCTTTTTTGTAATGTAAAACGTTCGCTGTTACTGATTAAGGGATCACAAGATGTGGTTTATGCGGTACATACAATGAAGTGGTAAATGGGAAAGTAAACTGGGGAAAGAAACGTTCCGCACCTAAGTTTAGGGTACCTTTCCGGGATTTTCCAGTAATGAGGACAGAGGAGAACCTGGAAAACACCTCATTCAGGGAGAATCGCCCTGGCGGCATCTAAACCGCAAACCTCCCGAACATAGTTCATACTATTAATAAACTCGACCACCATTACTCATTGCTACTCCTTCAGATTTGAGAGATACGATTTATAGAAACTGGTTTGATGGGGTGCACTTAAGTACAATATCTGAGAAAAATTGATGTATACGACTATTTTATAGCATGAAATATGGAAACCTGGTCTGCTAGGTATACAATAACATAAATCTTGATAATTATCCTTCAGATTCAAACAACAGCCACAAATATCACTGGCGTATGCATATCTGGTTCAATCCGCCACTGGAGGATAGCTTATGAACAGCTCTGTTGGCCATGGGATTTTTTATGTTGACATTCCTAGAGAGCTCAGGATTCTTGCTATCGACGTGCCTTGTTCCCTGCTTAGCCTGACGTACGTTAACTCTTCCCAATATTCTTCAAGATCGACCCCCTCTTTCCGCTTTCCCACGTCGACGATGACAATCCTTCAAAAAAATGTTGCCGCCATATTTTCACACCCTCCCTGACAAAGATGGAGAATATACTCAATATTCCAGCCGTGTTCGACCCCCTTCCTCCTCCGGAAATCTCCCACCAACTCACACAACCAAACCCTCTTCACCAACCGCTAGAAAAATGATGCAGTGTCTGGGGAAAATCCCTAGAACGCGAGCTCAATGACAGATGAAGGCGATGGTTTTCTTGCTTAGCTAGGGGGCAGTTTACTCCACAGTGGTTTGTTTACAGCTAAATCTTTTTGTAAAGGAATATTACAGGTTACAAAAAAAGTGTACCTATATTTGGAATGCTAAACAGATATTCCGCAGCTAAATTATAGTATTTTAAATCCTAATACTTCAGCAGTGTCTAAATTTTAAGCATGACATATTTCTGCATAGTAGCGGTAATTGTCTTGTGCGGCCAAGCTATATCACCTCCAGATACAAGGATGCGATAGAACCTATGCTTATGCAATCTTCACACCACCAAAGGATGGAAAGTGAATATTGTAAAAGAATCCATCTCCGAAAAATTCTTTATTATTTTTTACACGTTCATAAATCTCTAAGCATTTTATTACAAAGTGATGTGCCTGAAATATTAACGGTTGGAACAAAATGCTTATGTTGCATCTTTTATTCATTATCTGCGAGCCCTATAATTATTTTGTATTCAAGGATATAATGCCACGCAGCGAACAATATGGAGGTCATTTAAGCTTAATGGTCTTACAAACTTAAGGTTTGTATCACACTAGGTTGCATCCGCAGCTTCGTCCGTGTAAATATTAGTTTTCGGTGCGTCAGAATTACACTTCATTCATAAAGTCACCTAGTCTTCTATTCCTCTCACCAAATACAGACTCAAAAATAATGTTGGACTAGATTCGGAAAACTGCATTGTTCTTGTCGACGAGGTGTTTAAAGTCATTTGCATATTTAATTCTAAAAATGAATTTAACAACAGCAGGGTAGAGAATAACCAGTTCACGTGGTGTACATTGTCTCTATCCCCAAAGTACGCAGTGTCCTTTTAGGCATCGGTCGAAGAATCGATACTCTGATATCATCTGTTGGAAGAAAACCTTTCGTTTGGATATCATTAGGTTACTTTTACTTCACTTGCCAATTTCTAATATTGTTCTTGTTCTATCTTGAAATTATACGAACAGGTTGTTTTTCTTTATGCTAGACGCACATTTGTGCATTTCCGGGTTCACACTTAATCCATTATACTTCTTACGACATGAGGTCTCAGTCGTTTGTTGTGTCACTTTCAATAATTTGTATGTGTTTATTAACATGCGACAATCTAAACAAATGTACACACATTATTGTTATAAAATTCATAAATCTCGAAGTGAAGTTAGTGCCATCCTTAAGAATTGTAAGATTGTTACTTATTCTAGTGGCGATTTAAATATTAAAACGAAATACTTACAACATGAGGAAAATATTCACATTGTATAATTACTTTTGTATGCAACTCTAAATGGACTTCAAGCAATATATAGAATAAAGGAATTGGTTAGATTAAAAACTTGACTTCTAGTCTGTTTACAAATATTAATGCTAATCCTAAAAAAAATAGTTAATATGTCTAAATGGTTAAAGTCGAATAAGTAGTTTAAATATACATATTTTTGCTAATTACTTTTATAATTCATTTGATATATGCATAGCAGCATTCGTCTATAGCTTGAAACCACATAATTTGTATCTACGGACCCACCTGTTTCTAAGTTTAGGACTCTTAGGAAACCCAAGAATTGTTAGTGCTCCTTGTTTTTGCTCTTTGTTAATCGTGCCATTACACATTAACAGAATTTTTATTTGGTAGTGTTTAACGCCCGCTTTTACTGCTCTGGCACCGTTGATGATCTACTGATGATTCATGATACATGAAGATGGAGCCCCGGTGGAATGAGATGGCGGGGGAAAACCGCAGAACCCGGAAAAAACCCACTTCTCCACCGCTTTGTCCACCACAAATCTCACATTCGGTAGCTTGGGATCGAACCCGGGCCGTCTAAGTGAGAGGCGAGTGGTCTGACCACTCGGCCATGGTCATTAACAGACTGCCCTGATAGGCGCAGTACTTGTGCAAAATTTAACAAATATGCAGTATAACAGTCCATACTATATCATTAAACCATTAGAAACTGTACATAACCTAAGATCCCTGCTGTTCCTCTGCTATAACGATAAAGTGACTGCTCTGATGCAAAATACGGGTTAGCCAACTTAACATAACTGAGAATATCAAGACTCATGTGGGATGGACATCCAGAATTCGCATCCAGATAGTAGCTTCCGAAGATGTCCATGTTAATGTTATGTTTTCTTTCTTAATAAGAATAACTTTTCACCAAAGCGACACTGTATATTAGAAAAAGGGCTTAAGTTATACAAACCCAATGATTAGTTTCCCAGATAACTTGGAATAAAAATTTTTATTACATTTCATCTTAACTTTATGCATTCCATTAATCATATATGACCTGCTGTTAACATTGACTTTACAGTATTTTAAGCAGAACACTGAATTGTAAGTAGCCTATATTTAATTTCTCACAACCTCATGCAATTAATACACAATACTAAGACTTGCAATTGTTAACTTCTCTTTTAAAAGATTTCCATAGGTATGTCTAAACATATTTTTGTACAAAAATACTTTACAAGTAACAGTTATTTTGATTAATGGTAGGTGGATAGAAACATGTCTTGGAATGAATACTTTTTAAGATAAACATAAGAATTAAAAAATAATAATGTTCTGTATATTTGTTAAGGTCTTATAATTAGCATCGTTGTTTCGATGACTTATCTACATTTTAAGATAAACGCTACTAATAGTCTTTAAGTTATGCAGTGGCTGGACCAATTTAACAATAACAATTTATTTGATAATTCTAGCATTACTTTAAAATGATAAACATAGACTTCTTTGAAGAGCGTTAGAATAGTACCTCACTTTCGTCAATTGTTTCCTCCATTAGAACAGTCAAACTTTGCCGTTTAACGATAAACATTAACAAGATTTCTCACAGTTTCTGTACCTAGAACTGGAATAACAGGAACTTTTTCCTGGAATTGTCTAGACATCTGTCCCCGTAATTCGGTTTTTACGAATATATCATACATAATAATTCGTTGTTCAAACGTGAATTTGTCTGGAGGCATTTCAGTAAATTATAAGAAGACAGGAACTGCAACAATAGCAAGCGCACCCTTAAGCAAATAACACGTAATACAGATGTCTTGAATAAACTTTTACTTATAAGCTGCACAACGCAAAAACTCTAGACTTTACTATACAGACAGAGAGTAGAAACCGACGCAGTAGGAGTATAATACCACTGATAAACGTAGTCTTGAGCAAATAGTATCTAGAGGAAAACCCGAAGTCATTGTAGTGAAAGCGAATTATTCAATACACGATCTGTGACCCCACCAAAAAGCGAACGCATTGTATTATTGTACGTAAAAGAAAGTTCTTTACTTAAGCCTGCTGCTAATGGGAATAATGGAGTCACCCCAGTTACCATTTATCGCGTATATTGATACTTTCACCCGCGTTTCCAATTTGCACGTCTATATATTTGTCAATTATATATCCATAAGATGTTTACACTTAATATACCCAAATATCTGGATCCTAGTTTTACTTACAGTCCACTTACAGTCCATAATTTATGTGGGGTGTTCTTGTTACCCCCTTTGGTAGTGTTTGCTATGCAATTTTAGCAAAGAATTTCTTTGTAGTCATCTTACTGCATGCGGAAACAATAAAGTTATGTTTTCATCTAATTGTTGTCATGCTGAATTCGGATTTTCATTGCTGAGCTAGGAAAACAATGACCAGAAGTCACCTACAATAACTTCTCACTATAATGACACTAAAAGAGTAGATATGGTGATATGACATGAAAATATAGATGTATACTTACAACAAATCGTTGACCGTATTGAATATTCAAGGAAATGTTGGACATTGCAGCTCCCAATGCATACATTTTGTGGTTACAAAAGTATTCAGACATGGCAGAAAGATTCCACTAGAATTTCCTTCAGGAATTTATCCTGATGTTAGCAAAAACGTACATGGAAGAAGGAGCAAAAATCCCAACTAGATTGAATGTAAAAATTGTAAGAGCCGTTGAAAGTTTTGGAATTGAACAAAAGAAGACGTTATCTACTGAAGGTACCAAAGAAGAATGTTCCAAATTAACAACGGAAAAAGATGTGTATTCTATAGAGAAATAAGGATCGGAAAACTAGATTCATGTGCATAAAGTGATAAAAACAGCGTGCCAAAATCATAGACGAGACACAACTGTAGCACATTTAGTGTAAGCGGAAGTTATATAAAAATACTGCATATATGTGCTATTTTTATAATTTTGATTTTATAATCTGTGAGCAGATTGTCTATGTAACTTGGATCCTAAATTCTGTATGTTTGGATAATATGCCATCAACGGTTGTTTAAAATCTTTAATAAACCAAGAGTTTGCATCAGTAATACGCATTCTGAGTTATTTTGTGACTGTATGATCTATAATAGTACAATGTTTTACAGGGTTAACTGGGGGTAATTACGTAGCCGCCCTTTGTAACCGGAAGGTGTAAAATTATCTTGGCAGCAAAAGGATTAACAATTAAATTATATCTTTCAATAGAGTTAATTAACAGAATGGTTTTGGACTCATCATAAATTTGTATTACTTAAGTTCAAATGCATAGATTCAAATGCAAGATTGTAGTGTACTCTTGAGTGTGCTCACTGTGTTGGTACTGTACCTCAGTATCATATTAATGTGAATAGTTTTTTTGTTTTTTTGTTTTGAGTATAGTGAATAGATAACTAACCCCTAATACCATGATTATTGTAATTTTTCTGTACGCCCTAATGTGGCGCAAAAAACACAGTCCGGACTATTCTACAACCTTCAAGTTAAGAAGATTGGTACCGATATTCTTAAGGCAAACATTGAGCCTTGAGTAACTGACGGTAATGCATTCTTTAACTCTGGTGAGTATACCGACGGCTCTGTGTTGTAATACATCTGCAGCGACTAATCGCAAATTCGTATGCTTTAGATGCCTCCTTTTGTTTTTCATCTTACCCTCCGTGGTCGTATAAAGTTCAGCATATTGTGATCACTGTATTTTTGCCGTGTGCTGCTAAATATGGCACAAAAGCATTTTAAAATACACCACAACAACTTAAAATGTACTTTGAATATTATGGGAACAACCATATTACGGAGATTGCTGTGGCCGAGTGGTTAGACCATTCGCCTCTCACCTAGATGTCCCGGGTTCGATCCCAAGCTACCGCATGTGATATTTGTAGTGGACAAAGCGGTGTAGGGGCGGCATTTCTCCGGGTTTACTGGTTACCCCCGCCTTCGCATTCCACCGGTTCTCCAACTTCATTCCATGTATCATCAGTGTCATAAAAACAAAAATTCTGGAAAGGCTACTACACAAACTAATGCATACAAATCGTCGTTTCTATGATACATTTGTCGTATGAATTTATGGCTTTTTTTTTGTGTGTGTGTTTTTATTTCGTTGTCCTTTGATAGTGTTTATCGTTCGCTTTTACTACCATGGCAACGTACACTGGTGATACATGGAAAGAAGATGGAGCACCGGTGCAATGCGATGGCGAGGGAAACATGAGAACCCGGAGAAACCCGCCCCTGCGCCGCTTTGTCCACCACAATCTCACATGCCGTCGTATTTTATTTTTAAGCCCAAAGTCACACATTCAGGCTGTGTATTCAGATTTGGTAAACATCTATTCACTGCCCATTGCAAATCTATTAAATGAGCAAACCTTTTCGTTATATTCGTACTTTTTTACTTATAATTTAAATATACCACCATGATCTCTATTTAATGATCTTTATGAATGAATAATTTCATTTTGGGACGGTAATAAATTACGGAAAAAAATTAAACGTGGGTTTAGCTATTTCGGTGTAATTTGCGGCTGGACACCGTCTGCGACGGTTGATATGTGTATTCAAGGCCACTTGCCATCTCACTTCTGTGACACTAATATCTTCTCGGGAAATCCATATTATGATATCCTTGACTTTGTATTGGTTCTAAAATGCGTTTTATGCTTCTTTATTTACAAAATAAAATAATTTTTCTCAGATAGATGCCATTTAGTCTGCCGTTGGGACGAGAGCAATAGGTTTGGCCAGTGACAGAATTATAGAATGTGCAAGAAAGAATATGGGTGCAATTGTGTTGCTATTTATTTATTTACTTTTGTTAAAGAAAACATAATATTGCACTGAAGAATCCGTTCCCAGCTGCTCTGTATATGTGCTGCTCTGCATGCTCTAGCTGCCATAAAGAATTTTTAACTCTGAACTATAGGTATCAAACACGTAGGCATTCACATGCATAAACTAATGTTACAGAGAATTCATTTGTTGCACCGAGGATTGAACCTGAATCCCATTGAAACCTCCAGTTCTAAACAAGAGTCATTAAGATCAATTTTGGCAACCTATCTTTCCTGAGATACCAATGATATAAGTGGAATGATGGTTGAATAGGCCCGGAATCCACTGAGTTGAAGGATTCTCTGGCATTTTACTTATACGGCTATAGGAAACACCCATTCAAAAACCTATTTAGATACCTACCCCTATCCAGGCTTGAACTCGAGCCATACGGAATATAAAGCAGAGCAGTGCCTACACTGTGAATGTGCACAAACCTCCAGTCTGCTTTATATACATTGTTTCATATTGAAATTGATCAACGGTTACAGCTAGGTTACTTTACTTTAAAATTTAGTTAAATACGGTTAAGGTTGTTTGTTTTAAAGACATATTACGCAACCTTGCGCAACTGAATGCGCTGTAACAGCAGTCTTCTCTGGCTTTCCTACACACAGAGGAACTAAATGGGTAGCAAAGGGAAAGTGGGAAGGGGGAAAAGGTGAAATTGCTGACAGGGTGTGGGCCAGAGAGACAAGGGAAATGTATGTTGAAGTTTACACGCATGTGAGTTTAAAACCAGTCTTACCACCGCAGCCCTTTCCTATGTTTCTCGCGAGCAGGACCCACTTCAACGCATGTAATTGCATTCACGTATTCAGGTATAGGTATCACATATGTGTTTCGGTGCGAGTTCGCGAACACTAATAAGGATTCTGAATGATAAGAGACGGAGGCATCTTCAACCAGTTGCGAAAAGTCACTCCATGTTTCTTTATCCCAGGTTTAATTGGTTCAAGGGTTTCACATACCATCGCTAAAATCGGTTAATATGTCAACCTACATTTTAAGAAGCTAAAAGTGCAAGTTGTAACATATCAGTGACATTTAATCTTGTCAATTTGGTGTTAGCTTGAGGGGACACGGAAGTGCCTTCTTAGCGATTTGTGTTAAACAGGTCATAATTTTAATTTTGATGCAAAAAATGCACCATACTTTAAGGTACACATTTGCTGTGTTTTATTCTCGTAGGGCAGATCTGACACATGTTGAAGAAGCCATTTTTAGCGTTGGGTCTTTTTAGAATGTTGATATTTTTATAGATTGGTTTTATAATATAAATAGTATAATTATATGCTGTATTTTGCAGCCTTTTTTCACTTTATGATATAAAATATTTTTTTAAAAATGCTATCCACTACAGGAAAATTTCAAGCAGATAATTTGTTACAAAGCTACAAGAAATATAATCTTACAAAATGGAGCACTTAGTTCATATTGTGTACCATAAGATTGATTTTGATTTTAGCTAATTAAACTGAATAAATTAATATATTGAGAATGAATTTACAGTTTTGAATGAAACTTAGTATAAATGCTTATTTTTTACGATACTGTCTGTGGTAGACATTAAAGCTCTAGCTTAATAATTAGAGAAGCACTTTTAGCATTTCCATGTGCCCTGTCTTGTGATTGGCAATGACATTACTTATAGTAAATACTTTGTTCTATCAATACCGGAAACTTCGCGGAATACTAGCAAATGCGCTACAGATGCTCCTCTAGCTGCAAGAAATGATTGATCCGGTACCTATGGTTTAATTTGGGATGTTCCCTTTGTTCGTAACATGCTTCATGTTGAAATAATCACACATCAACTCTAATAATGCGCTACTGGATTATGTATCAAAGCAGGTAGTATTTGCGGCTTTATGGTCGCAATAGTTTATGCATGGCAAGCAAGCGCTGTGTCATTATTTAGATTTCCTAAGCAAAGAGGAAGATAAATGGTATAAAAGTATACTATATTTGTTTTTAAGCTTATTTAATTTATTTTAAATTACTATACGTTTTTGTATTTGGTATAACTGTTAATATGTTGCAGATGTGTTCAGTGGGTTAAAAAAATATAGAAGATCCGATTTGGAAGACATGTTTAAGAAATGTGGACGCGAAAAATGTATGCGTCGTATAAGATACCTGCGAAACACTCCCAGCCCTCAGACCTTTGCAATTTGAATTTAACAAGCTGTATATCTTCAAGTGATCATTAAAAGGTAAACATTAAAAATACAAATTATAATTCCACCGACCACGATTTGTTAAATTAATGTTATTCTGAATGAAATAATCGTGTTACATATTCATTACTTTGCCAGCCAATAAATCAGTAACATACACAATATGCAAGTCGTTAAAGAAACGCAAAATGACGGAAAATCCATACGGAATGTAATAAGGTCCAAGGTTTTTAGAAAGTATTTTTATCAGCTAACTTACCTATGAAATACTTCACCACCAGTGTCATTTATTGAGATTTCTATATAAAAAGATTAAAGTAGTATGTTATTTCGTGTAGATTCTAGTGATTCATAGCACCCAAAAGAACTTAAGACTGCACTGGAATTTTAAATAAGTTTACAGAAAAATCCAATCCCTATATCAAAGCTAAAAAATCAAGCTCAAAGTGTTATAATTGGAGGCGTATACAAATATTTAAAACAGGTTTTGGAATAATTTTTTACCTTTAATGGCATTCTAAGGGAAAAGCAAAATAATATATTGACATGCGTTAGCAGATTGTAGATTTTCACCAACAGTAATTGTTTATGATTAAGGAACAAACAACCTTGCAATGGGAAAGCCCATTGGTTGTACTCCAGCAACTTCTTTGTGAATTTCGATGACGATAGATTGTACTTTCTTCATAAAGTGCATATTTGATAAAAGCATTAACAAATAGTTTTAAGTGTTATACAGTTTGGATATAAATATTTTAAATGCAGACATATTATTGAGATTTATGAGAGTGAAAGATTAATAATTTCCCATTTTTATCCAAAATTATCATGGAACACGCAGAATTACAGTCATTCAGTCCTATGTGGGCCTATGTCGTGACTCAGTTATTGCGCCACACTGTCAGCAAACCGATTTAAGTCTATGTTCATTTTGGAAGCTCACTGGCTGAAGCCTCAGAAAAAGCTGTCGTAGAAATTATTGATAAAGGCTTCGATTTCAACTCCAGCTCATTCAACACTGCAAAAGTATCAATAATTTAAATTGAGCTTTATTTATAGACACTCTTTAGCTGCTCCAGTTCTCAGCATCCCATTTTATATTGGGCGTGTAACACCGCTTAATTTTGTTCAGACTCCCTTTATCAGGAATGAGGTTCTTTTATGTGCCGTAAGCCGGGACCAACGACTTTACTCACTTTCAGAAGGAAGCAATATTAAGGATTTTTACAACCGAAAATATCCATCGCCCTCCGCCAGATTTGAATCCGCGATCTTGGGAACCAGAGGCTGGCATGTTACCCCTAGACCACGGAGGGCGACGGAAAGGTATCAGTAATATTATTTCTGTTCATTGGGCCTTCCTAGATAATTTTCAGAAGCTTTTAGTAAACTTCGCAATCGCTAATAAAAAGGCCAAAGCATCATGTTACAAAGATTGAGTGTAAAATATTCGCAATAAAGCTTTCATGGAAAGACCTTTGAGAGATTTTCAACTTTCTCCTTGTACTGATTAGAATAATGACGCAAGACACCACTAAGAACCTATTTTATACTGTATGATTTAACGGCGGAAAGAAAATTAATCTAGAATCTAGCAAAATTAGATCTACCATAAAGGATGATGCGACATATCTATCTCCTGAAAATTAGAACTTTTAAATAGATATTGGAAAATTTCAAATACAAACAAAACATATAGAGGTTAGCAATTTCATCGTTCCATTTCACAATGAAAGTGAGTTTGCTAAAAAACCTATTGGAATGTTTGCAACATGGATACCAGCGACAGTGAAATTGATCATATAAGGAATATTTATGTGCTCCATTCACAAGACTTTCTGTATCTGTTCTGCAAACAAATTGTTTTTCTAAATTTTATTCTTTTATCTACATCATGCTAAGTAAGATAAATATTAGCACAAATTGCCTTATTATCTGTTTCCTTGTAAGTAGAAGGGGAATAAGAAAATACACTATACTAAAGCGATGGTCAGCGTTTTAAAAGTCAGTATCTATGTGAAACAATTGAAATTCTATTCCCTTTACATGGCCGAAGGTAAAACAAAAAGATAGGAAACAAAATATGGCTTCCTGTTTGAGAAAGTTTAAGTTGTTTAAAAATGAAACCAATAACAGGGAATGTCTCAGAAACGGTAACTCTACAAAAACAATGTGGGACATAAATTGTGTGTTTTTAACAAGATAGCGTTTATTGTTTGTGTAGTAAGTTTTTGTCTATTTATTACGTTTATCAGTTATACAAAAGTCATTCAGAATGAAGAGGTTTACATAAGCATTTACGAGAAAATTCAAGATATACACTTCGTTTATCATGAAAAGATTTTGAACATACGTTATTATAATGAAAATCGTTAGCGCCGTTATTGAGAAAATTAAAATTTTGAAAAATCTTCCACGTTAAGTGTAGTTAGGGATGGAGGATTTTCCTGATAACCTTCGTGTCGCTTCCATAGAAGATAATGAACTGAAATACCAAGCTTGGCAGTTAACTGATTTTTTGGTTTTGGGTTATGTTCTCCACGCATGCATATGAACCCTTTTTCAAAACTGCTCTTTTATTCAGCGAGTCTCAAAACATGCACTTCCGATGAAATCTCGGTATCTACTCTACTTACTATCTAAATTGTGCATACGTAATACGTGGTCAAGAAAGTAAAAATGCAAACGGCTATATAACACGATGGGTATGTACCAGGTAGAAACATGAATCATGTCAAAACTATTTGACAAGTCCTAAAATAAAACGCGGACATGCAATAAATATATCGTCGCAAAGGGGCATGGAAATATCACTTTATTGTACACCTTGTAGTGTGCTAAGGAATTATCACAAATTGTTGTTGAGTCATTTATCCAAAAATGTATATCACTGTAGCGTAAAAGTAGTATACGGGTGAAGAGTGCATTGAAGGAAATAATTGCAATACCAAATAAATTCAATTATGGAAGGAATTTTTATGTCTATTTGTTCATCAGTATCTGAATATTATCATAATAAGAATGCAACTAATCCCACGAATACTGTAATATTTTAACCTACAAACTACATGTATATATATATATATATATTGCTTATGTAATATTTTAAAAGTCTCTGGTGTTGTCTAAACGGTTCATTCTTGTTACATATTATTCTTGTTTTTTTGTGTTTGTTTCTTTTTTGATAGTGCTTAACGCGTGTTTTTACTACCAAGGCATCGCAGGCGATAACACTGGTGATACATGAAATGATGATGGAGCACCGGTGGAATGCGATGGCGGGGAAAACCGGAGAAAATCCGCCCCTGTGCCGCTTTGTGCACCACACATCTCACATGGCGTCGCTAGGGATCCAGGTGAGAGGCGAATGGTTTAACCACTCGGGTATGGCGCGGCTGTAAATGCTCTTCTTAAGACCTAGTTAGAATAAATGTGCATTACATTGATAAGTCGAAAAAGACTCCTACATTGCATTGCTCTTTGTTTCTCCTATTTCCCTGTCCGTCGTTCATCACATGCAGTCAGAGGCGCCTCATTAGCGCTTCGCCACTCATTCACCGGTTAAACTCGAGGAGTTTCCGAAATTGTTATAAGAAGTTATTTGCTTATGTAATTTATGTGATGGACATTGTGGTGTTTCAAACTACGAGATCTACAGCTTTGTCATTTTGAATCTAAAGCTGCAGGCTACATAAAATTAAACATTACTTTTAATGAATCTATATGTATTTTTCCTATAGAACTATCCTGAAAGTAGTTTATATATTGTCATGTTATTCCAAAAGCTACATATATAATCAGATTAGCGGAACTGCTATTGTGTCGACTAGAGTTTGCATTTTCATCACATGCAAAAATAACACCATTATGTGCACTTTCTAATATTCTGAAAGTAAAACTCATTTACTGCGATAAGGATTTACTCTACGTTTATTTCATTAAGAGCATCTTGGTATAATGGTCCTACTAGAAGTGGTATGCCAAAGTAGATTACCATCCAATTGAGTCTACTTTGCTTCTCTCTCCCAGGTGAACCACTTATTGTTTATTCATCGATAATATTCGTTGTCCCTCGTTTTACATTTTATCTGTTGGGTTTCTTTGAGATTACCTGGTACCGAAAAGTAGGTTTCAAGATTCACAGTCAAGCCTTACACTTTTTTCACCTACTTCAGCAAACAACGAGATATTGACGTTTGCGCGTGCAAATGTCTCACTTCCTAGAAAATGGTTAAGACAACAAAGTATTGGAAAACCGTCACCACAGTTCATATTTTGAGCCAATAGAGACTAGGATATTTTTATAGTGCACACTCGTGCAAAAACATGCGGTCAATCTCCGTTAATCCTTTCTGATACTATGTTAGATGTATCAGTGCAAACTTCTTCAGAGCCAGATTACTGGAAGTGTTTTACTGGAATGTTTTGCGTTCTGTATCTGTATATGTCCCGTATTTTAAACATAGTGGGTTTTACTGAACATTTTCTCATGTCTGCAGGAAGTAAAAACAAGCATACTGTAGACTAAGCATAAGCATACTCCCTACCATTAATTTCGCAATCCATCCATACTTGTGTTGTCCTCCATGATGTAGTGGTTACCCGGTTAGTCCTTTATACCTAAGGTCACGGGCTCAAACCCGGCGGAGGAAGATGGATTTTTTCGGGCAAAGCCTTGGTCCCGTGTTGTAGATTTACGGCACATAAACGAATCTCAAGACTGATAAAGAGACCTCTGAGCAAAATTAAGCGGGCTTTCACGCCTTACATAGAATGGAACGCTGAAAACCACAATAGTTATAAAAAGTTCATAAATAAATCCCAATTTCCTATTTTCATCCATAACTGCCATGCTAATTACATTTTGATGTATGTAAGGGTTATTTCTTATTAAGTTCTTCAGCGACATAGTATCCAAATAACCCCCATAAGAATATTACAAACTATTTCTTTTCTGTTTAGGGATACATTTGGTTTCAACACGAAGCAGATGTGATGTGCTGCTCTATATGCATAGAAATCACTTTATTTGTTCCGCTACGATAATCCTAAATCATTTTTGTGGACTGAGGAATCTTATATTTTCAAGGACTGCATATATAAGCTGGCACTTTTCACCACTCCTCGCCCTTATGAGTTTTTTTTTTTTTTTTTTTTTTTTTGCTACTGGAGGAAGGGTAACACAGATGCGCGAAACGTCGATACATAGCCCCAAGCTAAAGGAAGGAGCTCTAGGAGGCCGAAGAAGCATCATTTTCATTTATCTTGGTATTTCAGACGCTCCCAGTGTTTGGCTTCTTGTTTTTCTATTCATCTTCTACCTTTGACATCCTCTTATTGATATCGTAAGTATGTACACAATTTGGCAAGTTTACTAATAATTTGTGTGCCTCTGTAACAGGTTCCATACAAGATAAAAATGAATGCTTCCTTTTGCCTTATCACGTCCTCCTTTCAATTCCTACCTTTCAGTTTTGGAGACGTTTAGCCTCCGCTAAAGGCAGGATGTTTTCAGACGTTCCACAGAATGATTGGATGGGTGAATTAGTTAACTAAACAATGAATGTGTGAATTAACGAAAGAGATTATAAACAAATTTGGTATTTCGGTACCTGAAACTACCTGTTGTTTAAATTCATAGGCTGAGGAAATCTGCAAGAAAAACGTCGTTTATCAGAAGTTGGTTAAATGAGATAGTTGATCGTGTAGTATAAACATACAATTATTAGTGAACCAGCATCGTAAACTATCTTGAAATCCTGATGATAACACCTACATTTGAAATGTATTACATTGTTGGATGACATACTCGTAAAATTGAACCGGTGAACATGAAAGACATGATGGACATAAAGTTGACTGAGCTACTTGAAGGAATAAGATTTATTTACTGAATCATATAAACAAATATTGATTTTTAAAATTCATTATGTTCACTTACTTAATTTACCCTCCTCATTTGAAGGACATATACCGTCCAGGTCACAAGCGCCTAGAGACAGAGGCCTGGGAAGTAAAAGACCAACATTGAGTCAGAGAGTGAATAACCTGGATTGTGGGGCATGAGAGAGAAAGAATCTGACATGAAATGAAGGCAAAATGGATAAAAGAAAAGGAGATGCTGGAGCAGTCGGTGAAACAAATTGCGCGGCAACCTCCAGAAATCCTTCCCAGACATCATTTTGTCTACCACAACTCTAATATGCGATCCCAAGGGATCGAACCCGCGCTGCCTTAATGACAGGTGATTGGTTTGATCACTCGGTCATGGCTTTGCCAAAGGACTACATTATAAATCATTATTTTTGCCTAGATCTTGTCTCATAGACCTTCGGAGTGTGTACAGGCAGAAAGAAATAACGTAATTGAGAGAATTGTTAGTTAGAAATAATTATTATTGTTTGTGCAGTGTGATACGAAATATAGTTTCAACGCCAATAAAGGTACATCAACACAAAACCTCATGGAAACGTGGATTAGGCAGTTACTCAGGAACAAAGCTGCATGTTTGGCTGACGCTATTGGAGGTACTGGAAGCACTGGGTTGCCTGTTTTTTTTTTTTTTTTTTTTGTTTTTTTTCGCAAATACCGACATGCTGCAGAGTGATTTGCTAACACTAAAGAATTCGTTGTGTTAGTGAAACTTCGTTAAATAACCTGTGCCTTTAGTTATTTGTTTATTCTTCCAATATGCAATCTCATCATAACAGACAGTGAATGAAAGAAACTGACTGGGAAAATAAGTTGGGATACATACGCCGCTAATACTATATTTTGGAGGCTATTTAAACTTAGTGATCTTACGGATGGAAGCAAGTTGCCCATGAAGACAACAGAGGCAAGAATACTCTCAGAATACAATCAAAGGATTATAGAAAAAGTTAAACAAAAATAAAGTTCTTTTGCAGTAAGAGAAGAAGTTTATTTTACTGTGTTTTACTCGTATTACCAAATAAAACATTTGCATATGTAACAGAAAGCTCTTCGTGCAGTATGGTGTTGAGAGTTTAATATTTAAATAACTAAAAACTGATAGAATAATAAGCACAGCATACTCGTACTTAAGACGAAATACGTATATTTTGCATTTAAGAGCATCCTTGAAACGATGCGATCCATAAGTAGCATTTTGAGGAGCTAAGTATCTTTTGCCCCTTTAACCGAAATCTAGAATTGGTTAGCGATAACGAAGGCTAAGCCCATTGGCTTTCATGACACGTGCTTGTCAAGAATTCCCTTTAAGTTGTGAGTATGTAAGCACTGCATATAAGAGGTTCGGGCGCTGTCTAATCTCAAAATAATGTGGTTTTCAAAGTTACATAAAAACATATATAGAAGACCTTCGAAGCAGTGGCATCAAACTTTAGACTGGCTTAAGTACAAACTATATTCGTTTGGTGTAGTTTGGATACAGCATGTATAATATCATTATAGGCAAAGTACTTGATTTCAATATATTTTTAAAAGCTGTAAAGCATCTCGTACTTTGTACTGCGAATTCTTCATGTCACAAAAAAAAATCATAACGCCTACACATTTTGGAACAGAAAGGTAAATTTAGCCCATCATTAGGGTAAATTTTTCCCTAAAAGTGTGTACTACTGTTAAGTATAGTGGTAGGTGTGTATGCTCAAGTCATGTGATTACTTTCTTTGTAAATATAAGAGGGTTTTTTTCCTCCATATTTGCTTTGAAAGGCCTTTTTTGTCCCTTTCTAAGAAACTGTACATTTTAGGCAACATTTTAGGACGATCAGAACAATTTCTGTGTGTTCGACTAAGTATACTTGGTGTTAATAAAACGGTTAGCTAAGTTTGGAAACAAAAATATGCTAGTAAGATGAATCAAAGAATGGTGAAATTAAGGAAATTATTGTTTTTTCTTAAGCTAATTTAGTATTGTAGATGAAAATAGATCAGTGAATTAATAAGATACACCTATATCCTGTAAAAAATTCTAGCTAAACAGTTTCGGGGGTAATGGTCATGAATTTAGGAAACTTATCATTCATAACAGATTGAGCGTTAAGCAGAAAATAACGAAACACAGAGCATATAAAAACGCCTACATGGAGAAGTGGAGAAGATGAAAGTTATTTCAGGTGAATATATTTATACCCACTAGAGATTTGAGGCTAAATTTATAGTGTTTTGGTAAGCGAAACAAAAGACAAATTATGTTTTGGCTGGATCAAACCCGATAAGACCTTGGACGCATAGCCTGGATGTGTACTTGCTAATGATATGTTTTGGCTAAAAGTTGTCTTCCACGCGACTTAGGAAGTCAACATTTGACATGTTTTGTCGGAAGTGTATCTTCAATTCTTACTACATCAGATTGATGTAATACTGAATTTCCATGTTGGAAAATTGAAACAGAAAATAGCTTCTGTCTTTGGTAAACAGTCCTTTCAAACGTTAGGTTTCTCAGCGAAGCAGCAAGGTTTTCTTATAATCACAATATACAAGTGCAATCAACACATCTTAAGTGGCCCGAAGACCGTTGCGATGTGCCGCAGAGGTATCAGTCACATTGCTCAATAATTAGCTACAGTGATTCCATTGCTTTAGCATTTTCTGTAAATACATAAAAAAAAAATAGTAACATTGACGATGGGTGAAAGATTGGCATAGAAAATGCAGTTGTACATCCATGAAAATTCATCGAATGACACAAGTTTCGTGAATAAAACTGTTAGAAAAACTTTCTCAGATTCGACAGTTGAATTTCTGATGGATCAATAAACACTGTTACATCTGAAATTGAAGGATCTGATGCGTAATATTCTATAACTCTGTGAAGTGACTCCTGCAAATTATTCTTGCAAAAACTTACTTTTTTATCTACTTCTTGTTAATGCCGAAAAGCCTTCATTGCTCATTTTCACATTTCTTTCTAGGTAAAATAGTAATATGACAGCATAAAGCTTTTTTCAAATATAAAGAAAGAAAGAAAGAAAGAAGGAAAGAAAAAAATAAAGAAAGAAAGAAAGAAAGAAAAGCTGCTTTAAGTTTAGAGAAGTATAAGTATTCTATAATTAACCAAGCCAATAACAAAGAGTATCTCGGAAATGGTTAACAAACATTTTTACTTTCTCTAGCCCCGTATGTACAATGTACATAGGGATAGAGAAGTATTTAATTCCACCCAACAAATTTGATGTCGAGATTTCATCAGAAATACATGTTTTAGGACCGCCTGAATAATAAAAAAAAAAAAAAAAAAAAAAAAAAAAAAAAAAAAAAAAAAAAAAAGCATTTTCAGAAACAGATCCTGTGTGTATGTGTGAGGGGCGGGAGTCTGTAGACAGTAGCTCAAAAGACGGTTCAATACCAAACTTAGTATTTAAGTTTGGTATCTTCCAAGGATGCAACACGAAGATTTTCAAGAAAATACCCACACCTCAAACCCTTTACATGGAAACATTTTCGAAAATGTTGTTTTTCTTAAAAATGGCTCTAGCGATTTTGATTAAAATACCACATATTAAAGCCATATCTATAACAAATAAATGTATATCTTGACTTTTCTGGGAATAGCTTCTAAAGACCTGCTTTTTCCGATGAATTTTGCTTAATTTAGTATAACTAGTTAACCGTAAGTTATAGACAAAACTTACATTACAAAAAATGTAGATCTTGTTAAAATGCAGAAGTTATGTCATATATATATATATAACTTTTTGTTGTGGAGCTTACCATTTTCGAGGTACTTTTGGTGTAGTAATGCTATTTATATCTTCTATAGTTTACTAAGTATACAGAAGTCATTCGCATTAGAGAGGAATTCACAGATCATTGTCAGAAAAATTTAGATATACGTTTTCTTTGTCATAAAAATATCTCACCCATATGGTATTTTATTCAAAATCTACTTTTTGAAGAAATCAACACTAACGAAAACTTTTCAAAAAAAAAAGAAAGAAAGAAAACACTGCATTTTGATGCACCGGCTTATAAACTTTGCTTTTCATCATTGGGAGTTCCATTGCACACTGTGCAAATATTGTGCAATATGGCCCACAAACGAGTCAACCTTATAAAACTAAACTAAAATCTAAACCTTGTGGAGCAATATCCCGAAAACGGACTAAGGCCTATCGCCCGAAAACTGCCTCCCCACCTCTGCCCATTATAGGCGTCAATGTTGAGGTGCGGTACTGCAGGGTGGAAGCGGTTAGTGCTCCGAGTTCCTCCGGTCAGTTAACGTGGTTCATGCAACCTGGAGCTGCCACTTTTCATTTAAGTAGCTCCTCAATTACTCCATTCCCAGGGACCACTTGAACCTGAGTGCCCAACGGGAGAAAATTCCCACACCGGTACCTACAAATGAACCCGGGCTTCCCGCTTGATAAGCAGCTGCGCTACCACCGCGCTAAGGTAAAGGCCCCGAGTCAGCCTTCTAACATCGCAAAACATATTTAAAACCTGTACTTATTGGCTCGCTATATTGCGCAGCTCTTCCATATAAAATCAAGACCGTCAATAATATTGCAGAACATGAAATATAATGCAATTATATTGAGGGCCTAGGGCAGCCGTCAGCACCGGTTGATTTTGTTCTAGAGCAAGCAGGTTTGTCCGTGTATGCACTGGGTATACACGAGACGGCATTGAATAGTCTCTATTTCCTTACAGTGAGTCGTGCGTAAATTTATTATGTCGAAGAGAAAAAATTTAAATTTCTACGTTTATCCCTTCCTAACCATTAAAAGTGGTGGAATAAGTGTTTAGTTAGCAGCAGACTTCTGCACTCAGAAAATTCAATTTATGGTGTCAGGGCCAAACCCAAACAAATTGATACTTCCAAGAATAACACGTTTGTTTTTAATTCTTTAAACCTCATTTAGTTACCAAGATGCTATTCATATTCACTGCTATAAATCTGAAAGTTTTACGTTATAAATTAATTATTATATTGTTGGTCTTACATTGTGATTACAATGGTATTGACCAAGTTAAATAACTTCTGGTTTTACTGAGTTAATCATAAAATAATTGTCATTACTTTTGGAATGATTTATGTTACGACTACCAAACTTATAATACTCGTATCTACATATATGTGTGTTCATATTAGAAATATAAACACGCTAAGGGACATTATAATAGGTTAACTCTTATAGAAATCATGAACATACACAGCTATATTAACCTATAAAAAGGTTTCATAAACCCAAAATGATCTTTCTAAATAAAATATGCTTAACCAAATACTCTTCCTAAGTAAAGGGAGAGGGCGTTTAAACTAAAACAATAGTGATAGGACAAGCCTAAATTTCCAGTGTTATGGACAAGTAAACTGACTGTATCACTATGGTGGTCAAGTCAACTTATTAAAGGTGGATTATATATTTCAGACGCAAAATATTGTATACTGCTATTGCACTGCTTTACGCACAGCTGGTTACGTAGTCCACAGTAAACGATTCTCAGGAGCATCGAGAAAATTTGCTTTCTGTGCTGTACTCAATGACCAACCAGATGATATCACCTGGTCTAGTTTTTTTTTTTTTTTTTTTTTTTTTTCCCACTGTATGTAAACACATGGCGCCATTAAATTAAGCTGTGATACATGAGAAACCAAAGTACAGCGCAAGGTGTATAGAAATCTTCTTAAATATGCGCATAGTTGGAAACTTTTGGTTAATATATCATAGAAAATAATGTAAATAACAAAGGCTGAAGATAGCTTAATTCCCTGTGCTGCTGTTCGCTCCTCTATCAATCTTGCGATAGCAATTTGCAATCATTAAGGCGATAACATATAGTATGGTTGCTTCTGTAAGTCATGTTACCTTGGTGAGTGTCAACAAAATATGGGAAATTGTGTAGCATTCTAAAGGTAAGCTGTTAATAATCGCGGTGAGAAACAAATTATTTTAATGATTTAACAAACATCCATCTTAAGCTTTGTTCACCTAAATCCACGTTGTACTAACGTTTCCGATTGAAAGGAAACGGGAGCATTGCGAGCACAAAGGAACACAACAGACACAAAATTTGTCTCCTTCCGTACGTTCGCTCTTCCCTTCTTTTTTATATCTATAACACCTGTATTCCCTGGTTACCTTCGCCCGTTCCAGTAATATATCTTGGAGTGTTATCGATACACCTCTTATTTTGCGACCACATGTTCATCGTGCTGTTACCCTGACTTCAACTTGGCTATCTCAGGCTCTATCAATTACTCATTAGATGCACATCTCTTGGACTTGACTCCTGTCGGTCTATTGTTATAGCGTTTCCTTATTGCATCTAATGTAAGTTACGCTGCGCTGATCTGGAGCGGAGCTTATAAATCGTACTTATATCGTTTTTAGGTAGTTCAGATCAAAGTGATTTATCTCACTAACAATGAAATGCTCCCTAATTTACGCGGAACCTTCAGCTACGCCAGGAATTATAATTTCTCCCAATACAGCAGTTGATTCACCAAAGAACATGCCGTTTCTTCTTCCTCCAAAGGAGTTCCTAGAGTTGTGATGTATGACCTAAGCGTCCTAACACGTCAGCCAACGTCTCTCAAGAAGCATCTGCCTCAGTATATATCGCTTAGTTCTCCCTCAAGCTCCGATACTTATTTACTGCAGACTATTATGCTCCGCAGTTGCATTACACCTGCGATATGTTGTATTCTCCCTCTCATCCTACTGCGGGATGTGCTGTTTGCTACGCTGGAGAAGCTCCAAAGGTGTAGCCAGCATCTGCACATTTATAATTTTTCTTTACTTTGTGAATCTGTGCTCCGCGGTCTGTACAGTATCGTTGATGATTGAGCTTTTACAACTAAAACGCGCTGAAGAACAAAAGAGATTAGTTTTAGAATTAGAAAACACTAGTGACTTTTCCAACTGTGCTATTCATAAGCGAGTGCCCAAGTTTTTCTTGTAAAAACCGCCAACATTGCACAGCCTTAAATTCTGTTAAAAGTGATCTAACGTTGCTAGAGATAGCGTCACAAGCTTAACACTTATTATACTTTCTGTACTCCATTTGTTCTAATCTAATGCGCACTAAAATGCAAAATCATCCCTTTGTTCACCGTAACTGCATTTAAATTTGTTACACCTTTCATGCTACAATGAATCGTTGTGTTGTCGATCTGGTTGGTTGCTGACTCAAACACGGTGCAGAGCGATGGTTTTTCAGTGTGCTTAAAATGATAGCTCTATCGCAGTAGATTTACTGGCATGTAAAAGAAATCCTGCGGAACGAAATTCCGGCACCCCCTTGACACTTTTTTGGATCTAGCAATTGAAAGTGTCGCTAGCAAACAAATAATTCAATTTTTTAATAGTTTTCATTCTTGACTTCGTTGTAGAGTTGGCCTATTCCTGCAAGGGACGTTTGAATTACAAGGTAGTCAGGAAACAGAGGGCAAGTGGAGAAGAAAATCTTATGACACCACTTTCAAACTTAAAGTGATGTCTTATGCTGGATAAATGGTAACAGAAATGCAAAAAGATGTTCAATGTAGCTGAGAGCAACTTTCGCCTATGGTGGCAACAGAACTAGGCATTATTTGCAACTAAATTACCATGATGGTACTTGTAATACTGATAGTAGTAACTGTTTATTTCAAATGTTTATGTAGTTGTATAGGGAGAGGTTGATTTTTTCGCGTAACAGTAGACTAGGTACATTCTGTAACGTGTAAGTCTATCCTACCGTTGATGTGCATTATATTTGCTAATCATGTATTTTTTTGTGTTATTGTTATACGTTTGAAATGTGGAGTGCCGATTGGATTCAATAGCGCATTAGATTCCATTGAATAAAGGTTAATTTGTTCTATTCGTTTCATAATACTGATTTGAATTCTTTACTTTGTGTACATATTCCTCTGTGTTTAAGTATGTATAATTGTTTTAGAGGAGGTCTACGGCAATATAATATAGTGCTAAGGTGCAACAATATCCTGAATTTGAATGGCGCTGTAAAATGTTCGTGAAAGAGCTCTAAGTCCCTAGTCTGCAACACTTCTTAAACTAAAACCCTATTGGAGAGTGGCCATTTACTGGTAATATTGTATTTGAAGTACTATGCAATAAAGCATAATAGTACACTCCGGATAAATAAATTCATGTTTTCGACAATTCCAATCTTTAATTTATAGCCCAAAGCTGAGCTAGGCAAGTAAAGGTAGCATACCAACCGAAACTACTAAGTCTCTGCAGTGTCACAAAAGTTTTAAATTATAAAACTTCATTAAATGACAAAATATTACCAAAATATTCATTTATTTCACAGGTTTTATGGTTATACTAAGTTCATAGCTACCTATATTTGTTGAAGTAAAACAAGAAATTGTTTATTTATGTTGATCATACGGTTAATAACAATGTCAGCAAATGTTTATCCAACAATAAGAAAAAGGTGCCGTAAGCTTAAAAGTATTGTATTAGTTATTTCTGTATAACGTGATATATTGGTTTCCATGTCTTATATTGTGTATGTATTGTTCTGTGATTAATAATGAGTAATACTTTAAGAGGACGTCCTCAAAGGCGTGATGCAGTGCTAAGGCTGTTTCAAATACAAGAGCCAGAATACGAATGATACGAAAAAGATGAGAGTCCCTAGACAGCAACACTGTTCAAAGTGAAAACTGTATTGCAGAGTTAAATGAATGTATGCTAAATGAAATGTGTAACCATTGGAATCAAAACGTTTAAAATGAAATTGTGAGTGCATATTTCAGTTCATGCTTCCATTAGGTTTAATGCATAGTTTGAAGCCACAGATAAACAGTAATCAGAAATATTTAAAGTTAAATAATACTACACCGTATCAAGGCCATTTTTCAGGTATAGAAGGTTACTTACGAAGATTATAGTTTTTGATGGAGGCCTAAAAGTATATTATACTCAATAAAGTATTGCAGAAAAAATAAAGAGAACGAAAGTATTAACCAGCATCAATATTACCTAGACTGATTTTAGGTTGATAATATAATTAAAAATAAAATGCGCAGACCTGAAGGCAGTAAGAGGCAGCCCCATTATCAGGCTTTTCTAGCGTAAGGCTCGTAGCCCAAACTAGAGAAATGTCTTCACTGATACTCGGCAAGAATCAAGTCAGTTCCTACATAAGTGTATTCAAGCGAAACATGGGCGTTAAACGCAAAAACAAAATAGCAGTTGAATCAGTGCAAATCAGGCTTTAAAGTTCAGTGACTCTCCGTTACATTAAAAAACAAAGATAGGAATAAGAAAAGAATTAAACATACTTGACTTAATAGACAGGATCAAATAGAATAAAACAATGTAAGTAGGACATGTACAGAGGATGGGCAGTAACAGTTTTTCTAAAACAGTAACCGATTGCATTCCAATTGGTGAAAGATAGATAGAAAAACCAAGGAAGAGATGGAGAGATGACTTCGGCTGATGGAGACGAAAGGTATTCTAAGGGATCGAACCTTGAATACAATGATGATGTTGATGGAGTGACTGGACATTTCCTCACAATATTGTGTTTTAAGTACTGTGCAATAAAGTACACACGCACACAAAAGTATAGATCCCTTCGTGAATGGAATTACTACCACTGTCACTAAAAATTAAGAGTATGCCTCTATACTGCATTTTAAGCATTAAACACAAGTCTACGAGGCATTGTTTTACGTTTATCTCTCATAGCAAGTACGAAGACGATGCAAGGAGGTGTTGATTTTTTTAAAGGCAGTTATACCGTACGGCTGGACAGATAACAGATATTATCCACAGGCATTTGTGATCATATTTTATAACACGAAACTTAAATATTACAACTTTCTTTGTTTCTCTTAACAGTCAAGTTTTACCAGTTTATTTCTTCAGTGACAATAGTATATTTCTTTATTTATAAAACAGCGTATTTTCAATCCTGAAACTGTATGGCCCAAATTTTAAAGCTCTGAGTTTACAGGAACAAATACCTTTTAAATACCTGGTCATATCAGCTATCCCGGTTGGCTGGAATTTCGTACAACAGAGTTAGTTTACATGCCAGTAATCTGTTGATGTGGGGCAATCACTTTTAGTCATCAGTTTGGGTGGAGTTTGAACCCGGGACCTTGGAATCAGTCAGCAGCTAACCAACTGATTTACCCAGACATAATTTTGCCTGGCTTTAAGACTTTACGATCTTTAACGATTTTCTAATGTCCGAGAAAAAGAAAAATTGTTACACTCAACAGGTTGGAAAGTGGACTGTACCTGTGGTTCTATGGGATATTCCATTGGCACACATTAGTGGAATAATAATCAGAACGATCTCATCACTTAGGACACACATGCGGAAATTTAGCTCAGAGGGATCATAACCAGTGTATCCTTGTAGATGTTCACTTGTCACAACGACTGACAACAAACCATTCAGAGTGGCGGTCGGTATGGTGTAGCTTAGTAATAGCAATAGTAATAGCTTAGCAATTTGCTCAAAATGTCACGTACCACTTTATTTATTTAAATTCCTTAAAACAAAAACACTTACTTTGTTTACAAACTAAATATTAATTCTGTACAGCCATTGCAGAGAATTTGAAGAAAAGTTCGAGAGCTGTCTTATGGAACAAGATATACGACTATTTCTAATCCTTTTCTATTGAAATTAATTTTGTTAAAAAGTAATACTCATATAAATTCAAGGTAAAACAGGGCTTGGAGCTCTACCGGATGTTGACTATGGAATTGGATGTCGTATTATGGCAATGTTTGATTCTACATATGCGTGTGAAAGCTATTTTCTAAACTGAAGTATCCTATATCCTACGTTCGCTCCAGATTACACGATGACAACTCTGTCTCAATATTATGTCTCTATGAGTGCTGTCCAGCCGGACATGGGTAATTTACGTCACGACAAAGATGCCAGCAATGCACTTCCCACCCTTCAACAATGCACAGAGTTAAAATCGATTTACGCACCACTGTGTGCAGGTTGAATGTGTGTGCCGCCACTGATATGCTGAGACGAGTAAACCAACTGGCTCTAATGGAATGTTAAGTGGCAGGAGAAAGAAATCATGCCACCTCCCTTGAAGTAGTTCCGCATTCCTGACTTAGAGCTTTATCTTTTCTACATTGAAAATAAGTTTAAATGCTTTTTGAACTGTTTAACGCCCGCGTTTACTACCATGGAACCGCAGGCAATATCACTGATGAAGCATGGAATGAAGATGGAGCACCGGTGGAATGTGATGGCAGGGGAAACCGGAGTACCCGGATAAAAACCGCCCCTGCACCGTTTTATCCACCCCAAATCCCACATGCGGTCGCTTACAGAGAACCCGGGCCGCAAAGGTGAGAGACGAGTGGTCTAACCACGCGGCCATGGCGCCCCAACTTTAAATTAGGAATTATGGTGAACTTTGGACAAAATGTGGGCAGCTCTGCGATTTGCGAATATTACTATATTGGTTTCAATATAGTACCTCTATCACCATTACTTACACCTACATACTTGAAATGCAATTGAACCACGTACACAATTTGTGTACTCATTCACATCGAACTAGAGTACAGCGACCACGTGGTGCTGACTCGCTGCTTCAAAAACGTTTTCTGTACACTTTAGTGCCCTCATTGATAGTCCCACCTTGTATTCACAGAAAGCCAATAGGAGCTATGTCCCAAAGCTGCATATAATGCATACATACACGGGTTGCGTATATGTATATAGTAGGATCTAAATAAATACCCCAACCCAAATTAAACACCATAAATAACACACATTCAGAGAGCACACCCCAAAGTACGCAGTAATTGTTACCACGAAGGAGGAAATTAAGAGAGCAGCTAATGACAATTAAAGACCGATATAAGGTCCATTAACAATGTTTGCCCAGAAATCTCATGACTAATACAGTGAACCTTAGCACCGTAACGTAACAGGTATATTGGTCACTAACGGTAAAATGGCTAAGCGTGTAATCAGCGCTACTAAGTATGAAAACCAAATGAACGTATTTGTGAATGTTTGCACACCAGAGGAATACAGTGATAAAGGGATAATCATGGTGCAAGTTTTGGATGTTTAAATAAACGTTAATATGAATCACTAATAATAAAAATCTTTATTTACCATTATAGGTTATAACAAATAATGTAACATATTTCTGCAACGATATACGAATGGAAATTAATGTGCTATTGAATATAACAAATGTCATACTTGCACACTTTTTCTTTAAGCCCTAAACTCTCACTGCTATTGACGGTCCAAGTGAAGAAGGCATATATATGTTTTGCCAAAGGGATAACTGAACGTCATTGGCCATGCTCCAGTGTCACCATATTTAACTGTATCGCGTTACCTTCTTTTTGCTTACTTTGTGTTTAACTGATTTCGAAACACAATTTTAACTTTCAAATGTCTGAAGCGACCATCAACATTAATACTATGCTTAAAGCGTGGTTTGAAATGTTACCAGTGAAAGAAATAAAATCATAATGACTAACTTATTAAATATGTGAAACATTACTTCACAATGGGCTTTTAATTCAACCTTTGGTTAACCTGGAAAAATACATGCGTGTATAGTATTTCACGGAATTTTTAGTTAGAATTTAGGGTATGACTATGTAAAAGACACTCTTTTCCCATCCTACGCCAACAAAGCCATCTCTGAGCTGAAGAGAGAGGGAGTGTGCGCATAGTAAAGTGGAACGCATGACTTTAACTGTTCATTAAAAATAAAGTAATAAGATAAATTATGTGCTGACAGCACTTTAGTAGAGATTTAACAACCTTTAGAACCTATTTTATCTTCTCTGAGTGACCTTTCGTATGCATTGCAATTATATACGTAATAATAATCTTCTCTAGAGCTGGTTTTACGTAGCTTATTTTGGATATTTACAGATCATTTTATCCTTGCTAACCATTCCTATACATAATTTTCTGCAGCGTTTGGCTATACATAGTTTATTCCGAGTATATTCTGATCAGCTGATACTTCATACCCATTCCAATATACAGTCATTATCTGCAGCCCTGAGCAGTTAGGTTTATAATTTGTGAGCTTCGATGTGTGATGTAATATTGTAATATTGGTTATCTTTAAAGCGAATTAATCAATATGCTATTAAAATGTTTCTAATTACTTGTTTGCTCGTCCATTGATGGGTATCTTAAAAGTGCTAAGAGCTTTATAATAACATTTTGTAGAAACCAATTCATAACATCCCTAAAATGTGTTTTATTCAGAAAATAATTACTAAATTATATGCAGTTGGAGGAAGTATTTTGTTCCATCTCAGATTTTACTATGGAAGTTCACCAAAAAATATATATTTTGATGTCCCTGAAAATATGCCCCATTTAAGAAACATGTGTGTGTGTCTTTGTGTATGTGCTCATGAACGCAATATGTGTGGGGGGTACTGTGTGTATGTGCGTGTGTGTGTTTGTGTGTGTGAGAGAGAGAGAGAGAGAGAGTGAGAGTGAGATGGAACACCTTATTGCAGATGGATAAGTTAAAATATACCCAGCTTCCATTTGACAAAGTTAAACTTCTTTAATGTATTGTTCTAAGGTTATATATTGCCAAAAGGTTTGTAGTTATCTAGGAAGATTGAACATCGATAAATAGCTTTAAGTTCTATTAATATAATATTAGTTATATTTTGTACTTAAGAAGTCACTCTAGAATTAGATTAATTGTTTTTGCACATAGGACAGGAGTTGGATAGGTAGAGTCACACTGAAAAAATTAAATGCCATGGCTGGGATTTGAGATCACCTTGTGGGTTACCGGGAAACATGCGAGTCACTCTAGAATTAGCTATATTTTGGAATACACAAGTTAAAAACCGTGTCCCTTACAAATTGTTACTCACATTATGCGAGCGCGCGCACGCGTGTGTATGTGCACACTTTTGTTCACCACTCTTTATTACTTACACTATACCAGATGTGCACCCACCTACACAGTTTCACGTGCGCAGATATCCCATCGTGTGTTAAAAGTTTTGCAGAACACAACGGGCAATTCCAGATCATCACAGGTCAGTAATGATTTTGTGCATTAACGTGAGCGGCCCTCGTTCTATAAGGCTTGATTATCAGCGAAGACGATGAACGGAACGCGCTAATTAAAGGCAGCTCCAGGCTTGTACTAGAATATTTCGTCCGTGATCCTAGACAAAATAATATAAACAGACCGAATAGCTCATAGATGTTCTCCGTTTTATTTTCTAGGTACTAACGTCATTTTTATTGACAAATAATTAAAATGCTTCATTGGACCTATTAGTACGCACCTCTATCTATTTTCACTTTCGCGGCCATCAGCATATAGTAGGTAAGAGGAAGTGTTGTATTATACTCAACATTTAAATACGGCGATTTCAACGGATTATTCACGTCTTGAGAATCCCTGAATAATAACAAGTTTAGAAATAGGTTCATGTGTGTGTGCTTGTGAACAGCATACCTAAAATATCAAAAGTCCATTAAATATTAAACTTGGTATTTAAGTTCAGCACCCTCTACGGAAGTGTCACGAAGATCTACAGGAACATCTCCAAACCTGAACTACATTGCAACCGACTTCTTTGTAAGAGATAAACTGTAAGAGTTAAAATTGCACGTTACTATTTATTTTTTACATTTCTTACGATGTTAAACATTTCCGAGACATTCTTTGTTGTTCTTTTGAATTTACAGATAGTTATACTCCTTTCAAATACGAAATATTTGTTTCTTTATCTTCTCCTAGTCCTGCAAAGAAAATGAAACCCTCACATAACAAACTACATTAGCCGTTACCCATTGTTCTATTATTGTAATAAAAACTTTTTGTGTAATTAGTATTTAGGATTAAGCAGATGTAATAATAAGCTTTTCTAAGAATATTTCGTTGATGGAAAGGGAGAGAAGGCCGCATGAATAAACCGCATCCTGAAGTTTTAAAATTATATTTACGCTGTCTTTGTTTAACATTATGACCATATCCATTGTTAAGAAGCATTACATTACTTAAAAGAAATCCATGCGAAAATGACAGGAGTGATCTCCACTGGTATGTTAGATTGTTATTATTAGTAGTAGTAGTGCTATTACATTATTGTAATCATTATTATTTTTAGCATTATTATAATTATTCATTTTGTCATTTGATAACGGTTCTGTTATGCTGATTTCGCTCATGGTAGGTGTTCGAATTGCTACCCCGCTTGATTGTTACAGGGTTCCAACCCTCTCCATGTATCCACAAATCTCACATGCTGTCGCTTGGGATCGAACCCGGGCCGTCTAGGTGAGAGGCGAGTGTCCTAACCACTCGACCACGGCGCAGCCATGAACGTTTCTGAGAACCGCTGCTGCGGCAGATACACATGATTCATAACTCACAATCTCGCAACTTAACGACCGATCCCTTTGCTTGGTCTGAAATAAAACAGCTTTAATGGCGTTACAGGCAGTGATATGAGAAAGACACGGTTGGTCATTGGGCTGACAGGCCCAATGCCACGATATTCGTATCTGTACTCCTCTCTGTCAAATTGTCAAATCCTTTTTATGGGATGCGAGCGACATGTTCGCAGAGCCAAACCTCATCAGTTCCGAAATAAACGTCAGGTCTGTAGCTCTAAGAACCATGAAATCGCGTTGAGTAAAACAAATCAGTAGAGCTATATTAAGTTAACTTAACAGCACTATTTTCCATCCTTTTGTGTTTATATTTAGCTTACACCGTAAATAACGTGCTTTTAATGTTTTTATTTACTCCACTATGAGTATAGTCTCTAATAAAAGTAATTATCCAATAACAGTAACCACAATAATAGTAATAATAATAATAATAGTACTGATACTAAAAATAGTAATAACAATAATAATTATAATAATAACAATAACAATAATGCAACAAACGGACAGTGAGCTGTCATGTTTCCGTGGCTATCGTTTCGGCTTTTTGATTTAAAAATAGATCGCGTACAGCAGTGTTAGGTAACATCAGAGTAAACACAACTAAACAAGCTGTTATGGGCGGATATTGACAGATGCAATAAATGTATATTCATTCTTTTTTCAATCTATAATATGAGTTTATCAGCTATTTATAATGTCACTGTAACAAAAAAATGTCCTGTAACATTTTCGGTCTATTTACACTGATCCTGTCTATCATCACGGTCTTAACGTGCCAATACAAGCTTGGGAACTGCGTCTTAATCTGTGCTAATCGTTTTAGCTGGTAAGCAAGCAAAGTAGAACGAAGATTACTCACGCTAATACTCCAATTTATCTGGAATTGTGTTGGATTTTGTTATTGCTTTAAGCCACGAAGGGATATCCGGACGGGTAAAGTGTAAGTCTCCAATCGAATGTCAGAAATATACACCTCAATGTAAACTAATTATAATATATTTTAACATCTGTTCATCATCATAAATATACTAAAATATATACTTAAAAGTTTTGCATATTTATTTACTTATTTCACATTGTGCGGATTATATTCATCGCAGGTCTTGAAGGAGATGTCGTACAGCATGCTATACATTTTTTGTACAGTAATACAAATACTTTTAAAATATGTTCCATCCAACTCAAATAATTTAGAAATTATACTTTCTTAATCGTGTCAGCAGACAAACCAAATTGTCATACAGCATTGAGTCTTGGAGTTACAACAGATTTATGATCCTAGCAAAAGTCCACCTCTATTTCAAATGACACATAAAAGGAGAACGGATTAAAATCCATAAATGGACCACGGATATTAATTTGACTTTGATGATTTTAAAATTTGACTTTGAAGCATGAAGTTCAGAGCAGTTTCTGTGTTACTAGATATTTAAACAAAAATGTTGTGAATTAAAGTCATTCTTTTAATTACACTGGTATGCAGAGCCTAAAGACAAAAGTAGCATTACCATGCAAAACTTGAATCACACATATAGAGAGTTGCTAAAGCATGTTACAGTAAGTAACTAAACGAAATACGCAATGAGATGAACCGATATTCATAGAAAATAAGCTACACTAAAGTCACTGTGTGATTTAAAAAAAAATAGATCACCACGGACAGCAATGCATGCTCTGCTTCGTGTTCCCAGCGCCATCAGCGCTGTTGACAACCATTAGATGGTCGTTACTGCATATGGACCTGCTGGAACGCATTTCCCCAATTCATTCAAGGGGATTTAAATCGGGGGAACGGTCAGGCCAGTCCATTCGTCGAATATTCCCTTGCTCCAAGAGCTCCACCAACTGCGCTGTTCGATGCGTCGCACATTGCCATCCATAAAATTAAGTCAGGGCCGACTGCACCCCTGAAAAGACGCACATAGGGAAGGAGTACAGCATCACAATGGATCTGACCAGTGAGCCTACCGCATTCAAATATTTAGAGCTCGGAACACCAGTGCAACATTATGCCTCCCCAAACAATAACTTCCGGACCACCAAAACGACCATTGTTTAAGGATGTTCCTGGGTGCATTACGTGTTCCCACCTCTCGCCAGCTGACGGGTACTTCAAGAATCACATCTCAGACTGAATCTGCTCTCCTCCAAGAAGAGCACGCTACCCCATTCCTCGTTGGTCCAATTCTCATGCTCTTGGGACTGACAAACAGTACTGCAGATGTGCGGGTGTCAATGGAAGTCAACGAGCTGGCCTTCGGCAAAGAGGCCACTTCTATGCAGATTCTGTGTAACGTGAGATTCCGTGACTATTAGTCCTGCTAAATGTGGTTACAATTACACTTGCTGTTTGACGTGGATCCCATCTTGGTTGTTGTACAATGTAACGGTCTTGTGTTGCTATAGTTGACCGTGGCTGACCACCTCGTCTCCATGGTACAGCAGTGCCTATGGTTTGGAAGGCTCCTCATGCATGTGAAGCAATGCTGTGAGGAATACCCAACTCCTGGACAACAAATGTCACCCTTCGCCTTTCTTCCAGTTTCTCAATGATTGTTCCCCTATGAAGTCATCCAAATGTTGTCTATGGGTCATGTTGTAAAGAACACCGCTACAGTGCACTGTAATAGTTCGCTGATTGCCACACACTGTCTTGTCCTGTTTCTTCAACTACCCCGTGTTGCGGGACCAGGCACGTTTGGTGCTATAGTCTCGCTACACTCACGTCTTATGACGTCTCGGGTTTTGTGCGTGTGATAGACCTCTGACAACATGCTCCTGCACTTTGATTCATTTCCACTAAGTAGTTCAAATATTATGTACATTATCCATCTCATCCTTAGGTTTTGCACATCAGTGTAGTAACAAAATTCAAATCTAAGTTTACACGCTACAGTGTGTTAGGGGGTATAAGTGCAGATATTTGTATTGGTAATTGAGAACACTATAACGAACAAAATTACATTGATATTTGCTTAATTTGCGGACTTATAATTTCAGTTAATAAGAGTAGTTCCTGTTTAGGTTGGTTAGTACCTCAAACTAGGTGTAGCATGCACAAGACATGTGTGTTTGTTTACCTCAAGAACCGGAACGGAAGGCGTAGCGGTTGAGTGGGCAGATCTGGAGGAAGCGAATGGTTTTTCAGAACTGAGTTAGAATGTTTTCTGCAAGGTCAATGACCCTGCACTAGCTAGATCAGCAGGGCACACTGAGGTGTGAAAACTTGGAAGCAAACCGTTTAGTCTATAGAGACAGGTGTATCTCATTTCGCGGCGCAGTTAAATCCGATGTATAAAAAAATCAGACAATAAATAATGTGAATGTTTTGTGGGAAACCTTTATACATATAGAAGTAATAAGTATCCCATTTAAGTGGACACATTTAAGTTGCCATTTATTAAAATATCTCCAACTATACCCCTAAAATACTGTATAGCTTTTACCGTAATACATTCAGGTTTTCTACGGTGGGGCATTGATGTGTTTACAGAGACATCCCTATTTTGATTTTACTACGTTTCATCTTGCATTATCAGCTGTTAAAAATACAGAAAGTGATTAAACATTATTACAGAATTAATAGCTAATATGCTGCTCTCTACCTGCCTCATTCTCTCTCTCTCTCTCTCTCTCTCTCTCTCTCTTTCTCGAGCATATCACAAGAATGTGTGCAGTTAGTTGGCGTGACTTAATAGTGAACACTAATAGGGTTAATCCCTTTACATTCTGGAGGTGTCTTCCTATATGTGCACTTGTAGAGTTTTTCGGTACAATATAAAGCGCAACAAAAAATGCATTGGCGGATATTTTTTCGTGGTTATAAACAGTCATATCTGCTGTTCTAAAGCATTTAACAAAGCAATAGATTAAGTGAACACAATGCTCTGCATCGCCTTCACAGGCTTTCAAACCTGAGCGGAAAAGGATCAGAGTGCCAACGAATAGAAGTCGAAAACTTTGCTTTATATTACTGTACAACTTAAATTGTACCCGAACTATAAAAGTGCTAATATAAAAGGTTGATTTCAAGTTTTCTTTCCGAAGTGATAAGTGCAAGAGTATGTAACACACCATTCTTAACTGCACATCTGTTTAAAGCTTGGAATAGACACATCACAATAATGAACAGGCACCAATGAAGCACTGTTACTTGGGCTTTTTCATTACAGAAGATGATATTGCTTTGAATTGTTTCAAATTAGTTAGGACACTTTGAAAATGAAGTAATGAGTACATCAGGAGCATTCTTTGGTCATAAGTCTTTTGAAACAGTTCAAAGTGTAAAGGTACGAAAAGTTGCTCCTGTCAAGGCGGTTATGTGTCTCATATCTTCGTGTAGCCGTCGGTGTAGCCACGTGACGTCCATATCTCCACTTTCCAGTGTCTTATACAACTAAGAATATCTAAGGAATTTATACTGAGCCGTTTTGTTTTGGCGTCGGCTCTTGGGGCCGACTTACAAATACATATTAGCATTATGTACAGGTCTACGGTTTTGTACACAGATAATTGAGGCTTTTCAATCAGCACTCACAAAGTTTACTTCTTGGTGGCAGTTGGTTTTTGTTGTTGTAATGATGATTTTTGTTATTATTATTATTATTATTATTATTATTATTATTATTATTATTATTATTATTGGTGGTGTTGGTGTTGGCGGCGGCTGTGGTGGTCGTGGTGGTAGGGGTGGTGGTGGTGGTGGGGGTGATGGTGGCCGTGATGGCAGCGGGGCGGTGGAGGTGGTATTCAATTTGCGTAGTGTGGTTGCATGGTTGACAACCTTTTGAATTTGCTTTTTGTTTTGTTCTTTAATACATAAATGTACACAGGTAATGTACACATCTCAAGACATATTCCTCGTGGGTGTTGAATCTCTGTTTTCTTTCCAAAGTGTTCTGTTATGATTGTTATAGCGCAGGCTATACATTTGACAGAATCATAAGTGCCTGGCTCCGGAACTGCCAGCTGTTGATGCCACCCTCACTTGCCGGCGCCAGAGGTTTTAATATTTTAACATTTCTCATCTGAGGCACGTGGTAGAAAGAGAACCGCTGCAGTTTAATATTTAATTATGTGACCAATCAATCTTTCGTTTCGCCACATACCTATCGATTCAGGAGTGCGATGGCTCTATTCCAATGCAGGACAATGATTAATGTTTCCGTACACACCCAGCACAGCGCAACATATTGTTTGTTTGTGTTCCTATCTCCTTCACGATCGCCCTAAGTTAAACAAATCAATCACCACTTGACCACATACGGTAACACAAAACTGGCGCGGTGGATAAACTTCTATCAATGCACAAAGCTTCACTCTTGCCAAATTTGTCCTTCATTTCGAACAAAATATCTCCAACCATAGATATCTGTAAATTATAACTTAAAGATTAAAAATCAAAGTTCAAGTATATTATTTCATGACTATATTTCAACTTTATGACTATACCTCAACTTCGCATGTGGTTTCGACCTTATAGTTCCATTGACACACTCAGAACGTAATGCATGTTTTACTTCTCATTCCAAACGCAATTCTTGATCCCCTATTTCATGAATAATCTCCTCTATAATATCAAGAATATACCTTGATTTTAATTGTAGCTCCTCATCGGTTAGGAGTTCTGCAAACAATATGGTTCTGTTTAAAATTACTACAATTCTATATTTTAAATTGTCACTGTCCAAATCTGATTATAATTTCATAAAGCGACAGAGTTATCCGCGATCGCTTTTTCCTGTGATGTGACGATATTTGCTTTTTGTCTGAAATATCATCTTCAACATTTGTAAAATGCAATTAGGAATTTGTGCTTTGGTTGTTTATCTTAAGTCATTTTATTGAATGCTTGTTACTCTTCTAACAAAAAAAAACAAAAAACAAAAATCGAAATCTGTCACTTCACCATCCCATCCTTCACCGTTACAACTTTGAGAAGGAGTTCTATTAGCAGCCTATATTTACATCATTGACTACTATCAACGGTCAAAGTTGCGGTCTGCAAACGCAAGAACCGGGCAGGTGAGTTCGTAATCATGACCCAGATTTTTACTATGGGCCTAAGATTTATCTCATTTGAAATGGTTTTTGAAATTTTCTAAGAAACTATTTGGATACATAAATATTCATTGATCCGCGCTCTTCTGTTTTCTTACTTGCAATTCTAGATATGCGTTTAGGATCCAAATAATCGAAATGGTTAGTTAGAGACATAAGTTTGCACGTTTTAAATAAGGTAAACATAGAAATCCAAATGATTATGCAATATATATAGAACTAGTTAGTGAAACTAATATCCAGGCAATCTTTAATTCCCACATCAAGCAAGTTGAATATGTAATACGAGTGGTATCAATGCTATTCTATTTGAGCGTGAATATACGTGCAAAGATGAATGAAAAATTACATTACTATTTTGGTTTCCAAGCTCTCTTTATTTCTTGAAAAGTAATAAATACATTCCAAAATTTTGCACAGTTTCGCAGCAGCTTAATCTAAATCCAGGGCGATTAACTAAAGTCCTATGAATGATAGAGCACATACTGATCTACATAATTACTTAGCTAGACCTTCATTTTTTCGTTCTTTCTTTACAATTTGTCAGAACTTAAATTTTTTATTTATAAATCTTAACATTTGCGAAAGTTAATAGTTTGCAAACTTTGCTTAACTTTTGAGGTGCCATAAACTAGCAGCCGGTCTAGGTACTAGAGATAAGTACCAATCTCTGCATTTTACCTGTTTGCTTTGAAAATTTACGTATGCGAATTCATTATCTAATTTATTGTACCTAATTCGCTTGTACTTTAATTGCATATATGAAGGTATACATTAAAGTTTCAATCAATAATCCGCAGCAGATATACAAGGGAACTGAACTGCATACCATTAGCAAATGCTAATTTAATTTACAATGCAATGTCTCAGACGTTTTCGGAATTTCACTGCAGTTAGTGTTCTGAGGCAAACGTGACCTAAAAGTAAAATAAATAAAAACATCTCGGAATTTGGAAATACATTGTTTTTTATTAACTACTCGTGCAGAACTATATCCCCCACCCTGTGTTTTAGAGTAATCAAATCAACATTCTTCTCACTCAGTATTCTAGGCGGAGATCTTTGATCTTCTGCTATTCCACTGAAGTGAGACCCAGCTGAGCTGTCTGCCATGATGATTCTAGCTATGGTGTTAAAATTGCACAATAACCGACCTTTTGAAATATGCGTTTATTTTCCTGTAAAGACTCTTAGAAAGAAAATTAGTGGTACTTAGAAACACAGCCCATTCTCTCTCTCTCTCTCTCTCTCTCTCTCTCTCTCTCTCTCTCTCTCTCTCTCTCTCTCGTGTATGTCATCCTTTTAAATCTCACCTATTGCAGTATAATGTTGTTTAAAAAGTATGTCTTGTTACCTTCTCTATCGTATTACAATGTACATACTGGATAGAGAAATATTATATTCCACCCAAAATTTCGACTTAGAAATTTCAAGGAAATGTATGTTTTGAGGGCCCCTGATTCCGAAAAAAACGTGTTTATAAAAATGTCCATGTGTGTCCCATAAGCGAAAATACCGTTATATACCAAACTTTGTGTTTAGTATCTTCCAAGGATGTGGCACGAACATTTTCAAGAAAATCCCCCAGCGCAAGCTATCCTTTACATGGATAATGTTTTGAAAAAATTGTTTTTCTCAAAAATGGTTCCAATGATTTTGATTAAAATACCGTATTGAAGATATTTGCATCACAAATAAAATTGATATTTCGAATTTTCTGGGAATAGCCTATGAAGACCTCTTTAGCTCGGATGAGTTTTGCAGAATTTTGCATAATGGTTAGACGTAAGAGATAGACAAAAACCTACTACACAAAAATGTAGAACTAGTCAAAACACATAATTCATGTCATATACGTTTTTTATGAAGAGCTGACCCTTACTGAAATATTCTTTGTTATTGGCTTCAATTTTAAATTACTTTAATTTCCCTTGTTTTATTGCAGGCATGCAAAGCGAACCAAACTTCACTTCCTTGTTTCACTTAGGACCACATTTTGAAAGATTTGATTATAAATTTAGCCTAGTGTATTCCCCTATGTCCTTTCTGCTTACAAGGAGGCTTATAATAAGACAATTTCTGTCAATGTGTACCTTGATTAGCCTTCCGTGGTGTAATGTTTACCATGCTAACCTCATATACCCAAACCCGGCGGAGGACGATGGATTTTTTCGGGTGTAAAAATACTTAGCATGGCTTCCTTCGGAAGGGAAATAAAGCCGTGCGTTCCGTGTCGTAGATGTACGGCACGTAAAAGAACCTCAAGCCTGGTAAAGAGGCCTCTGAGCAAAATTAAGTGGTCTTTTGCGCCCAATTTAGAATGGGACGCTGAGAACCAGAGTAGTTAAAGAGCGTTCATAAATAACACGCCATTTCCATTTTTTTATGTGGTAGATAAAAGAATAATCTTTTGTAGAAAAGTTGTTTGTGTAACAGCTACAGAATGTCATGGGAATGGAACTGAGGAGTTTCTTGTCTCAAATAGTTCCCTTGCGCCGCGCTGTATCATGTTTGCGGAGGGATATGAGGTTCGTCCGTGGTTTTGCTGGTGGCGAGAGAGGAAGCGGTTACCAGTTGGAACGCGGGAGAGTGGCACAAAAAAGAAGAAAAAAATGCTTCTGGCATGACGGCAATCCGGTGTAAGTCTTGAAAGCTTTCGTTAACTGAGATGTGAAAGGGTTCTCTTTTTTTTTTTTTTTTTTTTTAAATAAAGAAAACGTCAGGTGAGTTTTGGCATGTGCCTCTTTCTTCTAAATTTTAAAATTTTGCAGCGTTGCTCATTTAGCTTGCTTGTTTCCTCTGACAATTATGTAATTGGTTTCAAAATTGGGACTCCTTCCAAGTTATTTGGCGATGTATTCTCTTTAGTACTTGGGAAACCTTTCCATTGTTTTAGCTAGAAGAATGCAGGAGAATTATTGTTAAGTAATGTTGGGGGGGGGGATAATCCGTTTGATTTCTTTTGAGTTATATGTTTTACAGTAAATGGGAAAGGCCCCTTGATTGTAGTTGAATGGGTCTTAGCACTAAAGTTTGGGAGGTTGATATTGAGTGTTAGAGGCGAGAAGCTCAGTTTAGTAAGTAATCTTTTATTATTTTTCCAGGTTTTTGGGGGGGGTAACGAGAACCGACATATACATATACGTATATTAGTATACTTATTCCTATGTATTCTAGATGTTTGTTCCCTGTGCTTATTTTGCGTATATTTTGCCTTCATCCTAAAGTTCACGTTACCTTTATCGTGATAGCATTACGTGGCATTCGTTAACCTACATAATAATACGTTTTGTGTATAACCATAAAGGCGAGAAAGTGAACCTTGCCCTTGTAAGCGTGTGGCAGATTTCACACCAATAACACTTTTAATTAGCTTAGTGTAATGTAAGTTTAACTTACTGGTTACAAAAGTTGAAGCGAATGCTGAACTATGTGTTGAGGTGCAAGGTTTAAGAAACATCCGTTTGTTAATATTTTGGCATATTGAATTCAAGGTGTCTGGCCAAGCACGTAATTAACTCTCATAGGGTTTTCACTACTCATTTTTTCCATGCTTAAGAAAAGTTGAACCAAAGGATGGATTTTGTGTTAAGCTGGAAGGTGTCGCTCTCACGTTGTGCGCCAATATGTCTACCTTTTATGTCATTCTTTTGTCTACCTTGGAGTCAGTCTGGATTAGCACCAGTGAAATACTTTATAAACAGGTGTTTACCATACCTCTTGAAAGTTCTTTGATGCGCCGGCTCTGCTCATCCACGTAGAACACAAGTTTGACTCTCACTGAGGGGGACAAAGAATGACTGGAGTATGTGACACGGGGTAGACACAAAAATAGAAGTACTTCACTTTGAATTCCACTGAATTAATGATTTTATTCACCTTTCTTACTTATTGAGGCACTAATTCTACGAGCGACTCCCGACATAGTAATCCTTAAAGTAGAAATGTTAATAATTAGTGCTATTTTCTTCTGCTTACTAAGTTCTTATTTTCTACGGTCATCGGTGATTACTGCGTACTTCCCTATTACGCGACAAATTGAATCGTTCGATAACTACGTTTCGCGTAATAATATCACATACTCCGGCACTGACACTGCCGCATTCACGTAATTACAATGTACAGCCTATAGCGTACCGCGTACGGCATCACAAGTATAACACGAAACCCAACAAGAAGAAGAAGCCCAATTTCTTGAAAGCGCATCGGTTATATACCTAAAATATCCAATCTTGAAGCTCATTCCTGATTGGTTGAAAGGAAGCGCGAAAATAACGTTGTCGTGTGATTAATTTTGGAAGTTTTTTGTGTTCGACTCACGTGACTGCTCCTTATAATGGAAAAGTCCCGAGCTGCTAACTTTTAGGGGAGAGACCTTTCTCTAAAAATGTCCCTGTTACTTATGTCTCTAATGCGCAAAAATCTTGCTCTTACAAAGGAATTTGTGCTGCTAAGATTAAAAAAGAAAGTAACCTTAGCGTGCACAGTAGCAACCTTTCACCCTAAGGTTTTGTGTTCTACAATCTGCTCAGTCTTGGATGCAGAAGCTGATATATTTCCTATATTAAACCTATGCAAAAACAATAATTCAACAAATAAATACAAAGCGGGTTGATATACTGTTGCAAAGGTTTTAGCAATTTACCTTGGTTAAGATTTTGGCAATTTCAATTAAGTGTCCTGGTCAAACACGCTTTTATCTCTCATGGGGTTTTCATTACTCATTTTCCATGCTTAAGGATAGTTGGACCGAAGACTGGACTTTGTCTTTAACTGGAAGGTTTAAGAAACCCATATTTGTTAATACTTTGACTTTTGGAATTAACGGTATTTTACCAAGCACGTATTTAATTTCCACAGGGTTTTCACTAGTTATCCATCCAATTAAACCACTCGCCTCTCATCTAAACGTTCAGGGTTTGATCCCAAGCGACCACATGTGAGATTTGTAGTGGACAAAGCGGTGCAGGGATGGGTTTTCTCCGGGTTCTTCGGTTTCCCCCGCCATCATATTCCATCGGTGCTCCATCTTCATTTCATGTATCACCGGTGTCATCGCCTGCGGTTCCACAAGGAGTAAAAGCGGTCGTTAAACACTACCAAGAAAAATTCAAACTTAGGAAAAGTTAACCGAACGCTGGACTTTATTTTAAGCTGGAAGGTTTAAGGAAGTTTGCCTTCATTAAACTTTGGGCAACTTAGACTTAGCGCCTGGCCAAGCATGTTTTTAACTCGCGTGTAGCTTTCAAGATTTACTTTCCTATTTTTAAGAATATTTCAATGTGATTGTTTTAATTTGTTATTTTTATTGTTGAAGGGGCTGTTGGTGAGAGATTGATATATGTATGTATTCTTATCTGCACCAGTTATTTCAAACAGAGAAACTGCGTGATTTTAATGTGGCATTACTTTGAGGATATTAACTTTGGGGGGGGGGGGAGCTTGATTTTTCACTCAGCAGGAAGGTACGGCTACAGTTCTGATAGCAGAGCGCGTACATAATCTCTTTTCATTAGTTCTATTCAAAACTAAACGAATGAAAACAATAAGTATTTCTTTCCGCTGACACTTAAAAATCGATTTTTATGCAATAAGAAACAAGAAAAAAAAACATAACTGTTTATTTTCATTGTGTATGATAAACTACTTCTTATTAAGCAATTCTTATTGCATGTTAAACTGGCCAAAACGCTCGCCTCTGGCCTAGGTGGTCCGGCTTTGATCCCAGAGGAACGCAAGTGAGATTTGTGGTGGGCGGGTTTTCTCCGGATTCTCCGGTTTCCTGCGCCTTTAATTCCGCCAATTGTTCCACAATACTGTTTCTTTTCATCTATTTCATATCATCCAGTTGCTCACTTCCATACAAGGCATCGGGCAGATCAACCGTCTTGGTCTTTGTATGATCCAGAGCCCCCTCTAGAGGCGTCAGTACCCAGGCATTATCTGAGGTGTAAAGAAATAGGGTAAATTAAGAAAAAAAGAAAGAAGGGAAGAGCGGTAGATAGGTAGGGTGGGTGCGCAGGAAGGAAGATAGGGAAGAAGGTAAACTGCGAAGGCATAAAGAGCATATTAAATGATATCTCTGTAAAGGTTAACCGTGAACTCAAAATTCAAACTTCTCATTAGTGGTGAATAGCTGACGGCCGCTCTCTGGGCCTTAATTTATACTTCTAAAGGTATAAGAGATAACAGAAAAATGTATCGCTATAGACGGTCAAGTGTACGCACAGACGTAAAAGGACTACCAACTATTTTATTGGGCTGAAATAATTAAACTTTAATAATTTGCACGAATGTATATGCAAATATAAGTTTAGTACTAAAATGTATGAAATGTAAGTAGCCGTTACATTTGTGTAATACAAACTCGCTGGATAACAACTAGAAACATACAGACTGTGGTAAAATGGCAGTAACGCCTATCGCTTTCCGATAGTGATTCATTCCTTTGTACCTTTAAATGTTGCAATTATTTTTGGCAGCGCTTAACGCCCACTTTTGTTGCAATAGTGTTAACATTTAATACACTAAGGTACAGAAAAGGTGTCCAATAATAGAATGCAGTTGTTTATGTTGGTACTGAATAGCTTAGCCCCAGCAACTGCCAGCAGGGTCTCCTTTCCTTCTCTTACATAATTCTAAGCACTTGATTTGTAGACTACATTTTATCCCCTCAAAGACGACCTAAGGCTATCACCGGATGACATTTGACTATGTTCACTAACTGAATACCGTTAAGGCACGCATAGGGAGCTCACAAACTAATGTACTGGAACGCCTCCACCACCACCAGCACCGCCACCGCCACCATCACCACCTCCACCACCACCATCGCCGCCACCGCCACCGCCACCACCACCACCACCACCACCACCACCGCAGCTGATGGTACATGCTTGAATCAACAATCTCATGGACTAAAGTAATATTAAAAAACATTAAAACAATATCCTATTTTTGGTAGTGTTTAACGACCCCGTTTACTGCTCTGGCAACGCAGACGGTTATATCCCATTGAGGGCATCAATTCTTTAATGACAATAATTTTGGACTTAACTTCTTTGTTTATTCCAGAAGTTTGACAGAAATACTATGGATGTTTCAGCGACGCTAGCGTCCTTCCCTTGCCATTTCGAGCCACTGATTTTATTACATGGGAGTAAAATAAGAATTGGTATTTTCTTATTAGGACCGCAGTTGTGCCTGAATTTTGACTCTTAAGAGTTCTTTCACATGACATCATATCTACTGACATGGAGTTGTCACTTTAGAGCTAATTAAAAGCCATCGGTCTGATGGGGTTTGAACCCACGAGTTTGGGATCAGAAGGTCAGCTCCTAACCAACGAAACGCCGAAATAGATATATTACATTGAGATATACATCTAATTGTCAAACGAATCACAGTATAATTCGTTAAAATGGATTATTTCTGATCCCTCCTGCGTTTCCACATAGAAACACTTTTTGTTTGTATTATATTTGAAGCCAGTCAGAGAGACACGTGAAGGAACTGGGTGGAAACTAGTGTTGGCTATGCACAGATAGGGCACATGTAGGTATACAGTATCAATCTTGAATGAAACAGTGAGGTGTCCAGCTCCATGGCTGCTCTTCACTTTGATTTTTGTGGCTATTCGACAAACTCTGAGCAACTCCTATTTCGTTTTCAGAGGAGATAACGGTGACAGGTCTACTAACAGACCCTCTCTGGTGAAATTATTTGCGTAACCTGTAAAATCATTGTTACCCTGAGCCAAATTCTTCACCCCATTCCCTTGAACCGGTTGTAGATGCTCCAAAATGCAGATTCCTTAATCATTTGTTAAATTATCAGTCATCGTAATTCAAATGATAAAACAAAGCATTAATACCAGACAAAATAGTACATAAAAGACAAACTGAATTTGGCTGGGAAACTTAGTAGTGAAATAAGTAGCCATAAAATCAAAATTACTCATATCAATCCATAAAATGTACTGATCATACGCACAAACGTATATCTTCTTACCCTGTACTTGTGGGAAACCTGAGGGAAGAAAAAAGCCTAATGCAACTGGTGGGGGGGGGGCGGACCACTATTTCTACTCTCGAGTGTATATTTACAGTTAATTGCTTTCTGGACAGGAAATCAAGCTTAATACATTGTATAAATGCTCTCAGAATCTTAAATTTTGCGTTAGATAGGTTACTGCTGTAAAGGCACCATATCTAATTGAAATGAGATATTTTGTTTCTGCTTTCAGGTAAGTGAGGCGAAAGAGTTCAAGGACAAGCTGGTGAGTAATACTGCAAGAAAGCTTTAGTTTTCACCGAGAATTAAATGTTGAAATTAAAACTCTACTACGTTATTTATGCTTATTTTCTTTTGCACACAAACAGCAAATACTAGAGGTTGTGTAAAAAGTGTTCCTGAAAGTATGAATTGACGTTATAATTCAGTGATTATGTTACGTCAAGTGCAATTATACTTTTCTCTCAATTGTATTAACTGTTTCATGTACAAGTTGCAAAATGAATTGTGTCGAAGTTTGCAAACGCTATTAAGAGAGAAGAACGAGTTTACGAACTCGGCAGCTACATTTTAAAACGTTTAGGTTCCTAAAGTAAGTAAATAAGCATTTCCTGTAACGGTTGCAGCTTAGTTACGGATTGAACTATACCACAGCGATACCTATACTTTACTGTAAAATGGGGCGATGGCGAATCTACCAATCGGGAGACCCGGGTTTGATTTTGGGACCAGTGTGGTTATTTTTTCTCCCACTGGAAGAGCTGGTCCTGGGTGCACTCAACTTCTTAGGGTCCCTGGGAGAGGTGGGAGTTTGAAGAGTTACTTGAGGGTAAACTTGCGGCTCCAGGTTGCATCGACCACATAACTCGGCCTGGAGGGACTTGGGGCGCTAACTACTCTCACCTTCCAGTATTGCACCCCACCCATGACGCCTGTAATTAGTGGAGGTGTAAGCCGCAGCAGTCAGGAAGTAGGCATTTTGCTGCTGCGACTTCCGGCTGCTGCGCCTCGGAGTTTAGTTTTAGTAAAAAGGCGTGAAATTGGCCCATTAAGATAGCTTATGGCGCTGACGCTTACTTGGTATACTTACAAAGAGGTGGGGAATTCTAAAAACACACTTTATTGTGCCCTTTTTATTAAAAATTGCTATATTATAAGGCATATTATTATTATTATTATTATTATTATTATTAGTGGTGGTAGTGATAATAGTAGGAGGAGAGAGGAGGAGGATTTAATTCACTCATTCCAAGTTTTACTAAGGGACCCGGGCCTATCCGTATTAGCTGTATTTATAATTTAAATTGATGGTACGCTCGTGCGTGCATTCTGATATTAAGATGAGTACGATGATAATAATATAAATAACCATTATACAAAATAAGTTTTAGTTTTATTTTTGACGCTCTTTAATTGTTGTGCTTCTCGGCGTCCCAATCTATATTGGGTGTCAAGGACCGTTTCAGTTTGCTCAGATACTTTCATATCAGGCTTGAGCTTCATCTACACGCCGCAAATCTACGACATGGGACAATGGGCTTTACTTCCTTTCCTAAAGAAAGTATACTAAGAATTTTTATATCCAAAAATCCTTTGTGCTCCGCCAGGTTTGTACCTGCGGCCTTGGGAATCAGAGGCTAGCATGTTACCCCATGCACGGAAGACATTATAAACAGTATTACCTGCTTCGAAATATACTTAATCTATGATTAAACGATGCTGTCTTTGTCTTTCAACGTAACTGCAACTGCGATGAAAAATTGTTTCCAAATTACTTTTAAGTTCATTGAGCAGAATGATCGAGAGAAAGTACAACAGAGAGAGAGAGATAAATGTGAATTTTATAAGTGTAATATAATTATGAAGAGTATATATGGCACAAGAAGGTGACTGAGTACCGGTACGGTTAAAGAAAAGCCAAAGAAGGCATTCAGACAAATAGAATTGTCCGTTTGTGGGGAATTTCACGCAGTAATCCAAAGCAGTAGCACACACCCCAGGATGATAGAATGAGATGGGGCTATTATTAACGGGCGGCTGAAACCGGACGGTGGGCAAGAGCCACCGAGGAGGGTACGTAACATATTCCACGGTGTTTATCTTGATGCGGGGAGCGCTAGGAGCTCGCGCCACGTGTCTGACTGAACTCCCTGGTTGTACAGACGACTTCCAGTGCCATCCCGACGCCGAGAACTGTATTTTCATAGCACATTCCCCACCACGGAAGGGCGCCCCACCGCAGTTCTCGCCGAACTTATAGCCATGAAAGAGATCGTTGGATGAAATAGAGAGGAAATGAAGAAACAGGAAGTTCGGGTAATGAAGAAATCTCTCCAGCATTTGCCTAATGACCCGGGAAAAAACCGAAAAATATCATGCGACAGAGAGATCGGCCGCGGGAATTGATCCCACGACCTACTGAATACCAGTCTGAGTATAAACGTCTGAGTATCCTGGCTCGGTATATGTTAAAACTAGTCGTTGCTTGTTAGAAAACGTACAGAGTCCCTGACATTAAGCTAGTTGTATTAAAAGCTCTATAGTTGCTTCCTTTGTAGCATTCTGCCAAAAAGGCAGAAATAATGTGCAACTTAGTAGAGTCATTGCGACCCTGTTGAAGACTGAACTAATTCTTTGTCATCATTCTTATGATCGATAGGCATGTCACACAACCTGGTTACTGGGATTGTACCCTAACAATTTATATATATAGCCTTTATCCTTTACTTTCTCTACCGCGTACCAAGGAGAGAGAAATGCATTTATTCTAAAAATTCTATATAGGAATTTCACCGAAAATTCATGTTTTGAGCCTCGTTATTTCAAATAAGAGGTATTTTTTTTAAAAAAAAGGGTGTATGTGTGAAACATAAATAAAAAAAATAATATGTTTCAAAAGTACTAACATTGGTAATACAAAGACATAAATTAAAACTGTGAGATTTTCTTTCATTTTAACTTAAACCGAGCTTAGCACACGCTCTTGAGACTTCACTTACATTAGCAAAAGAAGAAAATATCATTGTTTCCATACTTCGTGACATCCTCAGTGTCTTTGCTCGACTAAGTCAGGCGACTTCGTGACATCCTCAGTGCCTTTGCTCGACTAAGTCAGGTGACTTCGTGACATCCTCAGTGCCTTTGCTCGACTAAGTCAGGTGACTTCGTGACATCCTCAGTGCCTTTGCTCGACTAAGTCAGGTGACTTCGTGACATCCTCAGTGCCTTTGCTCGACTAAGTCAGGTGACTTCGTGAATTCATCAGTGCCTTTGCTCGAGTAAGTCAGGTGACTTCGTGACATCCTCAGTGTCTTTGCTCGACTAAGTCAGGTGACTTCGTGACATCCTCAGTGCCTTTGCTCGACTAAGTCAGGTGACTTCGTGACATCCTCAGTGCCTTTGCTCGACTAAATCAGGTGACTTCGTGACATCCTCAGTGCCTTTGCTCGACTAAGTCAGTTGACTTCGTGACATCCTCAGTGCCTTTGCTCGACTAAGTCAGGTGACTTCGTGACATCCTCAGTGCCTTTGCTCGACTAAGTCAGGTGACTTCGTGACATCCTCAGTGCCTTTGCTCGACTAAGTCAGGTGACTTCGTGACATCCTCAGTGTCTTTGCTCGACTAAGTCAGGTGACTTCGTGACATCCTCAGTGCCTTTGCTCGACTAACTCAGGTGACTTCGTGACATCCTCAGTGTCTTTGCTCGACTAACTCAGGTGACTTCGTGACATCCTCAGTGCCTTTGCTCGACTAACTCAGGTGACTTCGTGACATCCTCAGTGTCTTTGCTCGACTAAATCAGGTGACTTCGTGACATCCTCAGTGTCTTTGCTCGACTAACTCAGGTGACTTCGTGACATCCTCAGTGTCTTTGCTCGACTAAATCAGGTGACTTCGTGACATCCTCAGTGCCTTTGCTCGACTAACTCAGGTGACTTCGTGACATCCTCAGTGTCTTTGCTCGACTAAATCAGGTGACTTCGTGACATCCTCAGTGTCTTTGCTCGACTAACTCAGGTGACTTCGTGACATCCTCAGTGTCTTTGCTCGACTAAATCAGGTGACTTCGTGATATCCTACGATTAAAGTGTTTCCTTGTAAGTATTAGAATGTCATAATCTCCTGCATAATCATCTGTCAACTCTCATGGACTGATTACACAAATTCCCAGGAATATATAAAGCAAAGACAAACTGCAAGTCATTTGGTCCGAGTCAAGCTGCACTCTGCCGCCACAGTGTCTATTTCACGGCCGGAAATATGCTTGGTGGGGTGTGGGGAGGCCCGCCGGGTGCTCTATCTCGCCTGTGGTTTAGGATGGGGAGGACCCAGGTTAAATAATCGGTGATACGGCATGCCTGGATGATGACCGGGCAGGTAGAAGGACCCGGTTTGAGACCTGTTTTATAATTTTGAAACATATTACTATACTAATTTTTTTTTAGTTATAAGTGCACATTATTGTAGTTTTCAACTTGAAATAGACACATTTAAGGCCAAATGTTATTGGTCGAAACCAAATTTCGGATTTTTACCAATTTTTCACCATAGTGAAAAGGTTAAAGCACCACACCCACTAACAGTCATCCATTTAAATCGTCACGTGATACAGTTTAAAGCGCCGCATGGTAATAAAAATAACAGAAAACTGACCTAGAATCATTATATTATTTAATTAGGCAGAAAAAATTTCTTTCATTTTTTGCACTTTTTGATCAAATTTCACAAATGCGTTACCTTAAGCGACAAATTTCCCAGGTTAAGTGAAGGAAAATTAAGAGTGCATTTTATTGGTCCTCAAATCCGAAAAATCCAGCAGAATCCTATATTCCAGGAAAAAACTCACCGAAACAGAAAAAGTAGCATAGTTTTCGTTCAAAGACATATGTTCAAAATTTCTGGGAAATTACAGAGCAGATAACTACAGCGAAGTTGCGGAAAATTTGTTAAGCGCTTATGAGGTAATGGGGTGCAATATGCAATCAATTTCCTGCTCTCCCATTTTAACTTCTTTTCACCGAACCTGGTGGGCGTCGGGCATGGAGAAAGGTTTCATCAACAAATATCCCGAAGGGAAAGGCGATATGCAGAGAAATTGTCTCCTTACATGCTTACTGACCACTGTTGGTTTCTTGTCTCTGAGTGTCCCAGGCCCAGCCACAAAAGAAAGTCTTCCAGAAAAGCATTCTAGAATTGTAAGTTTTCAATTTTTTTTAAGGTTACTTGTATGCAATTTTTGTTTTTAAATTATTTGACATTTCATCAGTAATCACCATATCCTTTTCAATAAAGTTAGTACTTTTGACGCTGAATGCAGTAAAATGTTGAGCCTTTAACTACATTTATGACCAAAATATTACATATGGTTGCCAAAGAAAACGGTACGTGATCGGGAGCTTCCGACTTCAATTCTGAATTTAGGAGACCCAAATTAGTAAAAGCTACACTTTTTCATTTCATGGCATGAAATAGGCTAAAATTTTGTTCTACAGTGTAATCGCCGCATGCTTATGAATAGCTGGATTAAACTGCTTTTACACAGGATGATTCAAAAATACTTTTATAAAGATTGAGGACTGGTTCCTTATATCAGTGCAAGAACTAACGCTTATTTAAACATATGCCCCAAAATGTTTCGTTTTTGATTTATTGAGATTCAAAATATTATTGATCAGAACATTTTCAAGTGAACACATTATTCTAGTTTTGTCGTTGTCGGCTTCTTAGGAGGTATTCAACGTAAACACTATTCATAGCAAACTCTCTAAATGTCTTTTTCTTGCGTCTAGACACATTAGTAGAAGCAGTGACTGTCAAATACTCCGTTATTGTCTTATGGTTTTGCAGGCTTCCATGACGGGTAGATTAGGAGTTTCTGAACTCGGGATGTCTGCTGCATAAACCAAAAACTCTAAACAAGCAGCCGTGGCAACACAAGGCCAACTCCAAAGAATACAATAGCCAAAGCCTTCAATGAATGAGCGTATATTTAAATAAAGTTGTTGGGTTGAACTCGGAAAGCCATTGAATATAAATTTTAATTATTAAATTGATAATGCGAAAACGAAGGATTTTAGAGAACATGTTTATATGAACCCATTTTCTTGTTTCAATGTAAGAAACCCATCAGCAAATATTGTAAAAGTATTTTTAAATCATCCTCTATAGCTGTCAATACCCACGGGCTAATGCTCTATGAATCCCAAATAATAACCTCTCGTTAGTCCTCGTTATCTTTAAATCTAAAACGGGTAGTGCATTATGCACTTATTTTTCTTCTGCTGTTGTAAACGTTATATTTTCAACTTGTAGGTTTAGCAGTTTTAATACTCGTTCAATGTGTCATTTTTAACTAATGCAAACATGTCATCCACATATCTATAGTACGCTTTAAATGATGTGAATTCCTGTTCACCACTTCGCATTCCAGGTTGTCCTTAACAAAAACAGCTAATGTTAGAGATAGCAGATTACCCATAGCCACGATTTTCTAGTGAATAAACCTTGTTCTTAAACTAAATAATTTATTTCTATGCAAACTTTTAGACGTTTTAAGAATTCTTCTATTACTTCCTCTTCCAGCCTAGTGTTTTAACCAATTTATGTTTTGTTAAATCGACGTCGTTTTATCCCTAGATACACTGGACTATAAAGATTGCTCTTAAAATGGCACCATTATATCGGTTTTAGAAATATTTATTCTTTTAATTATTTCCACCAGTTCAAAATAATTTTAATCCTTTCAAAATGAGGCAAATGCCTCAAATTAGTTGGAACCCATTTTTCAAGAAAATATGACGGTGTATCCATATCATTAACTATAGGCTTCGTGTTCTTACCTTCCTTGTGTATTTTAGATTGCCCATAAATGCTTGCCGGCACCGGATTATTAGCCTTTAATTGATGGCATTCCGATTTGTGGATTTAAATACTGTAGGTTATTACTGAAGTAGTCTCTTTATCCGTTTACTTAGCCGATTAGTGTTCACTGTCCGAAAATCTCTTCAATTAAGTGAATCTGGTATTGTCTGATTGTATTCCTGCATTTCCAACATTACTGTCTTGTTTACTTTGTATGCTTTGATAAAAAAAACTAACTTTGACACATTTAAAATTGTTTTATGTTTGCTATTGGGTAAGTTTTTGAATTCTTGATTATCTCTAACTTTTCTAGAGCTTTTTCACACTCATATCTGATTATTCTTTTTTAATTTTTTAACATTGCTTTCAATATCCGCGAAAACATTACCTACTCTATTAGAAAAAAACTGGTGCAAGTTTTTAGTCGCTTCTCTAAATGCTGAATCGCATCGTCATTAAATACTTTAATTCCCTGGCTTTATAGTTTTAACTTTATAGTTGAAACTATTGTTCCAACTAGCGGCAGTTAATTATTATTTCACCCATCCGGTATGTAGGACAAAGTTGGAAAATAGAATCAGATTGAACATTGGGACATGTCTCAAAGTGATATTTTTAACATTAATTAGATTGACCAGCATTAATAGTGCTACACATGCCCCGGGAAAACAAAGTATAAACACACAGAACAATATCAGAAAAATTCTGATGTGTTTCATTCACCTGAATTTCTCCATTGTTCTGCTAACAGACTATTCTTACAAAAGATTATTATTCTATCTATGCCATGCTAAACGAGATAATCATTTACTCAATTGGTCATACTAGTTAGCTTCTTATAAGCAGAAGGGCAACAGGCTAAAGCAGGCTAAAGCAATAGTCAAATCTTTTAAAAGCAGATCGATCTGCAAACAATTGAATTTCGGTTCGTTTTCCAGAAAAAAGAGATGAAACAACAGGTAACTCCGTTTTATAAGATGCGTAGTTTAAAATTGAAACCAATAATAAGGAATATCTTGGAAACGGCCAACTTCACAACAAGATCTACATTTTTCATGTAGCACGTTTTTGTGTATAATAAGTTTTGTGCTGTGTAATATTTAGTAAAATGCATCCAGAATAAACAGGTGTTCAAAAGCTAATCCCATAAGGATCATCGTGGTGATCATTAAAAACAGTGTTTTTGCAGTGTTAGCTGATTTTTTTCTTTTCAGAGTATTCTGTGAAGTATTTTTTCACTTTCCTAAATATATGTGGCTGTGACTAAATGCTTGAAAGCCAGCAGTTCTTCATTTGGCTTTCCAGAGTAAGAACTGTTTGCAATGACTAAACCTCTTGAAATGCCATTTTCGAAAGTTGCATATAACGAAGTAATTAATTCTGACTGCGAAACCGTTTCTGGGTAAATAATTACTATGGGTAACGTGGATAGATAATCGCTTTCGACTTAAGTACTTATTACATAATAAATATGAGTGTGTCATGGATCGAAAAAGTCCTGTGTTTGTTCAAATAGATATCATATGAGCTCTATCTCAACTGTTGTGAGTATAGTATATAAGTATCTTATGTAACATATAAGATTATTACAAAATATGACACTTGCTTAAGGGGCGTGATCTGTGAATTTTTAAAACTTAAGTTATTCAACTGAGTATTCTGAACATTTTACATCTTACGTCGATAGAAAAAATTGCAGTCGCAAACTTTGCTGTGTTTTAATTCCCGGATTATTCACTTTTAAGATGCCAATTTACACCATTTTTATAAATATGGTATTTACGATGCAATTTTCATAAACTTTGAACAAAGTATTAGATTGTGTTTCTAATAGGGTATAAAATATAATTTGTAAGAAATATACGTTTTAGTCAATTATTTTAAGAAATGTCTTTAGTTCATTTGTGAATTTCGGCTTTACAACAACAACAACAACAACAAAACTGTCAAACTTGGGTGAATTTGGTACAGTACCATATGTCCTTTTATTAACAACTACATAGCAAATTTTAGTTAGCAGATACTGAGAAAATATATACAAATTGCATAGTAAGAAGTATTTAAATGCTAAAAAAATCGCAATGGAGAGCTAAATCACAATAACTGGTGTAAGATGCTGCTCATATACTTATCATAAAAGGCTTACATGTTTTGTTAGAAATGCACAATTTAGAATCTTATTAGTATATGAGCATCAAATTTTGGAAAAAGAACTCGAAAACCATTTGGAAAAGTAAATATAAGAATATGAAAATGTGCCAAATACGAAAATGACGCCCTCCGCCTAGGTTTATTTAAATCACCACCTAGGTGCCACATTTTCACTCCGAAAGAAAAAATTCAAAAGTACACGTTTCTGTGGAATTGGACTTAATAAGTTAAAAGAGCCTAAAATGTAGCTTTTACTTTTTCTACCCAATTTTCACTGATCATTACTCATCAGAGTATTTTTTACCTTAAACCGTGAAGTTTGAATAGCTAAGAATTTCAAGGTGAGCAGAAGAGTTAAGGATTACATAATACGGACAATGCTGCCAACATAAACAGTGGAGTTCATTCCTATTGTTTTTAGCCCAACAATACCTTTAACATTAAATAATTTCTGGTATTAAATTATTAGCTAAACAAATGCATACCGAAGCGTGGTCATTAGGCATAAACCTCAATTAAATGTATTCAAGACATCAGATGAGTTACACTCTCAGACAGTAATTTCTGACTTCACTGTTTTATAAATGGTTATTATGCTAATATTAATGGCCTATGAACAATTCCCAATATTTCTATTATAATTACATGTTTATGTTAGTGATTTGCTTTACTTTCTTGTATTTATTTCATAGTTTGTCACTTTGGCTATGTTAACGTTTGCCAAGACAGAACTGCTAGAAACTATGCAGTTAAGTTTAACAAAGGACACCCTTCAATGTCTGCAATAACCTTGAGTATTTGTAGTTTTCCTTTATTTCTTGTGCGTGCATTACGGTTACAAGTGCTTGCTCAGTAAAAGTCCGTAATATTTACCAAGCAGGGTATTTTTTTTTTGTGTTCACGAGTCACCTGATCAATATACAATGAAACTGCGTGATATGGTGATGCTGAACGCAAGATCTGGCGCCAAATATTAGCCAACCAGCATTTAGAAAGCTTAAGGCAGACATCCTGCCTCGTGGGCTATTAAACAGATCTAATTACAGAAGTTACACTGTCTTCCCTGTCTTTCCGACAAGTACTCCACGTCGCATTAAGTAATAACTCCGCGCTGGAATTTCAAAATGCGATGTATGAGTAAAATATTAATAAGTACTACAATGTAATTAGTATTCTACTCAATTGTTGCGATATATATACATATATATAAAGTGTTTCTCAAGTATATAAAAGTGTTAAGAGAAATTTTCAACATCGTTGTTTGACGAGACGACTTCACCTACAGCATTTGATGTTTCATCGACCAATAAATATATCAGTGAAAAAGGATCGTTCTCCTATTTTCAATTCTAAACAAGTGTGATAGCTCCGCCGAGGCGGCGGAGGAATCAACATCTTCATAAAAGGTGCGTGACATATATACAGGTCCTGACGGTGGACTCGCTCTCAATTTCTGTAAGCTGTCGGTTCTTACTCATTTAAGTGAGCATATACAAAGTGTCTTTTCCGCGCCAAACATAAATTTACTGTAATTAAATCATAACAATGTGGGTAGTATAAGCATTAACAAAGACATATAAAACGCGACAACTCACACTTTATTTGGCATGTAATTAATTGTCTTTATTATACGGTATTTTAATCAAAATCATGAGAGCCATTTTTGAGAAAATCAAAATTTTGGAATATTTGTCCATTAGAAGTGGAGTTTGTAGTGCGGGGATTTTCTGGAGAAAATGACGTGGAATATGGAAACAGAGCGTTCCCAGACTCATGTTTCTAGAGCATAATTTCTTCGTCTACGTGTGATGAATGTGTCCTGCAATTTTTATTAATCCTGTATAGTAGTTAAAAAAGGAATTGTGTTCCATCCAAATATTTAGCTCCAAGATATCGAGGGAAATATGTGTTTTGAGGTCTTCTAAATAAACTTGAACATGGTCCTTCTGTGGTGTGTGTGTTTGTGTTTGTGTGTACATATATATGTGTGTGCATGTGTGTGTGAACAGCATAGCTCCAATGTCAGTTAGATACCAACCAATATTGAAGCACAGAATTTTCTAGGGATATTATACGAATATTTTCAAGATAAATACCACATGCCAAATTGCTCTTTATATGGACCATTTCTCAAAATATTTGATTTTCTCTAAAACGGCTGTAACGATTTTATATTTTTTATGTTAAATGAAATATTTATCATCAATTTTTTGGACATTGCTTTTGAAACTCTGACCATTCTAGCAGTCTTTTGCATAGAAGATAAACCATAAGAGAAAGAGAAAATATTATTGGAAAAAATGTAGATATCGTTAAAACACACATTTATGCCAAGTATATTTTTTTCGGTAGAGTTAATCTTGCCAAGATATTCCTAATTATTGATTTCAATTTTAAAACATGCATGTATAATCATTATTTTTTTGTCCTGTTTAAACAAAGAAATCGCAAAGTCAATGGACTACATGACGACCGGCTCTTGAAAGAGTGTAGTCTGGTGTATTCCCTTAGTCCCGCGTATCTACAAGGTGGTCTGTGTGATTCTGTGAGTATATGTGTGTATGTAGCATATTTCTGAATATGTGGCCCACAATTTTGTGCATCTACCTATCCACCCACCCGCTTGCCCACCTACTTACCTACCTGTCTGTTTGCCTTTCTACCTATACTTACATGCAACATATACACATACATAGTATATAAAGCGAAGCACACCCTCAAAGTTCTGAGCCCAGAAAACACACCAAATCTTCTGGGATTCAACCATGGTACCTCGTTAACCTACATTACACCACCCACATATCACCAGTTCTTTTGAACACTCTATGCCGATATATTTAGCAATACATTTTCGCATATAATTACTATTCAACTTATATAATTAGAGTTTGAAATGGGGAAACCATCGACAAATGAGCTAACTATAATAATACTTAGAATACAACTTCAATATTTATAACCCCGGCATTGAGACACAGGCCATGAAAGAAAATGAATAATTAAGAACAGAGAAATCAGAAATCACTTGCGCCGGGATTCATCAAATTTCTCAAGGAACGAAGTATTGTCCAAGTCGATGGCGTCAACCATGTCCGTCCCAAATGAAAGTTATTCGTACCGGTAGCCTTTGGTTTCAATGAAAGCACATTACTTCAAATCCTATACCGAAGGCTTTAGTGCGTGCGTATTCTTCTTACAAGCTTATATCATAATGAAATTAAAAATAAATAGAGTGCTATTTGTGGACGCACTTTAACTGCAACAGTCCTTACTATTCCATTCTATACTGGACGTGAAAGACTGCTTAATTTTGCACAGAGGCCTCTTTATCAAGCTTGACGTTTTCCGCGGGTTTGAATCCGCAACCTTGAGAATCAGAGGAATCCGAACCTGGACCATGGAGGATGGCATGATGAAATTATTTCACCTAAGTAAACAATATCGGAATTACCTCTTGGAGTGACTACAGAATATCCTCATATATGTGATCACAAACGGCAATCTCCACTGGTTCTGCGAGTTCAATTTATACATCCATATCAATTACAGAGAGTAATTATTATGAATTTACTTGCCTAACCATGTATGAACATTACAAGTTTTTGTAATTTTCCCTGCCTGCGCCTGCCTACCTCACCAGGTAGAGCTGTCAAGAACGTACGTTTAGCTCGCTCGTTTGATAAGGTATATAACGAGAACGCTCGTTTCTTTGAGCCCAAATCTTTCGAAAAGCAACAACGAATATACCGAACTACGGTTAAGTTTCTGTTCCATACGCCCTCTCGTGGGAAATGCCTATTTACTCGCTGGAGTATTCCCTTGTTCAGCACCGCCGGTGCGCAGGAGTTGCGTCCCGCAGGAACTCTTTTATATTCCAGTAAATCTGCTGATATGTGGCTGTTGCTTTTAAGCACATCTATAAACCACCAGCCTTTGCCGGGTATGAACCCACGGCCTTTGTGTCATGAAGATGAATGAATAGGCGTGCCTCCTAGTTTGACTTGTACTTTCGCCGTAAGCAAACCCGTTTTGGTTTTTTAACACAGGGAGAATATGAAACATGCTGATCCATTTCATCATATGCAGATGTTTTGAAAAATTCTGCACGACGGAGTCATTACTTTATAAATGATCTTGGCAGATCTAAGAGATATTGTCACTTCATGGTTGGTCATTACTAATCACACCCGCAGCAATAACTTCTAGCATCTTCTAAATACATATAATGCTAAAGAAGTTCCTAATGTAAGTTTATATTTTCTGTAATTTTGTGACCCACACACACACCTGCTATTTGTAATGCCAGCAACTATTCTTCAGAGGTTTTTCACCATAACTTAAGTCCTCTGTGCTGCCTCTTGTTCTCAGAGCAGAATGTCAGGCTTATCAAAAAATACTTGTAGAGAAGATAACAAGACTTGGTTTCTCTACTCTCAGCACATAAGCAGTATTTTTTTTTTTTTGCACTGTGCGCAGCTCGCGCGATTGAGGATCGTCAGCTGGGCGTGCTTTAGGTTATTAAATGGAAACCCCGGCATTTCATCTTCATTGGATATAAGTACACAAACTTCACATCAGACAAATAAAAACAGAATTGCTACTGAACTAAAAGAACAAAATTAACTTAAATATTTTCAGCTTAATCAATAAGAAAGAGAGTATGCGGTCACACAACACTGTAGTATTAGGTTCCGCACTCCTTCCACCATCCCTTAAAACTTCTTATCTCCATTAACCAAAAATAATTTCACTGCAACGGAAGCGAAAATCCATAGGTACCTTTAAATAGTGGTGATACTTAATGTAATAAACTTATTAACAAGAGTTTATAATAGTGTGTGACTAGATTAGCTAAATTGGATGATCGGGAATAAAAAAGGCTTAAAATAGCCTTCGCACAAAATATCAAAAATCAAATTTAGTAAATATATTTCTAGACATGTTTTATATATTTAGAATAAAATGAACTGTCATCATTGCGCAAATTTATTCTGTTTTATTTCAGATTATGTGTCAAAGGTCCGTGAAAATGAGTTACATAGTTCACTAATTTTATTACCTTCTCTAGCCTCGTATGTACAGTGTACATAGTGGGTAGAGAAAAGTATTGTATTCCACCCAAAAATACGATGTCGTGATTTCACCGGAAATATATGAATCCGAAAAAAATATTTTTAGAAAAAGGTATATGTGTGTCTGTCGGAAATATATGAATCCGAAAAGTATATTTTTAGAAAAAGGTCTATGTGTGTCTTTGGACAGCATAGCTCAATAACGAAAAGTTCGTTAAATACCAAACTTGGCATTTAGGTTTAGTATCTTCCAAGGTTGAGACACGATGACACGATTCAAGAAAAGTGTGCAATTTGTGTCTAATTTTTGTTACATTCTGTATACATTGTATGTACAGAGAAGATAAATTTCAATGTATGTGTCATTTTTCTACACGTATTTTAATAGTACTGTAGTACTTTTATTGAAACTAATATAAACTATGTATTTTAACACCAGATTAAAGAGTATAGTAAAAATAAAAATGTTGGTCAAAAATTATTACTTATGTCTCTATGAATTTTAAAACACGCTTTGTAATAATTTGTCTTAGAAAAACACGTGAAAAGGTTTGATAAAAACTTATAAAATCCACCAGATTTAGACATCTCACCTGTGGGTACTCGCAATAAGCAGGATATGTATGAAATACAAATTTTCGGTGCACAGAGAAACAAAATGAATCTGCAAAATCCTCCATTTAATATTTTAAATGCCATGCATTGCACTTGTTTTTGGAGGTTTAAATTTCGGAATCATGCACTTCGTAGAATCCGATGCAGAATTGCCTTGGGGAATCTGTAACAATACTTAGTAGTAGAAGTGGTGATGGTGGAGGCGGTGGCCGCGGCGGTTCAGTTGAGGAATTTTCACGTACAATCAGCATAAAATATCCCTGCTTCGGAATTAAGTTCAAACTTTGATCCATTTTTCTATAACAGCTAATTTGATGTTTTAGTGCACTAAGATGTATTGTATCTTATCCTACATTTCACTGGACAAAATTCCTCTCCACAATTTAATCGAAAAGCAAATAAGCATACTACATTCATATTCTCCCTAACACTGGACTGAAGGGTAAAGAAGAAATATTCTCCGAGAGAACTCTTGTACTAAAATTAACCTTAAGCGAACTGGATGATTTCAGTTGATGATGATGATGATGATGATGATGATGGACATACTTCTGTAACGACGATTTTAATGGAGGTTATCGGCTAACTGCATATATCTCGGATTTCTAGAGTTGCCTGCCTCTACCGCACAGATTAGATGTACTTTGGTGACGCTTTTTATTAGGTTCTCAAGAGGTAGAGTCGTTTTTTACCTGCAGTAATGGATTCGTGATTTCTGAGCCTACTTGAGCTAAAGCAGTTCCACAAATTTGCGGAGATGGAGGCACATAATAGCGAATCTTGGAAATGATGTTATTTGTGAAGGAGAAGGTATTACCAGTGGTGATCGAAAACTTTTCAATTTGAGAGCAGAGGAGTTTGAAAGATATGGATTAACGCGACTCCGTTTCTTTACATACCGTAATGCATACGAGATTGACTTACCAACTCAATCTTCTCCCTAGAGATCAGGTCCCTTTAAACATTTTTCTCGATTTTATAGGTATCACTAATTCGTTCACTTACCTCATTCTGCTCCTTTGTAAATAAAATGAAACATTAATTACATTTCTCTAAGGGATTTTTGCCCATACTTCTCAAGAGGAATATGTTCTTACTAATATTTAAAAAATATGTGCAGGGAAATCTAGTAGGTAATATAACATTTTGCTTGTAACGTTATATACGTATATATTTGCCTTATTTCGTGATCGTCATTTGTTTTTAAGGTTAATTTCTTCTGCTCTCGATAAGAAATTTGTGTACTTAGGGATGTACTGTCTGCCGTTTGAGTTTTCCGCATTTGTATCTTTGAACAGGTTTCCTTAGTCTTATTTTGGGTAGAAATGCGATTTGGAATTTCGACATTAATACTGAAAAGTGTCTGATTTATACAAGTATTACTTTGTTTATCTAATAAAGTATTCTGTGATGAATGTTTACTCGTCTCATATTGATCCTCTGTAGATTGAAGATGAAAAACAGGACATGTTCTGCGGCTGCGGCACAAAGGTTGAAAATTTATAGACAGTTTCCCAGAAGGCATAATTCCGTAAGAAACACCCAATGTTAAACATCCACCATGTTAAAATATGTAGCAATATGTATATACTTAGGCAATAGAGTAAATATTGTAATGTTGTAACATTTAAATTAATAATATAGGGACGGCCAGATAGGTTTGGAGTTTGTATTTTGTCATTGCTATGTCCACGATCATAAAAGTGCTTCGAAGAAAGAAGTGAACTTCTGTATGTGGATAGCATTGCTGATGTATGGAAAGTTGTTTGCTGAAAACAATAGGCTGTGAAGCCTGGAGGAAGTATATCTGCCCACTGGCTTTTTTAGGTAAAACGTCGTGTCCGCTTACAGAGAAGCATACGTACTTAGTCACAGAATCAACCAAGATGCTCAAAGATAAGTTCGAAGTGTTACTTTATCGTGTGTAAATCTTCAGAAAGAATTTTCTTTGAAGCAGAAAGTGAACGTTTATGAACTTCAAGTGCACAGCTAACGCAGGTTCATTAGCGGAAGTGCTCTGTTATCCTAGCTATCAGCAAACGGCAAAGCTGCTGGAGATTAAAATAAAAGAGAAAGTGGCAGAAATATCCTACTTAGCTGTGTTAGAGCTGCTAACATTAACGGATGTTAAACTTTTAACAGAACGTGGAAGTGATTTAAAGTTGCAGTTAACGCAACTTCTGTTTCATCGAAGAATGCTAGCGCTGTGTTGCACTTCTGGAGAAGTTAGCATCATCGCGCTATTGTATTAACTGTTTAACAAGCGTTAGAATTTGTAAAAGAGCTGTCGCAAACCAAGATGTTGAGTATCTGGAGGTTTTGAATGCCGTTCATAACCGCAGAAGACTCGTGCATCATAAAGAATTTGAAAACATTCAAAAGCAAGAATTTAAAAAGCGATATATGTACACTGTCCAAAATTGTCGTGAGTCAGTTTGAAGAGAAGTTTCCCCGTTGAATTTCTTCACGCAAGGAGCAGTACCTTTTTTGGGATCTGCTTAATGATTAATTAGTGATAAGTTGATAACATACGTTCTGTAGTTTTTTGTAGCGTTCACCACTCAGTTAAGTCGTTCTATGCGCTTTTGAATGTGGTATTAGTATTGCCGTAGTTGGTGGAAAAACCTGGAAGACACACGTACATTTCAATTGAATTGCTCTCGGGCCTCCTCTCAACTTACCTTTTTTCCTGTAATTTAAGCTCTTCTGCTTTTCTGAACTCCATAATTCTTCTATACTTAGTAATCAGTTTATAATTAAAATATTTACCAACGGTGAAACTAGATTCTTCAGTTTATATTGCTACTCTAACCTCTAACAATTAGGAAATATGGCAATAAAATTGTCTATGAAGTAGTTAGTTGTCTGCTAGTGAAACGGGGAGGGCCTGAAATGCATAGTCAGAAGCGTATCAAATTGCATTCAGAAGCCGCAAAGTTTGGTCACCACCTTCTCAAAAACTCTAGTTCGCAACTGTCTGATGTCAACAAAATGTTACTTAATTAATTCCTAAAAAAGCTTGCTAAAAGTAAGCGTTTTAGCACCATGTAAAGCTTTCAATTTAACGTTAACGAAAAAAGCTTTCTGAGTATTTTTATCATAGGTTCGTGAAACCGAAACTTACTGTGCAACAAAAAGGTCTAAATGCAGGACACAGAGGAAAACCTTCTACAGCGGCAAATTATGTCAGACCTTTTGAGTTTCCTTACCTCTAGGAAAAAAGGAGATGGGAAAAGGAACAAAAAGCACGTACCTTTAACTGTTTATATTCTCTCTTCTCCATATGCTCCGTACACACGTGTAAAACTCACGCACGAATACACAGCTCTACTGCTTTAATGGGCTCTTGGATAAAATAAAGTTTTTCCGAGCAACTTTGTGGGAAAACATTCACAAAAGCAAATAAGCAAGGGGAAATGGAGGCTCGGAGAATAGAGGGGGAAAATCTCAATTCTTCTAATAGCCTTAATCTTGTGGCTGTGCTTAGCGTTATGGTCCCCTGCAGAAACATTTGTTGAGACTTTACATTTCTCACCGCATTCATTGGCGTATTCTTACTCACACTTTACAGTATAGACTAACAAAGAAGTGATTCCATACTGGGTGCAAGAGGTATACATGTCACATTTTAAACTGAAATATGTTCCATGGGTACAATAAGAGTATTTGTAGGCCGCCTTATAGAGCTTTCATAGATTTTTTAGATAAACCCTTCAAGGTGACGCATTTGTGAAATCTGGAAGATGGACAATATGTAAGACAACTTATTGAAATTTATATCAGTTATTATAAACAATAATGATATGTTTGCCATATATCATAATTCCAGTTTGCATGGTTACTTAAATAATAATTTTCACTGGCTAAATTTTCTGTTCACATACAAATAAGCCATATAATGCAGTTTTTTCTTCTAAAAAGAAACTTAAAACAATTAAGTTTACAAAAAATGAGTTCATAAACACGTGGGTCAAGTTTTATTTTTTATATTAGCCCTAATTAGTATAGAAAAATTATTAGTTTTCGTACTCTCCAAAGCTCTTGATTTTTCAAAATTTAATAATTTATTCCTCAAACCAGGATCATTATTTCGATAAACCATATGACCAATTTTGTTAATTGCTTTTGAGAGACAGTATAATAGCTTTGAAACAAACTAATGAAACATTGCATAGTGTGGAGAATTTTGGGTATGGAAATGCGGTGGAAAAGGTTTGCGAGATAACAAACTTTAAAATTCGGCGTGTCTATTAATTGGCATGCGACTAAGCATTTATATTTTCAATTAATTGATATTTAAAGTGCGCCAGGTGGGAGAAAGGGATATATTTTCTTAAAGTTTAAAATATATACCTATCATTATATTATAAAAATAAGCCTTTTTAGTTGTTCACAACGTTTGGCAAAACTTTACAGATGCGTCCTCTTTTTAACTTAGAAATGTTAAGGTAATGCATCTAAGAAATTTGGTAAACCCACAATAATTAATTTATCCTGTCAAAAATTTCCCAGATGTTACACACAATAATACTGATATTACAAAAATTCTAACTTGCATGGTTACTTAAATAAAAAAACAAACTGCTTAATTTCATTGTTGTAATACTAATGCTCCACACAACACATTTTTAAAATATTGATATAAAATTCAAATACTATAGAGACGAGTTTACAAATAGATCATTTATACATTGAGTTCCAATTATTATGCAAAACGTTTTACTTCTTATACATCAGAGAACTCTTGAATTTTTAAAATGTATAATTAATTTCTTCAAATTGGTGCATTGTTTCAACAAACAATATGGTCATTGTCTGTATTGTGTTTTTGAGAGGCAATAGCGTTTTCTGAAACATATTAGTAAAAAATGTCACCGTGTGAAGCATTTTGAGTATGGAAATATGCTTAACGAAAGGTTTTCGAGAAAACCAGGTTTAAGCTCGATGAGCCTGTTAATAATCATGCACATGTCCATTTATAGCTTCTGTTAATTAGTAGTTCAAACACGCCAAGCGGAAAAATTATGTCTTTTTTAAGATTTAGAACTCTGGTGTTTTATTATGAAAATTTATGTTGTTTTATTTTTCACGATTTTTTATCAAATTTTGCAGACACATCTATTTAAACTTAGCAATTTGGGATGCATATTTTACAAAAAAAAAAACTTATGTTCTATTTTCATATGACTTTCTCTACCTGTTCTGCACACTAATTTTACAAATGATTATTCATATATTTACAGCATGCTAATCGAGACAAGCATTAGCAGAAATTTTCTTATTACGCAATACACAAATATTTTAGGAGTTATGGCTATGTGAAACAATTGAAATTCGCATCTCTTTGCGTGACCAGAAGTAAAACAGAAGAGGTAAGAAATTAAAGATAACTTCCCGCTTGAGAAATCTTTAAGTGGTTTAAAATTGAAACCAACAACAAGGAATATCTTGGAAACGGTCAACTCTACAAAAAATGTATATGGCATAAACTGTGTGTTTTAATGATATGTATAGTTGTTGTGTAAGCTTTTGTCGCTCTTTTACGGCTTAACAGTTGCACAAAGTTCAGCCAGAATGAAGAGGCGTTAAGAGCCTATTCCCTCAAATTTTAAGATATATATATATATATATTTCGTTTGTCGTGAAAATATATTAAATATATGTCATTTTAACCAAAATTCTTACAGCCATTTTTGAGAAAATCAAAATTTTCTAAACATGTTGCTCGTAAAGGATAGTTTGTATTGGGGGGATTTTCTTGAATCTTCGTGACGCACCCTTGGAAGATACGACTTTTTTTTTTTTTTAGCTATGCTGCCCACAAACACATATAACACATACACCCACGGAATTATTTCTAAGAATTTTTTATTTTAGATGCAGGGGGTTTCAAAATATGTATTTCCGGTGAAATGCCGATATCGAATTTTTTGATAATTACAATATCTTCTCTATCTACTATGTACATTTTACATATGTGGTAGAGAATGTAAAAACTGTTGCCTTGAAGTACTGGTATAGGTATGATTAAGAAATAGAGTATATGAAGAATTAAATGAAAATTATTGTAAATAAGTGTGCTTGATGTTATGAGGTAAAAAGCTGTTATAGACCTTTAAGTTTAATGCTTGTAATAAATAAGATTAACGTTGCTTCTTTCATCTTAAGGCCAAAGTCGGCTATGAAGCTCTAAGGACTCTGAGCGAACGTGCATTGTGCATTCCCGTTAACATTTGTAGGTGTAGTAAGGTCAATAAGAACGATGAATAGAAACAATAAAAAAACAAAAAAGAGTACGGAAGAAGCAAAAATGTGATTACTCTTAACTTGGGAAATTGCAAAAAGTGAAGTTATTGTACTATAGGCTTACTTCTAGAAACATGAAAAAGTGAAATGAATTTGCAACCGCTTTCTTGAAATTTACGGAAAATGTGTTCGACTTAATTTGCTTTGATCCAATAATTGGTAAGGTAAACATACAAAAACAATTCTTAAGCTAAAAACACAATTAACCCATTATTTTATTATACAAGAACATTATCTGTTAATACAATATTTAATTTTCATAGTATATATTCTGGCGTATAGAGTGCTTATTACTCCTTCTTGCTACCATTGACTTTTAATAGGATTTATATCAAACTAGCTCATTATTATTATTATTATTATTATTATTATTATTACTATTATTACCCACGATATTAAGAATATACGTTCTCACGTTGGATATTTTTTCATATAAAATTTACTACAAGGACTTCCTAGAACTATCTGACATAACAAAGAATGCACAAAAACTTTGGGTAAAAACCTATTTATTTCTCTAAATAGTCTCCCTTCAGCTCGATACACTTTTCCCAGCGATGTTCAATAGTTTCGATACCCTGTGTATAGGGAGAACTATCGAGGTCTACAAAATAGCCATCAACTGCAGACTCCACCTCTTCATTATATGGCAAATCTTCTACCACCAAGTCTTTTCTTCTAGTGTGGAAACAGAAGATAACCAAAGGGGGTAAATCCGGTGAATAGAGTGCATGGGGAAGCAAATCTTTCTTCAACCCATTGATTTTGGCCATGGTGATAATAGATGTGTGAGCTGATGCATTGTCTTGATGAAACAACATTTTCTTTTTCGCTAAATGCGGCCGTTGTTGCTCGATTTCATCTCTCTAAGGGTGTAACAAATTCGCATAATATTCGCCATTGATTGCTTTTTCTTTCTTGAGATAATAAATGAAAATTATGTCGCGTGCGTCCCAGAAAACTGACGCCATGACCTTGCCTACAGATGAAATTGTCTTCGCTTTCTTTGGAGCCGATTCTCCCCTTTCAATCCACTGTTTTTATTGTTCCTTCGTCTCAGGTGTGAGGTGATTGGCCCAGGTTCCATCTGTTGCTATGAATCAACGAAAAAACGCAGCTCTATTGTGTTGCCAAACACTCGACTGAAATATCCTCACGTCGCTGTTTTTGTTCTATTGTGAGCAAACGTGGTACCCATCTTGCACACAACTTTCTCATATCCAAATTTTTAGACAGTATGCGATGTCAGAACTTTTTGAAATGCCTGCAATGTCTACTAGCTCGAGCACTTTCAGTCGACGGTCATCCAATACCATTTTTTTATTTTCTTTACAATTTCTGGACTGGTAACCTCATTTTGTTAACCACTGCGATGCTCGTCTTGGTAGCTCGTACTGCCGCGCTTAAAGTCTGACACCTGAAGTAGCAGACTCCCCCAAAGTAGAAACTAGGTCAGCTTTAATATTCGTTGGACTAAGACCTTTCAAATGAAAGTATTGTATCACATAACGATGCCCAGTTTTATCCATGTTTACAAATTCGCTGAGAGCATTCACTAACTGTGGCTGCCAAACAAATGCTAAAACATGTAAAATCGTCAACCTTCAAACTTAAGCTCTCTAAGGTTTATACTTTTTAACATTGATGCTCTTTGAAACAACAACTGCTACCTATACGTCAGGTCGGGTATTTCTGGGACAGCCTAAGTATGTTTTCAGGTTACAATTCTTTAATAACATACGGTAGTATTTAAATGCTGGTTTTGCTATTATTAAACAAAACTGTTAATACAAAATCTAAATCTTCTGAATAAATAGCTTTATTTACAGGATGTTCATAATGGCCATCATGTTGGTTTCTCTTCAAATTGAGCTTAATCCTCCTTCCTTTCAGAAGCAGCTGCAGGCATATTATCCTTAACGCGTTGGTAGTGCAGCTGCTTACCAGCGGAAGACCTGGGTTTGATTCCCGGTACCGGCATGGGAACTTTTTCCCCGCTGGGAGACCTGGCCCGGGGTGCACTCAGCCTCGTGAGGTCCCTGGGTGGGGGGAGGCCCAATTGAGGAGCTACTTAATGGAGAAGTAGCGGCTCCAGGTCATGAGGACCACATTAACTGGCCGGGGAGGTTCGAGGCGCCGACCATGTCTCACCCTCCAATATTGCACCCCATTCATGACGGCTGTCGTGGACTGAGATGGGGGGGGCGGCGCAGCGGCCGGGAGGTAGGCCAAGATCCCTTGTGAGCTGACGTGCCATGGAGTTAGTTTTAACAGGCATACTAACTTCTACAGACGAGCCGGTTACCATAGCAATTGCATCAATGATGCTAGGATATAAATATAAATTTCCTCTGCCCCTTCAGCCATCCCCAAAACATGTAAGTATTCACTGGTTGTCAGTATGGCCAACTGAACAAAGTGAATAATAAGATTCAGGTAGTATTAATGTTGTATGTAATGCGAGTTGATATACAACTGAATACAGTTTAAAACGACAGCTAGATATTAGCAGGTATTTACGCTGTAAGAAAATAACGTTTGTACAAACTGACTATACGGCATGGGAGAATGCTTCCGATACAACACGGAAATGTGCTTATACTTGGTTTGTTCATTGGTGTACATAATATTATTTGAAACGATGTTCTTCATATGCAAACAAAATTTCCAAAAAGTGCACCCAAATATGTACAAACAATCAAAGTAGGCGTTCTACATGCACTAGCATGTGTCGGGGTATGGTAATAAAGACAAATACGTTTTTTAAAAGAATTCAAGTTTACCGTACAAATAATCGTATTTATTGCAATTGCAATAGTACTGACATATATCTGAAGATATTAAATTCTATTTACAGTGTTCAGTTCGCTTTCACTACGAGAAAATAAGAAACAATTATTTTTCAAATGTTTTCCGGCAGTAATTTATTCCTTTTTTCAACGAAAATTTATTTGTTGAGAGAAAAGGATCTCTCTGCATCACAAAACTTACAGTCCGTCAATTATGATAGATGAATGTCTACACTACGGCGTGGTTCCCCTGCAGCACTTTACTGATTAAGTGATTACTCTCAAATTTAGTAGTTCAGTATTCCTGTTCGTACGTTCTTCAGTCTGTTCTTCACATCAATGATATTGAAACCCTCGCCAATGTTATTAACCAGATAAACTGATACAAAGGTAGGGTTTTACTTGCAAGTTTTTTTCTTCTTTGCCTCTTGGTCAGTTTAACAGCTCCGGAAAGTTTGGAAATGCACAACTCGCAGACTGACAACAGACTTGTATACAAAGAACAAAGAAAATACCTAAACTAAGGTATATGCACAACATATGCACTAATACCCAAAATATGCCTTAATGCCCAAAACATGCAGTTTTTTTTAAGCTTCTTAATCTCGCATGAAACGATTTTTATAGTGTTTAACGCCCGCTTTAACTGCTTGTGGCACCGCAGGTTATTATATTGATGATACATGAATGGAGATGGAACACCGGTGGAATACGATGGCGGGGGAAACCAGAGAACCCGGAGAAAACCCGCCGCTGCGCCGCTTTCTCCACCACAAATCTCGGCCACGACTTGACCTGCATGAAACGATAATTATCAACTTTCAATGAGACACTACCTTTCAATGTGAGCATTCGTTTGCACATATTCCTACACACTAGAGAAAACAAAGTCCTTAGCGCCGTTACTTACCAACCAGGAGCCCCGAGTTCTATTCCCGTATTGGAATGCGGATTTTCTCCCTCTGCCTGGGAGACTTGGTCACAGAGACCCTCAGCCATTTGAGGTACCTGGAGGCCCAATTGAGGAGCTAGTTGAAAGAAAAGTAGTAGCCCCAAGATGCGTGGACCGCATTACCGGCAGGGAGGGACTCGGAGCTCTAACCATGTCCCATCCTCCTGCCCTGCATCTCACTCATTGCGCCAGCAATGGGCAAATGTGGGAAACGCAACGGTCGGGCGGTAGGCCTTGGGCCGACTTCGAGAAATTTGCGCCACAGAACTTAGTTTCAGTTTAGTTTAGTTTATTGAAGGCAACATTAAGAAATAGAGATACACCTTAGACTTGTGAAAGAGATAAGAAACCCACAGAAAGTTTCATCAGTGCATTAGTTTAGTGTAAATGCAAGCTGTTGCATGCTATAATTATTATTGTGTAGATCCTGTTAATTTTTCCACAATTTCATTGCCGTATGCCTACTTACATTTAGTTTTATTTACATATCAGAAATATAGGAAATGTAAAACTAATAGCATCTGTGCAATACTAACAAAGTTGCCAAAATGTGAAGCTTACAACATCTCCGCTCGCTGAAGTTCAATGCTCCGCATACCATGAAAGAGAACACCTCTATTAAACACTGAATATAATCCAGGTTTTGCTAAATTAATTCTACCTGCTGCTATATTAATGGCTCGGAATAGATTTAAAGCCTGCTTTAAGATTTTAAATGTTGTTAATCATGTCACAAGCTAAGTGGATAATATATAATATATAAAGCTATACTTCTAGCTGGTGAAATGAATTTTGAATTTAATATATTTTGCCTGATGTAATCGCATAGCACCTATTTTGTCCATAGCCGTGTGTGAAGCATACCGCTTCTCTAGCACTGTAGATTTGCTATTTTCTTGTTTACTTTTTTTTCTTTAGATTTTTGCCATTGGATCTAAATGGCAGAGATTTCGAATGTGGATAGAAAAGCACATTGTTTAGCAAAAGTTTATGAAATTGGCCATAAGGCTGGTTTGGTTTGGAGAAAGAACAATGGAGTTCACTCCAGAGTGTTTTATGTCACTTAAACAGCTTTTTCAGGAGTATTTTTTTCGATCTGAATAGTATGAATGAATGAAAGAATATGTGCATTTATTGAACCTTCACTACGTTCACATGGATATTCATCAATTACACGCTCCCACAGACCAAGCGTGCTTTTCCAATGACCAAAATAATAAGGAATATTAAAACAAAAACAAAAACTAAAAGGACAAAGATGTTCAAACACAGCAACTTAAAATAAGAACTGAAGCTTTCCTGGCGACGTATTAATTCAAAATCTTCTCAGGCTTCTAACCGGTAAAAACTTGGCTTGACACCAACGTTTCGAAGAAGTGCTTCTTCCTCGTCTTCAGGGTGAACTGATGGATCGAGCTTGCGGAGACTGGTATTTATATGAGCTGGAACGAAGCTAACATCTGATTGGTTGGCGTGATATTATGGCTTTTTTTTTTTTTAAAGGGGAGACAGTAACAGAGTTGGAAGGTAGAAAGAATGGCTTATCTCGCCATTGGGTGAAGTTCGGGAATGGGTTGGGAAGTGTTGGAATCAAGGAGATTGATCGGGATGGTGAAGTTCCACTGAGTACCCTCGTTAGTGCGGGAGTTTACTGTTGGCCGAACTAAGCGGCAGCCCAGCAGAAGTGGAAAAAGGGTTACGGGTGACAGACATGACCGAGGCCCTGTCTGCCACCCGGGGAGTTAAGGAAGGTTTAAAGGGAGTTATAGGTGTTTCTTTATTTGTGACTATTTTGTGCTTTTCTTTTTCGACCTTGATAAAGGCTTGTCAATGTGTGTGGTTTGTCCCAAAGGAGGAAAGTTTTCGTCTAGTTGGCCCAGGTCGTTGGAGTGTGTTGAAGTCCTGTGGTCAAGTGGTGTGAGAAGTTCTGTTAGTGTTGGGGATATGAAAGGGGAGAATGTCAGTGCAGTCAAAATATTAATGTCTGTAGTCTGTTTGTGGGTACGTGTGCTGTGTTTGGTGTCGTGAGTGCCGGTCAGAAGTTTGGTGTTTAGTATGGTTGTCAGTCTAGAGAGGCCTTCGTCCAGGAATTTTTGAGTGGCGGCTGCGTTGAGTTGTGAATTGCAGCTGGTGGTGAATGTCCTGTGTATTTGCTGTTGCGGTGGTCATCTACTGTAAGTCCTGGATTCCGGCCTCAATGTCGTGTAGTCTGCGTGGTGTTGTGGTTTGTGTCTCGGTGATGGCGGTGGTGATGGCAGTAAGCGCCTCCTCCAATAGAGCCAATCGGGTGCTGATGTGCAAGACCTCGGAGTGGAGGTCCAGCACGGCGTCCTTCAAGGTGTCGGTTGTTGGCGCTGCTGGTGTCAACGGAGTGATCATGTTTGGTGTCTGTGGAGTGCTGATGGTTTACGTCTCTGGAGCGGTGATGGCTGCTGGTGGAGTCCTCGTGTTCTCTGCTGTTGGTTGAGCGGCGGTGGCTAGCGTAGAGCGTTGCAAGCGGCGGCTACGAGGATAAAGGGGGCACTGCGCCTGTCCTGTGTAATGGCCGAAGCCATCACAGGTGGCGCAGTACCTACGTCGGAGCCTGAGATCATGTGCTGTACATGAGGCGGTGGATGTTGGAGCGCCACAGTGGAGGCACCGTGGATTGTCGGAGCATGCTTCACTGGAGTGGCCGAATTGGCAGCAGCGGCGGCATGGAGTAGGCCGGGGTTCTCGGCTAGCCTCAATGCTTAGGCGCCGCCCAAACATGGGCAGGCCCTCGTGCAAAGCAGCCTCGAGGTCCCCGGCAACGGCGAATTCCAGTCTCACCAGAGGTGACCAACCTTTGCAAGACATTATCCTTGTGGCCCTCATTGCTGAGGGCCAGCATTGGCGTGCGGCAGCGGTGACGAGCCTGATTGGGAGATCTCTAGGTACCCCTCGGATTACCGCACTGTGTTTCTTGTGAAGTAGCGGCGGTGTCGACTGCGGTGGTAAAGGCTGTGGTGTAGTTGGTGCTGCGCTGGTATTTGTAAGCGGCGAAGTTGCAGAGGCCGACAATTGCGGGTGCAATTGCCGGGCTTCTTCGGCGGTGGCAGAATGGGTTGCCGGCAACTGCGGTTGCAAATGCCGGTAGTCGGCCAAGGCGAGAGGCAGTTAGGGAGAAATGTCTATTGAGTCCGGAGACTGCGAGTGCAGTTGCCGGGCTTCTGCGTGGGTGACTGGATTGTGTGGCGGCCGCTGCGTTTGCAGTGGCCGGCAATCTGCGGTGGTGAGAGGCGGTTGGGTGACTGAGCTGACAGCTGGTACGGTCGGCGGTTTGTCTGCGGCGCCGTCGGCTGTTGTGGGTTTTTCAGTCAGATGCGCTGTGCTGGCGGCGGTGGAATGTAGCATCATCGGCGACTGGTGTGGTTGCGGCCCGGTCTCCGCCACCGCAATCGCCGGAGACGCAGTCCAGAAAGCACTGCCGCGCTCCGGTGATGACTCCGGCGTTTCATTGATGGCAGGAGAAAGTGCTGCTGCGTTGGAGTTGCTACCATTTCGGCGCTTCTTCTTTCCTGTGCTCTTCTTAGGCATGTTCCTCTGCGATGTCTCACGAAAATATCACCCGTGTCTCCCCAGAGCGATATTATGGCTTTTTTTTTTTTTTTTTTTACTGTGGAGGGGAAAAATGCATTACGCATTCAACCCCCAGCCGAAGCGCAATGGCTGAGAGGATATGTGGGACACTCCGCTTCCTCATGCGGCATACCCACAAAAAACCCCTCCACGTTATAACAGTAGTTTGTTGTGAATCTCGTGGCTTTACGCGGTCCCGCTAATGCACCCGCGTTAGTAGAAGAAAGATAGGAAGCTGCCGCACGTTGTGCGGGAGCAGGTGAAAGGTTATTTCTAGGCTGACAGCCATGGAACCTGACTGCAGCCTAGGGATTAGAGGTGATATTGGAAAGGAAATAAAAGGTGGAAATTGAGAAGAGAATAGGACGTAGAACTTACAGATTCCCTCTGCTTCTGTAGTGCACAGCATAACTCCCAGTCATCTTCCATTTGGTTGACGATCGGGTATCCGCTGGCCGCGGCCTACCTTCAGCCTGCACAGGAGGAAGAGTGGTGTTAGGCTGCTGACGTTTTGAATTGAACAGCTCAGCAGAGTAAGCAGTTTGCTGCAGGAGAACCTCCCTCAGCGGCTGGGTGAGGGCGTCGATCCTGGTGGACAGGTCGGCGGATGTGGTCTGCTGGCTGGTGACTGCTGCGGCGTTAGAAGCTTGCAATACCTGCAGCTTCTGTGCGAGGAGGCTGCATGTCTCTTCCAGGGCAGCTAGTCAAGCGCCGAATAGCTTCTCGAGTCGCTGCGTCTGTTGAGAGTGCAGGTGCTGAGGTCTCGGTGGTTGATGCCTGCGGTGGTGTGTGAAGAACTGCTGCTCCTTGGGTAGAGAGGGCACTGGGTCTGCGCGGTGAAGTGTCCTGTGCCACGACAAGTGGCACAGAACCGGCGGCGACGGAGGAGATCGTGCACTCGGCGGTGGTGGTGTTGGTACCACAGTAGTGGCACCGCGGCGGCGATGTGCAGACTTAAGGTGTGTGTCCGAAGGCACAGCAGCGTCGGCAGGGCCGGTGGCGTTCTTGTCGGCTAGCCTCGACGACCAAAAGTCGCCCTAATAAGGGCAACCCTGACGCCAAGGCAGCTTCCAAGTCAGCCTGGTCCTGCAACTCCAGGCGAACTAGCGGCGTTGGCCCCCGGTTGCAGTATATGCGGGTGGCCCTCAAGCAAGAAGACCACCGCGACTGCATGGCGGTGAGCAGATGCCGGGTGGAAAGGTCCCGAGGGACCCCCCGTACCACGGCACTGAACCGGGGCGGCGTCGTGGAGCTGGGTGGAGGCGACGGTGGCGGTGGTGATTGGCGGCAACAGCGGCTGCAGTTGCGGCGTGACCGCGGTGGCGGCCGGCGGTAAAGCAGGGCTTGCCGCGACCGGTGGAGTCGGAGATGCCACCTCTTTGGCGGCTGCCGGGGAAGAGGCGTTGGGTGCTGCCTTAGCAGCGGCGAGTCTGCGCTGTCTCTTCTTAGCCATCCTTAAGAGTCAAAGAAGAAGCTCCCCCCGTATTATGGCTTTTTTTTTTTTTTTTTAACGTGGAGGAGAACAATGCATTACGCATTCAACCCCCAGCCGAAGTGCAATGGCTGGGAGGATATGTGGGACTCTCCGCTTCCTCATGCGGCATACCCACTAAAAAAACCCCTCCACGTTATAACAGTAGACTGCTGTGTATATCGTGGCTTAGCGCGGTCCCGCTGATGCACCCGCGTTAGTAAACGAGAGATAGGAATGCTGCCGCACAGTGGCGGGAGCGAGGTAAATGTTGCTGCTAGGCTACAGCCATGAAACCTGACTGCAGCCTAGGGAATTTAAGATGAAATTGTGTAGGAAGTTGGAGGAGATAGTAGGTGAGGATGTTGGAATGATCGTGGAAGTTTACTTGTGTTTCAGTCTTTCCATGTCCTGCCGGAGTCTCGTGCATTTCGCCGCTAGGGCGAGGTCCTTCTCCGTAGGGACCCACTTCCCGTCTGAGGTTGTGGGCCTTGCAGGAGCGGCAGTGTTTGGTGGCTGGCCCCGGGATCGGAACAGCTCTGCGGAGTACGCTGCTTGCTGGCTGATGACCTGCTTGAGCTGCGTCCTGATACCTTCCAGTCTGGATGCTAGATCAGCTGTGGTGGTTTGATGCATGGTGATGGCGGCGGTGATGGTAGCCTGAAGTTCTTGCAGCTTCAGATCCAGGGCGCTGCTGCACACCTTTTCTGGGGCAGCTAAGCGAGCGTCGACGTTTAGGATCTCCGCGTGGTGGTGGTGAGGTCCTGCTCCTCGGGTAGAGAGGGCACTGCGCTTGCCCGGTGAAATGTCCTGTGCCACGGCAGGTGGCACAGAACCGGCGGCGACGGCGAAGATCGTGCTCAGTGCACTCAGCGGTGGCGCTGTCGGAGCCACAGTAGTTGCACCGCGGCGAAGAGGAGCAGGAGTCGGCAGTATGCCCAAAGACACAATAGCGACGGCAGGGCCGGTGACGTTCCATCTTGCTGGCCTCGACGACCAGGAGTTGCCCTAACAAGGGCAACCCTGATGCCAAGGCAGCGTCGAGGTCCGATCGATCCTGAAGCTCCAGCCTCACAAGTTGTGTAGGTCCCCGGTTGCAAATTATCCTTGTGGCCCTCAAACAAGAAGGCCACTTGGATTTCGCGGCGGCGAGGAGGTGCCGGGTGGAAAGGTCCCTAGGGACCCCCCGTACCACGGTACTGAACCGGGGCGGCAGTGACGTGGAGCTGGGCGGCGGCGGTGTCGGCGATGGCGGCAACTGCAGCTGCAGTTGCGGCGAGAGTGTGGTGACGGCCGGCGGCGAAGCAAGGCTTGCCGGGACCGGTAGCGTCGGAGGTGCTGCCTCCTCGGCGGCTGCCGAGAAAGAGGCGTCGGGTGCTGCCTTCGCAGCGGCGAGTTTGCGCTGTCTCTTCTTGGCCATCCTAACGAGTCGAAGAAGAAGCTCCGAATGTGTAAACTATTATGGCTTTTTTTTTTGTTTTTTTTGTTTTTTTAGTTTCAAGTGGAGGGGGAAAATCCACATTAAGGACTAACCCGGGTTGGCATGCCCGGAGTGTCGGGGTCTCCCAGAGTGGGCCTACCGACTAAAAAACCCCTCCACCGGTATTTGAAGATAAGGATGCTACGGTATCGCTGTTGCACCCGCGCAGTCAAAGGTAAAGGTGAACTGGCCGCCAGGGGAGAGGGTTCTGCTAGTAGACCGGCTTGACCGAGGACCAGCCGGCCCCCGTAGCGAATTATAGGTGAGGAATTGAGGAAATTGTGGGTGGTTGGGATTTGTTGGTGAAACATGGGATTGGGAGTGCAGGGAGAGCTGCCACGCTCTCCCTGTGGTGATGATGTCGGTACTACCGGTTCTTCCTTCCCCTGGGGGCTGGACCGGTGGCGATGTAGGCGAGAATGTCAGTGGTAAGTCCTGTCTGAAGGTCGTGTAGTTGTTTGGATATGGATTGATGTATTTGGTGCTGCAGCTCTCGGACACCCGCGACCGAAGCCTCAAGAGACCCCAGCCTCGGGCACTGGTCGTCGCTGTCATCGGCAGGTGGATGGACGAGGTGACACTCTATGCGGTCCAGCTGGATAGACACAAGCACCGCGCCATTTTCACCTGCAACACGATCAGAGTCCTGGTGCTTGGCCTCCAATGTTGCGAGTCGTTCGTTGGTTTCCCTCTGAAGTTCCTCGAGACGAAGGCCGAGTTGGTGTGTAGCCGCCTGGATAGCGGCGATGTGCTGCTGGATGGAGTCCACGGCGTCTTTTAGGAAGGTGTCCGTCGGTGAAGAATTGTCTGGTGAAGTGTTCGGTGTAGAATCTAGTGATGGTGTTGGTTGGTGGTGCTGCTGTGTATGCTGTGGAGGTGAAGGCCTACTCCGGGGATACAGGGGCACGTGGCTTGCCCTGTGTAGTGCGAGTTGCCGGAGCAGGTAGCGCAGTAGCGGCGTCGACGTCGCAGATCATGGTTGGAGCAAGCGGCTGTGAGCCAGCTTGCTCCACAGTAGTGACACCTAGGTGCGGCGTGGCAATCCTCCGAACAATGTCCGTAGGTGCAGCAGCGTCGGCAGGGGACCGGACGTTCGCTTCTGCTAGCCTCGACACTTAGCTGTTGCCCTAATAAGGGCAGGCGTGATGTCAAGGCAGCTTCGGCTTCAGGCTCGGATCCCAGGTGGAGGCGGACCAGCAATGTGGGTCCCCGAGGTGATGGGATGCGGTTGGCCTTTACTGCAGAGGGCCAAAGGCGGCGTGCGGCATCCAGCACGAAGCGGGATGGAAGGTCCTTCGGGACCCCAATGACGACCACTGTAAGATGGCCATCATGGTGTCTTGGTGTCGGAGTGGTGCCCTGCTCTATTGGAGTAGCATGCACGGTGGAGAGTGAAGTAGAAGGCGGCGGAGAAGGCCGGACCGAATCCCGGTTGCGTTCCGGTATGGCGGCGGAGGTTGTCGGCGGTTGGGGCCGGGCCGGTTCCCGGTTGGCTTCCGACACGGCGGCGGAGGCAATCGGCGGATGAGGCCTGGCCGGTTTCCTATTGGGTACCGGTGCGGCGGCGATGTCTGTTGTCTCCTCCTAACGGTAGGTGGCGTGGCAGGAGGCGGCGTGGTAAGAGGGACGGAGAGCGTCTCCATGCTCCGCTGTAAGGCGGCACGGCGCGCCAGCGCCCACTGACTACGGGCATGGTGGGTCTTTCGCAGCTCTTCTTTGCTGGCGGTGTGGTAGTAAGACATGCCTGCGTCGAAAGCTGCCCTAATCGCTGGATCCATCCTTAAGAGTCCCTGCCCCATTATGGTTTTTTTTTTTTTTTATTGATGATGGGGGAAAAGGCAACTAACGCCCTAACCCCAGGCAAGCCTGGGAGTGTGAGACTCCCCACCCTGGACTCGAACCAGGGTGGCACTACTCACAAAAAACCCCCAACCGGAAGTAGGAGGCCCATGCCTCTCTGTTGCAGTACCGCATTAAGCACCTGCGTATTTTTGGTGATACTGAATGCTGCCTGCCAGTGGCAGTAACAGCGAGTGATGGAGATATTAGCCAGTGGACACACATGACTTACGCCCTGAGTGCCCCGCTGGAGAAGTAATTGGTGTAAGTGATGGGTAGTTAGTGGTGACGTTTGTTAAGTTTAAGGAGATTCTTCCGGGTGTACCCTTGTTCTGAGTGGTATTCTCTGAACAATTGCTGCGCTGTCTTAGGCTGCTGAGGGAATGGTCCTTCAGCTACCTGCTGTTGATAATTTTGGACGCTGGCTATCCGGTTGGACAGCTCAGCGGTGGAGGGCTGTAGAGTGGAGATGGCGGCGGTGTTGGCAGCTTGTAGGGCGTCGATCCTGGTGGACAGGTCGGCGGCTGTAGTCTGCTGGCTGGTGGCTGCTACGGCGTTGGAAGCTTGCAGTTCCTGCAGCTTCTGTGTGAGGAGGCTGCATGTCTCTTCCAGAGCAGCTAGTCGAGCGCCGACGTTCAGGATCTCCGCGTGGAGGTCCTGAATGGCTTCTCGCGTCGCTGCGTCTGTTGAGAGTGCATTTAAGATTACTGAGACATGGGCACGGACTTCGTAGAAAACTATTTATAGCATTTTTTTTTTTTTTTTTTTTTTTGAAAGGGGAGACAGAGAGAGAGTTGGAGTTATACGGCTAATGTTTTGTGTTTGAGCACGCACCTGCTAGAAATAAGCCTTGGAAGACTGCAGGTACAGGATTAGGTGTTAAGGCTCTTTAACATCGGTGTCCATGCTGAACTTAGTTGTAGTCCAGAATCGCGATTTAGATTATTTGTTTCAGATCAGATGGCTAAAGCTTCTTTTACTCTCCTTTCCCAGTAGTTCGAACACTTTGGCACTATCTTGGTGTTGGTAAAGTTAGCTCTGTGGCTATGTTCTATACAGTGTTCAGCCAGTCCAGATTTTTCGGGTTGCATAAGCCTTATTGATCTTTGGTGTTCAGAAACGCGTGTGGCAATAGTGCGTCCTGTTTGGCCAATGTACACTGCGCTGCATATAAATTATCTTTAACTGGCCTGACCAAATTTTTTATTTTAGGTGGTGGCATATGGATGGTTTTGACATTATATTTGTAGAGTAGTCTACTAATCTTTCCCGAAAAATTGCCGGTAAACGGTATATAGGCTATGACGGCTGGCTTGTCTGTTTGTTGAGTGTTCTTGCTGGTGTTGCTTTTTCGTCCGGCTCTTTTCAGAGCAGATGTGATGTCCTTGGCTGAATATCTATTTTGTTGGAGTGTTAATTTTAGGTGTTGAAATTCCGTTTGCAGATTATCTGCGTCTGATACAGAAACTGCTCTATGTTCCAATGTGTTGTGAATGCCCATTCATTGTGACATATGATGGAATCTGTTTCCGTTGAGATAAAGACAACCCATAATAAACCGTATTCCGATGTATTAATGTACCCTACTATAGTAAACAAATACACTAAGAAAAATAAATATATTCAATATCACCACAAAATAATGACCGAACAGTATGACATGAAATATATCTAAATCATAAGTACTTTTTATTTCTTCTTATTGCGGCCCCTCATTCCCTAAAACCATCCTTCTCAGATTTCAGCTGTTTCGCCTTAAGTGAAATTAACCTAGCCCGTCCGCGTCTTCCGTGTGTGCCAGTAATTTCCAACATGCTTCTGACTCCCCATTTTCAGTTGTAAACGACCACGGTAAATGCTTTTCCCTCCATTCCTCCGTACCCCTACATCTTGTCAAGATATGGGTCCACAACTCTTTCTCCTCGCAAATGGGACAGATTCTCATACTCTTCTCGTCAGTAACTTTTATCATCAGCCGTGCTCCTATTCTAATCCACGCGAGCCGCTCTGTAAGTTTGGTACCTGTTTTGATGTACTGATCCATACCCCACTTCGATTTAGCCCAGACTGTACTTCCAATGAAACCTTCTTCGTGCATTGTGCAGTCATTTGCCGTCTCTTAATATCACAAAGGAGATTCTTAATTTTTCTCCAAATACTGTGTCTGTTTGCGTGTCCCGCCATCCAAATGGATTGCATCCCAATGGTTTCCAAACATTTCTTTAATTTCCATGATAATGTCCAATTACCTTCCATTCTTAGCTGTTCGCGGTAGCAGACTGTCCTAATTAGAGATTGATTTCCGTGAACGATTCTCATCCAATGTTTAACTGTTGACTTTGCAATCTATCGTTTCACTATGCGCCCCGGACTCCCTCATTATTCCTCATTTAGCCGTACTCCTCCCTACTCCCAGAATTCCTTTAAAAAATTCGGTCCTCACTTGGTCCCGATTCCCTGTTTGTTCCCACCCCAATATTTCTCCTCCATATGTCGTGGATCTAACTGTCGCTCCGTATACAGTTTCCATTAAGGTTACGGATATATTCGGAATTCTGCAACGTATCCGGGGATGATGATGATGATGATGATTAGTGGGGCTTAAGGGCGCTCAACGTCTTGGTCATAAGCGCCCTCAAAAACCAAAAGTGCCAATCATATATAAACAAAACAAGATAAAACGAGAGTAAAGGGCTAAGAACAAATTAACCACGTCTAAAAACGGAGAAACGAAGCTATTAAAACCTAGCCTGAAAAAAGGAGCGTAAAAGCAATAAAAATGTTAAAGGCCAGAAGGCGATAAAAAAAGCCATCTGACGACAAAAGTTAAAAATGTTAAGACCATAGATAACGCTCCATCAGCTAGTCTAAAAGATATAAAATTACCTAAAAACGTAATCTAAAAGGTACTCTAGATAAAAACCTAAAAACTTTACTGGTTGCCCTCTCATTGTTAGCCAGAACCGCCGCTAAGCAGCCCGGAAGGTCCGTAAACGAACGAGTGTGTGCTAGAGCAGCATACTCTAGCCACACATGGCTGACAGTCAAAGCTGCTCCACAGAGTTGACATAGAGGAGGCTGTTCGTCATTAAAAATATAACTATGTGTAAAAAGACAGTGACCGATCCGCAAGCGAGCCAATAGCACCTCCACTAGGCGAGACTTACGAGAGGAGGTTATCCAGTGTACATGGAGATCCTTCACTTCCCTGAGCTTGTTGCCACGGAGAGACGCCCATTCTGCATGCCAGTACAAGAGCACCGCCCTACGTACAACAAGCTTGAAATCTGTAGTAGCTACACTAGGAAGCGCAATACTGAGTTGCGTTGCTGCCCTCTTAACTGCCAAATCCGCCAGTTCATTTCCATGCAGGCCAACGTGACCAAGAATCCAGGCACACTCCACCTTGACACTGGACATATGTAAAATATGGAGGAGGTCCTGGATGTGCTGTACAATAGGATGGTGGTTGTACAACTCACGAACGCTCTGAGGGGCACTAAGAGAATCACTCAATATGAGGGAGCCACCCAGATTCCGACGGCGAATATAAAGAATGGCTTGATAGATGGCATACATTTCAGCAATATAAATTGATGTGCTACTATACAAAGTAAGGGTATATGTTCTGGTCCCAGTTACAAAGGCACTTCCAACACCGTCGGCGCCCTTACTGTCGTGGGTGTATATACAGATGCGGTCATTGGAGTGCGATAAAAATTCTAAAAAACAAGTTCGGATACTAGATACAGGCATTGCAGATTTCTCGTACACCTCATCCCGAGATCTAAGTGAGGTGTAACACGTAACCAAGCGGGTTGCACCCTCTCTTCATAGGAAAACATGCGAGGCAGTACGATAACGTGTTTTCGCAGGAGCTTATGGAAACGGAAACTTGCAGGCCTGGAACTGAATGACAATTTTCCGTATCGTTCGTCCAGCGCAGTATTGAAAAACGGAGCAAACGTTGGGTGCGAAAGCATGCCGCGAGGCTTACAGCAAATAATTTCCGAGCAATATTTCACGCCGACAACGTAGAGGGGGTTCTGCCGATTCGGCGTAAAGGCTAACAATTGGTATGGTCGGAAACGCCCCAACAGCGACACGGATGCCCTGATTATGGACTGCGTCTAATCTTAGAAGCTCAGATGGTTGTGCTGAAGAATACACAATGCAGTCATGGTCTAACTTGGATCGCATTAGCGCTCGATAAAAACGGAGTAGCATTGTCCGATCTGCTTCCCAAGGTTTGCCACTCAGTATCCATAACAATTCAGAGAACGGTAACATCGCGCTTTAAGCTGTGTTATATAAAGGAAGTTCAAATTTTGGGAAATCTTGAGATCCCAATACTGGACGAGGAAATATCAGCACGAGAAATAGCACAGGCGCTAAGGAGTCTGAAGGGAGGCAAAGCTCCAGGGTTGGATGGGCTGCCCCCGGAAGTTTTTAAAGCCGCAGCCAATGTTAATGAGTTTGGTAGGAGTATGCTCCAGATATGTAACAGATTGTTTATGGAGGGGAATTACCCTACCTGCTGGGGAAAGGGCATTATTCATCCCATTTATAAAGGGAAGGGAACTATTGGAAACCCGGATAACTATAGGGGGGTTACTCTGTTGCCAATTATGGAGAAAATTTATTGTAGAGTGTTATATAACCGGATAAAGGACTGGGAATCTAAATTTGGCAAACTTTCAAAATTTCAAATGGGTTTCAGAGAAGGACACAGTACCACAGATGCCGCTTTTATATTAGACACTTTAAGGATTAAGCAACTGTTAGTTAAAAGGGGAAAGCTTCATTGTGCTTTTGTGGACTTTAAGAAGGCATTTGACTCTATCAATCGAAATGCATTATGGTACAAACTAGGCAGAAAGGGGTTATCAAGTAAAATGGTTAGAGCATTGCAGGCAATATATCAAAATGTCCAATTCTGTGTGAAGTACGACAGAAACAGAGTGTCCGAGAGCTGCCGAAGCTATAGGGGAGTGAGGCAGGGTTGTATTTTATCTCCCTTGCTATTTAATCTCTTTGTGGATGATATTACTGATACAATGATAGCAGAGAATATTCAAGCACCAGTAGTAGCGGATTTGCAGATCCCAACACTTTTATACGCAGACGATTTAGTATTGTGCTCTACGACAGTAAACGGATTGCAACGAGGACTGGACAAACTTAAGAACTATTGCGATGAATGGCTACTTACAGTTAATGTGAATAAGACTAAGGCAATGACTTTCAAAAAGGGTTGTGTTTATAGCAGGGAGGAGACTTGGACATATGCAGGACAGATACTGGACAATGTTAAATCCTTTGTATACTTAGGACTCACATTTACGATGAACGGAAAATGGACAAAACACATTGACATTACGAAACACAAAGCAAGGGTGAAAGCGGCGGAAGCTCTCCGGATACGCTACAGAATTCCGAATATCTCCATAACCTTAATGGAAACTGTATACGGAGCGACAGTTAGATCCACGATGACATACGGAGGGGAAATATGGGGGTGGGAACAAACAGGGAATCTGGATCAAGTGAGGACCCAATTTTTGAAAGGAATTCTGGGTGTAGGGAGGGGTACGGCAAACTGCGGGATAATGAGGGAATTCGGGGTACATAGTGAAACGATAGAGTGCAAAATCAGAGCAGTTAAATATTGGATGAGAATCGTTCACGGAAACCAATCTCTAATTAGGGCAGTCTGCTACCGTGAACAGTTGCGAATGGAAGGTAATTTGTCGTGGGCATCAAAATTAAAGAAAGGGTTGGAAACTATTGGGATGGGAGACATTTGGATGGCGGGGCAGGAAAACAGGCGAAGTATTTGGAGAAAAATTAAGAAACGTCTCTGTGATATTGACAGACAGCAAATAATTGCGCAATGCACAGAGAAGGTGTCATTAGAAGTACAGTCTGGGCTGAAATCGGAGTGGGGTATGGAGCAATACATCAAAACAGGTACCAAACTCATTAGAGAGGGGCTCGCGTGGATTAGACTAGGAGCATGGAGGAGCACGAAAATTTCTGACGAGAATGGTATAAGAATCTGTCCCATTTGCGAGGAGGAAGAGTCGTGGACTCACATCTTGGCAAGATGTAGGGGTACGGAGGAATGGCGGGAAAAATATTTGCCGCGATTTTTTACCACTGCGAATGTAGGGATAGAAGCATGTTGGACGTTACTGGCAGGCACGGAAAACATGGACGGGCTAGGTAAATTTATACTTAAGGCAAGACAGCTGAGATCTGAGGAGGCTGCCAATAGAGAAGGGGGGGGGGGAATAAGATCAACTAAACAAAAGTGACTACAATGTTCTACATACATGTATATTATATCATACTTAGGTCACTGTTGTGCTAGGGTTGTATATATTATGTGTATATATGTCTTTTAAGTGTAATTATCTATTATAAGAGGGTGCATTTATGAAGGTGTACTCTGTGCTGTAAATTTAAATTGATATATTTGAATATCTTTGTATCTTTATTTTCGGATTCACTCTTAATTTTTATTGTTGTTTAATATTGCTTTTGACTGTGTATTTCCTTTGTCTTTTTTATTTTTTTTTTCGTATTTACTCTTTTAATTCTTTGTTGTGGTTGTTGTTTTAATATTGCTTGTAATGTGTATTACAAAAGCACGTACGGTCTGTGGACCCGTGCGACTGTTGAATTTCTATGTATGATATTGCTATATTAATAAATACACTTATTCATTCATTCATTCATTCATTCATGTGGTGATCAGCATAGACTCCGAGCGAATATCAACCCCAGAAATTTCGCCTGATCTGCGACGGGAAGGGGATCTGGCCAGAGTCGAAGAGAAGGGCACATTCGCCACCTACGGCGTCAGAAGTTAACACAGGCTGTCTTCTCAGTTGAGAAACGAAAGCCATTTTTTGGAGCTCCAATCATAGAGGTTGTCCAAACTCCGCTGGAGAGGACGTTCCAAAACATGGCGTACGCTGAGAAGTGCAAAAGATGGCAAAGTCGTCTACGAACAAGCATGACGAGACCCCTGGGGGAACACATTGAGAAATAGCATTAATCGCAATAGCAAATATCGTCACGCTCAGAATTGAACCCTGTGGCACACCGTACTCTTGAATAAAAAGTTTTGAAAAAAACCGAGCCGATCTTTACTCGGAAAACGCGGTCCCTCATAAGTTCGTGAATAAACAGCGGTAGGCGTCCTCGCAAATACCAGTTCTCTGGAAAACTGGCGTCTACCCAGATACGATTATAGACATGGAGTAAGAAGGCCTTAGGCCACGCCGTGGCCGAGTGGTCAGACCACTCGCTCCTCACCTATACGGTCCGGGTTCTATCCTAAGCGACCGCATGTGATATTTGTGGTGGACAAAGCGGCGCAGGGTTTTCTCTGGGTTCCCCGGTTTCCCCCGTCATCTCATTCCACCGGGGCCCCATTTTCATATATCTACAGTGTCATTGCCTGCGGTGCCAGAGCAGTAAAATTGGCGTTTAACACCACCAGAAAAAAGGCTTTACCTGCAAGAGAGAGATGGTGCAACATTTGGACGTGGATTCCATCTCGACCGGGTGCAGAGTTTTGCGAAGATGAAAGGACATGGTCCAGCTCCGCCATAGTGAAAAGGCGATTATAGCCCTCAAGGTTTCTAGAAGAAAAGGAGAACCCTCTATATTCCACCTGAGCCTTCATAGGCAGAAACTCAGGGGAATAATTATCTGAGCTAGGCACTTGAGCGAAAGCACTGCCAAGAGCGTTAGCCACGTCAAACAGCTGTTAGCTGTTAGCCACAGCCTACCGCTGTGATGAGGCCGGCAATGGGCATTTGGGTCGATTTTCCGGCGACAGGTCTTAACTTATCCCATACAACAGAGGAAGGTGCCTGTCAGTTAAAAGAGACTACAAACCGGCTCCAGGATGTCTTTTTGCTATCCTTGGGCACGCATTTGTTTATATTATGTGGAATTATCCAGCGTAGGCTGACGCTGGAAAACTCTGAGGGCACGTGTGCGAGCACTAATAGCATTCCGGCAGTCATCAGTCCACCATGGGACAGGAAACAACGATGTGGTTGTCCAGGTGACCGCGGAGAAGAAAGCTCGAGAGCCGAAAGAAGTGTCTCTATGAGGTGTTCGACTAAGAGGCTCACAGAGTCGTACTCATTATAGCTGAAAACAGCCAAGGTGGAATAAAGGTGCCAGTGAATATATCGAAGCGCCATCTAGGTAAAGGAGCGGAACATACATCCTGTGCTAAGAGGCTATAAATAAATACATAAATAAATAAATAAATAAATAAATAAGAGAAAGAGACTAATAAGAACAGGAAAGTGGTCACTTGAATGTAAATCACAGACACATTCCATTGGAATGTAATTGCCAACTATGGGGAACAAACCGCTATATCCAGGTGTGAGAAACTATTGAAGGCGTCAGAAAGAAATGTGGGCTTCCCGGTATTCAGGAGAGAGAGGTTATTAGTGTCCAAGAAATCAGCGAATACCTGACCTCTCGCACAGTCCCGAAATGAGCCCCAAAGTGGGTGGTGGGCATTCATGTCCCCTACCAACAAAACTGGAGTTGGTAGCTGAGAAACAGGGTCTTCTAAATCAGTGCGCGAGAGGTCATTAGAGGGAGGCAGATAGATACTACAAATGGTAAATCTGGCGAATACCAGCGTAATCCTCACAACTGGCTGGATTTCAGACTATAAGGAGACGGAATCAGCGTAAATGTCATCTCTGATGATCATCATAGTGCACCCGTGTGCAGGAATTCCTTCTGTCGGTGATAAATCTTACCGTACAGAAGAATAGTGTCTGAATGTAACATTATCTTGCGGACGGAGTTTTGTCTCTCATAGGCAAACGCCTACAGGTTGATTCTGGTTGAGCAACAGTTCAAGCTCTGCTCGGTGTGGTCGAATGCCGTGTATGTTCCACTGCAGGATAGCCATGGTTAATAGTATGGGATAAATACTAAATTGAAAGACGCTTCTGCAGATTCGGTTGTACTGGTCGGTTTAATTTCTTCTTTTTTGCCGTTGGACTAGCATTGTTTTCAGGAGCGTGATCCTGCCACTTACGAACTGTTCGTTTGGCAGTGAGGGCAGAATCCTCGTGTTCCATGTCTTCCATGCGGGAGGACTCCTTTCCAATAGAAAATTTCGGTTCGAGAACCTCGAGCCGATTAGAGGTCTTGATTGGCGAAGATGATGGCCGCCGATCCGTGCTCGCCCCAGAAGAATCCTCTGATGAGGATCTACGTGGAAACTTTCGTCGACTTTTCCTTCCCTTAGATGTTATGGGAGAGGACTTGGCACTTTGTTTTACGAAGTTGGATCGGACATAGCTGGTCTTGAAATTCTTAGCTGTGGTATCCGTGTTCTTGGCAGAGGTCGATGGTTTGAGTGAAAGGGTTGTCGGACTGCTCTTTACGTGGCGGATTTGGCCGATGGTGGTGCCAACGTAGACATAGATGTTGAAGTCTTTGGTAGCGACAGGGCTATTAGACTCTTCTCTGCTATAGTTGGCCTGTTTATATCGTAGGTTTGAGTCACAATTTCCCGGCTCGGTACCGATTTAGCTGCGAGCGAGCTATAGATACTGAAGCGCGGGACAGAGGGTTGGCGGAGGTGCAGGAGCCTACGGGCTTCCGAGAAGGGCACTTTTTCCCTCACCCGTATCTTCTCTGTAAAACGGAGGCAATCTCGGGAACTAGATGCATATTCGCCGCTGCAATTTACACAAGATGGAGGTGCTTTACAATCCCCATCTTGTTGTGCGTCACCACTGATAGCACACCAGTACAAAAATCGCTTGTATGCCCCAACCGCTGGCATTTGTAACATCTTAGTGGGTTCGGTACATAAGGCAACCGCGATGGCTTCGTACCGTGCCTTAATCCTTTCAGTGAGATCTGCCCTATCAAAGGTAAGGAACAGGGTACGGGTAGGAACGAATTCACTATTTACTTTGCGTTGAACCCCGTAAATGGATGTTACACCTTGGTCTGCCAGGTCCTCTTGAAGCTCCTCATTGGACAAACCGTCCAATGCGCGGGTGCTGATAACGCCGTGAAAGGAGTTCAGAGTTTTATGTTTCTCGACCGTAATGGTGTACTGCCTAACATTTTGGCTCTAAGTATTTTCCCTGCCTGGGATACTGAAGGTGCCTCAACCAGGAGAGTACCATTGCTAGCTCTAATACAGGATTTCACCGGACCAGCAATATTGTCTAGACCCTTTTGAATAGCAAAAGGGGCTAACCGACGTAAATTTTCTACCTTCCTCAGTTCTATTAATAAACAAGCAGCAAGGACCACTACACCCAACTACTTCTTTTCCTAATACAAATTTATTTTTAGTTCCTGTGTTTGCCATAAAAAGCATATCAATTCATCCCCCAGTGCTTCCCGCCTACCACATAGCCCAACATGGGGTCACCCCACTGGGGTGACAGGGCTACACAGGGAATATAGCAGGCTCGCCGTTCCACTTACCCTGGAGTGCGGTATAATACCTAGTCCTGGTCGTTTGACTAGGGGTGGGTTAGTCCCTAGCCTCCCATTTAGGCGAAGCGGAAGCCAAAGCGGTGTATTAGGCTGCGCAGCCCCCCCCCCCCCCCCAGTTACTGAAAAACCGGTACGCATCCCTCAACCAACCATGATATTCCTTTCCACCCACGCGGGTCTCCACACACGGCCTACGCGTGGGTGGACATTTTAACCTACGGACTCCCTCACCCCTCTGAGGTTACCCACAGAGGGAGCCAAGGTCGGATCGGGACCCCGGGTGCGCCTATCCCGCACCTACCGGGGGGGGGGGAACCGGGGAGTTTCCGCTGCTTTCCCCCTTGCCTTGAGTTTCGTGATGTAAATGTGTTTTGTCCATGTTCCGCTCACTGCAAATCTGAGTCCTATGTACACAAATGATTTAACATTGTCCAGTATCTGTCCTGCATATATCCAGGTCTTCTCCTTGCTATAAACGGAACCATTTTTGACAGTCATTGCCTTGGTCTTATTCACATTACATTTTTGACAGTCATTGCCTTGGTCTTATTCACATTAATGTTAAGTAGCCATACATCGCAATAATTCTTAAGCTTGTGCAGTCCTCCTTCCAATCCGTTTACAGTCGTAGAGCACAGCACTAAGTCGTTCGTGTATATAAGTGCTGGGATCTGCAAATCGGCCACTATTGGTGCTTCGATATTTTCTGCTAGCATTGCGTCAGTAATATCATCCACAAAGCGATTAAATAGTACGGGAGATAAAATACAGCCCTTTCTCACGCCTCTTTAGCTTATGCAGCTGTTATGCTTTATATAGAATTGCACATGTTGATAGATTGCCTGCAAATCTCTAATCATTTTACTTGATAATTCCTTTCTGGTAGATTATGCCATAGAGTATTTCGATTGATAGAATCTGAATAGTAAACGAACTGTAAGGATGCGATTGAGGCAGATATAAGGGATGTGGGTATTTAACTGGCTGGATAAATTAACACATCTAAACCAAGGTGATTCCTATGGTATTGTGTGACAGATCTGTCGTCATTCACATAATGCTCCTGGCAAGGGTGTTGATTAATACAGACAACCCATTTGTAGAATAGAAAATGAAATCCTATTTTAATAATATAAGGTAAAGCTGTCGTTTTGGACCCAGTACCAATTGGAATATCATTGCATATATTATATTTCCTTCACAACTGAATGCCTGTATTGAGAAGCGCATATTCCCCATTGATCAATTTCAATTGCTTCACGAGGACCAGTTTGTTTTACATTGAATGGTTGCTATGCTGTATTTCCTGAGTGTCGATACTTGTATGGTATTGGAACTGAGAATAGCGTACCCATCGGTGAACATTATTAATAATTTTAGTGTAATTGAATTAAATCTAGCATGAAACGAACAGCAGTACAGTTAAAGGTGAATGCATAATTTTGATTTAGATTGATAACACTGCGAATTGTTTTAATCAAATGAAAAGGAAGGGTTCACGTTATGAAAGGTGACCTTTGCATTATTTTCTCCCAGTAGGTATCTGTTATCCGCTAGGTTGCTCTGCTCGGCACCAAATAAACGTTTACTGTAAACAAAGCGGTGCATGCTTGCGTCAAAATATGAAACTGTGGTACGTCATGCATGCCACTAGCTATGTGGAATCAAAACAGAAAGTCCACGCTCGCTGATTGTGGCAGAAAAATTGCTCGCCGTACTGCACACGTGGAACAGCCTTACTGTTCACCAATAAGCTTTCAACTAGTGGTACACTTAACTGATGACCAGACTGAAAATCCTCAATTGCAAAGATAATAGTCACTGCGAGTGAAATTTCAAATTTGTATACTTTTCTATAGATATTTTCTGAAACGTCTCTGTGATTTCATTGCTGTTATGTTAATATGGATACCAAATTTAACTTTATTGGATACATTTTTGCAAGATGTAAATTATTTAATGAATTTCATAATGTATACTTGTGTTCCACGCACTTCATAATTATTGGCTGGAAGTTTAGGAATTGGAGCCTTGAACTGCTCATCAAAACTTCACGTGGTGATATTTCAATAACCTTCATTACTGAGTTATGATGATTTTATAAGGGTTAGGAATATTAATCTATAAACTTAATCATTTTTCATAATACTTAAAAAATACCATGCTTTTTTCACCTGTAATATAGCAAAATGCATATCTGTACATTCTGGGAACTTTTAATGAGGATTGAACATAAATAGACACGCGTGAAACATTTTGAATGTGTGAAAATCTAGTTTTGAGGAAAAATGGTTTTTTTTATAAAATAGTTTGCTAGGAAACAGGTGTATTGCAGGATCATTAAATAGTTGTGAATCCCAAAAAGGGAGGTCAGCTTTATCTTGAATTCTGTATGGATGCTCAAAAGTTCCAACAGCTATTTTTTATAAAACCGCTATTGAGTTTTTGCCTGGATGTAGCCAGCATTTCATTCCCACTGTCTCTTAAATTTGGTAACATTAGGGATAACGCTTCTTCTTTTCCATTTATTAATTCTTTCGTCATCTTTTTTAGATTGCAATCGCAATTATCCCAATGCTAGCCGGTCCCCATAGCCGCGCTCGCCAAGGCGTCCCGCTTTGGTGCTTCGTAGCGCTGGGGATCGTGGGCTCGAGTCCCGCCTTGGGCATGGGTGTTATATATTTGTGTTTATGTGTGTGTTGTAACAGTAAGAAAACAGCAATCTAGTAATCATACAGAAAAACAAGGTAAAAAGAAAAAGTAAATAAAAGTAGGGTATACAGTGCCGGATTCCTGATCAGACCCCGGTACCGTGTTTAAAAAAAAATTTAAAAAAAATGCTAAGGTAGTGAAATATGTCAATATCGATTAATTATTTAAACTATGAGAGAGCATATCCACATTGGATTTGACCAAATACGAAACTCTCCATGAATTTGCATTAGAGTACGTGAAGTATGGGACCGTGACTTAGGGCGTGTAACAAAGCAGGATGACGCTACTTCAAGCAATATTTGCAACCTTCAACTTTCCCTTGTAATTCAAGAATAAATGAGTTTCATACATATTTTCATTTGAACTCTCTTATTGTTTTGGTGTTGGGAGGTTTCTCTGACATATTTAACACTAAGAAAGATGTGCCCTGTATAGCCAAAAAGAATGTCTTACAAATTCCTTCAGTTCCTCAAGATGAACTTTTGATGTCCAATATGAACGGGAGATCCGTGATTGAAATCCCGGCTGAGGCATAGAACTTTTCAGTCTGACTACCTCCATCAACACGTCTGTAGGTAAACCATTTCTGAAAATTACTTTCCACGCATTTTCTCTGTGCTATCTGGAGAAAGCCTGTTACCTCACATCAACAATCCCAGGCAACTCTGTTTAAATCTTAAATAAACAAACGTGTTGAAGCTAAAAAAGAATATGTATACTGAGCATATAAAATAAAAGAAACTTTAATTCCAGGTTAATTCTTGTGTAAAATATGTGGTATGCGGTTATCCTGTCTATCAAAGGCACCAATTTATTCTGCTAATCTAACTTTTGAGTAGGTAATTTTGGAGGTACTCAATCCCAATGCGAATTTTCGCGAGAGTTTCGCTATCCTTTTATCCTTAACCATACTAGAATAATACCATATAGTATTAAAGGTCTTTTGAAAATAAATGACCAAACAATAAATAATTGAAGAAGAAGAGGAAACGAAATCGCTTATGCTTATCCAACTTGCATGTGAGGGTTTGCAGTGCTAAACTTTTAGTTAAGTGTGCCGCTAGAGGAATGTTATCCGTGTGCAGTAAGCTGCTTTCAGACGATCAATTCTCTGCAACGACACGCAGGGACTGCAACAGTAGAACCACAGTATTATATGAGAGTGTTCAGAAGAACAACTTCCTAAATGCAACTTTTGCATCGTCAAGCGTGCAACTGGCTGCAACGACACACCACTTCCAAGTAACTGCAGGACTTACGGGTATGTATGACTGAGATTTCATGACCAAACACAAAAAAAAAAAAAAAAAATATCTTTTTTATTTCAATTTCATAAAATATTTTAAACATTCCTAAATACAAAAAAGGTATAATTGGCCATTAGGCGCCATTTTTAAATGCCTTGATTCACTGGAGCTACAGCAAAGCTTTAGACGTGGATCTGGACTAAGTACGAAAAAAATCAGTTCGACGAGATCTAAATCGTATCATTCAAAGTAATAAACGAAGTTATGCAGAAGCTAAGCAGTAATGTAAAAAGAAAAGGACAGAAAAGATAGCAGCAGGGGAGAGGAACAGGAAAGCTGAGAGCCCGACCTACCAACCTGGTGGATTTTAATGCAATCCAAACCTTCTTTATGTTCTCGCATTGATATTTTCAGCATTTTGCTTCCTGCACAATTCTTCCTTGTTACACAAATAACATTTGCTGTATATGTTCACAGAGGAACAATACATACGAATTACCGTAGATTTTAATGTCAGGTGTATTTAAGCATGTGTTTTCAATTTTCAAAGAAACCACATTCATAAATTTAAAGATGTTTGGAGTTTAAACTAAAGGAGACACAGTGAAACCTAGAACAATTTCAAAAATAAATGTATTGTGAACCTAAGTTTAGAATATTAGACCAACATTTTTATTTATTCATTTATTTTTTTGTCGCAAAGGACTTAAATTAGTGACATGACAAAATAAACAAATTTGACCATAGGTTCCAAACCATTAAAGCAAAGTGAATGAATGACCTTTGCACTGTAACTTATTTACATTATATTGTATAAATTTGAAAAAGATATTAGTGTTGAATTTTAAACTTTCAGGTACACATGTCCTTAAAAATGAATGGAGTCATTCACACGGTCAGCATTACAACAGCAGAGCAACAGAATCTGGATATCGAGCGATTTATTTTATTAATTGAAAGTAGTAATACGGGAATGTTGAGGCACAAAATATTCAAATACACTTAACGTTAAAAACCTGAAGTATGGAGGGAAGTGTGCTCTGATCTGGTGGCGCATTATACCAAATTTCAGGAAAGAGACAGGATGAAATTTAAAACTATTATTATTACTATTATTATTATTATTATTATTATTATCATCATCATCATCGCTATTACTATTATTATTATTATTATTATTAAAGTACAGAAGTACTGATAAAGTAAAAGCGTTATAAAACTGGCATATGCTTGCATTATCTATAATCAAGTAAAATTACATGAGGTAATTTTAATTGATTTCCCACAGAAACCGTGTGTAGGACAGGAGTTGGATAGGTAGAGTCAGACTGAAAAATGCAATGCCACAGCCTGGGTTTGAACCGGACATGTGTGCCATATTGCCCTAGTAGCTCAGTGGTAGAGCAATCGGATAGAGCCCCAAAGATCAGTGGTTCAAATTCCGGCTATGGCATTGAATTTTTCAGTCTGACTCTACCTATCCTGTGGTTACAAGATCCTATGTTTTGTAAAATGTGGATTAAAGTAATAAAACATGTAAAAGTAAGTCCAAATTCCGGGAATTCCGCCTATGGCATTAAAATTTTCACTGTGATTGTACCTCCCAAACTAAAATGTATTGCTTTTGTTTATAAATATTTTATTTTCAATAACACATTTCCGTTTTCGTTTTTGCTTTAGTGTGCAAATATATATTCCAAAGGGAACTACTAAGAAAGAATGTCATTGAATCGTTAATTCCCTGAGCATACTAAACCTTAAATTAAAATTGGCATATTTCACTACTTTAGCATTGGGATAATTGCGATTGCAGTGCAGTTGCCCACGAGTTGCACACTGCGAAATGGCAGGTTCTAGGCAGTTGTGTGCTGAGTCGCATACTGTTGCCTAAGGCATTCCTGCAAACAGCGATTGCCATCCATGGAATTTCTGCTTTGATCCCTCTGTCATAGGGACAGTTTTTTACAAGATATTGTATGAAGCAGCTCATTATATTAAACATGACCAAAGTAATTCCTAAGGATTAAAAGTAACATAAATTTCAGCTATCAGAAATAAGCCCAGGCACTAATTCTCCTGAAATTTCAGCAATAATTAATTAAGTAATTTCCTTACTGTTTAGGTAGAGTGTGTTGAACAATTAAGGTGAATTTAAAGTTACTTGCACTAAATTTGTAGAATCAGCCGGTTCTTTTTTTTTTTTAATTTTAATAATGAAAATGTAATGCATACAATAGTGGAATCAATTGTGGACACTAGTTTAGTTAAATTAACTATCAAAATTGAATGTTGCATTCAACTGTCATTCACGATGATTCTTATCTGATAAATTATGGCCATGAAGTGTTAATGTTGTACATTATTGAAACTTCTAGCATGAACTGGAGCTAATTTGGCCGTTAAAAGGTTACTTTGAACAATTTTGGAAAACATGTAATTTTGTAAACACACATACATACTCATATATGTATATTATTTGATATTATATTGCATTCAGTTTGAAAATTGGATCTATTGCTCTTATATTACATATAAAAGCTTAACATTTGAAGAAATCTATTAACTTTTGGCTTATGCCATTTCAATTTCAATACAATGAACACTATTATATTAAAATAAATATATATGTACTAAATTTTCGCAATTTTGGGCCACTCCTATTATACGAGACTAATAAATGTTTATATTTCATATACTGGATACAATATAAGATAATGAGTAATTTTCCCATGTATGCTTTACGTTTTATTGTGCATCAAATATGAAATATTACTTTCTTATATAATGGGGGCACAAACCGGGGAAATGTGGTGTTTTTAATTTATTGCGATTTTCACATTTAATACAACATAAAATTATATAAGCATATATAAATACATATATGTAATATTTTTAAAGTAATGTATTTTCCAAAGTTTGGGCCAAGTGGAGCCAAGGTAAGGGCTAAATTAGCTCCAAATTATGGCAAAATGTTCAATACTGTACCATTGTACTACTTCCTGGCTATAATTTATCAGATAAGAATTGACCCTGAATGCATGTTGAATGCACTATTTAAATTTGAAGGTTGATTTCAAAAAGGTGTCCAAAATTAATGTCATTGCTTTAGAAGTTGAGATAAAGAGATTCTGCTTACTATTCGTACAAAAGCTTTTTTTTTTTTTTTTTTTTTTTACCCTTTTCATACTAATAGACATAAACATTTGCAGAATTAATTTCATAGGATGGAGGAAACCAAATGAAATTCAAGAGTTACAAATCGTCTTGCCATATTTTGTTGCCATAATTCCCAGTCTTTTTACGAAATTGCGAGAAACAAATGAATAACGACAGTACTTACAAAAATTAAAGCATTTAAACTTTTAACAACGACTATCTCGAAAACGGATGATGCAACAAAAAAGCTATTTGGAATAAACTGCATGTTTTAAATAGATCCACATGTCTTAATTGTAAGTGTTTGACTATCTCTTATCTTTTGGTTTAACCGCTGTGGAACATCATGCAAGGCTAATGCGCGTTTCAAAATAATACAACTACCTATGTAGTAATAGAAAGGACAGGCAAATATATAACTGAAAACTTACACACATGACTAAGGTATTTATTAGATATATTTTAACATTATCCAATGCATATGTGGGTGACAAATTTTAAGTGTCCAGATCTTAAATATAAACAAATGCTTACTAATCCCCGTTGTTGCAAAATGATATAACCACCTCATCTCAATAGCCACTGTAGGAGCCTTGTTTGGACACAACCTTGAAAGCACGATCACACATGCTGTCTATACATTTTTGGAGCGTAGACCCCTCTATATTTTCCTAAATAGATAAGAGGAAACTTTCAACTCTGCGATATTAGAACACTGCCATCAGCTTACAATGAGCGGTATGATATGGCCCATAGGTTCTCTATGGGGTTCAGATCCGGCGAATTCGCAGACCAGTGCACTACATGCACACTGTTCTGTAGAAACCATACCCAAGAGGAGTTTAAGTGTGAATACTAGCTTTGTTCTGCAGGAAAATCCAACATGGACCTCCAATTTCTTCCCCGGAAGGGAAAAGATAAGCATCCAGCTCATCTTGGTAGTCAGTTGCTTTCATTCGACCCGTTGGGAACATAAGCTTGTTGTTCCGCAATAAGCAAACCCAGCTTAAGCCATTAATTAACCTCCTCCTAACTGCCGTTTGGAAAATATCTGTTCTTCTATCCACAAATCATGCCAATAGTAGTCTGCCCCATTTGGCCCATCTAAATTTATGTTTGTTTACATCTCTGAACACTACTTGCTTCCATTGGGCTTTCCAGGTGACATGTTCCTTTGCGCAAAATATCCGTGTTTTCATGTGCACACCAGTAAGCCTTGGCTGCCGTTTCTTTTTCTTGTATAATATGAAGTTCCTCTTGGCTATCATTCGAGATAGCGTAGACTTGTACACGCGAATGTTTGGATTTGAGTAAGTCTTCCCTGGGAGGTTCCACCTGCACTTCTCTCCTGCGTGGGTGTAAGTTTCCGTGACCTTCCAGAGGACTTCTTCGTGTCACAATTCGACACAAGTGGCAAATAAGTGTTCGCAACTGAAGGACATCTGTGAATCCTGCTTGCTTTTTCTCTAGACGCTTATAACGAATATATTATAAGCGACACTGTCAATTGCCATGAACGTATTAGCGCCGCCAGTGTGCCGGAATTTTTTCCTGCAGTTATTTAAAATACCAGTAAATTTACTGGCATGGGCTGTCGCTTTTAAACACACTTAAGAACCATCGATCTGGGCCGGATTTGAACCCGCGGCCTTGGGATTTTTAGGCCAGCTCCTAACCAATTGAGCTCGCAGAGAGAATTAGGAATATCACATTTTCTTGGATGTTTTGTAGATGCCGCGCGTCAAGTCATCCTGGGAAGACTTAACTCGTAAAACAACATACCCTTGATTTAAATTGTATATTCAATACTTTCTGTGTTTTAAAGTATACATTTTTTATGCCTGATCATATTAATAAATTATATAAAACTGAATCAAAATGAAGAGGAATGCAAGCTATTCTCAGATAATTTGATATGGATTTTATACTTTACGCGAATAGCTTGAACACATATGGTGTAATTAGAAATTATTTCGTTGCTTTGGGAAGGACATTTATCTTTTATTCATGACACATTCAGAAAGACTCCCGATATAAATATGTCGTTTGATATTTATCCTACCTTACGTGTTTCAATTATGCTAACCCTATCTATTTTTGTCGTCCTCTGTGGTCTAGGGGTAATATCGTAGCCTGTAGTTCCCAAGATTACGGGTTTGAAATCCTTAACATGGCTTCCTTCGGAAGGAAGGTAAAACCGTTGGTCCCGTGTAGTAGATTTACGGCACGTTAAAGAACATCAAGCCTAATATAATGCCTCTGAGCAAAATTTAGTCGATGTTTGACGACCAAATTAGAATGGTACACCGCTGCGAACCACATCAGTTAAAGAGTGTCCGTAAATGAAACTGAGTTCAACTGCCTCTTCTCTCCCCTTTCCTTCTCTCAAAACGCACAAGAAAAATTAATATATATATATTTGATCCAGAAACCTCAAAACATGCGTATTCCTCAGTTATATTGAAATTGAGTTTGTAGTTGGGAGACAGTGTTCCTTTGCTTACCATAGATAAAAGAGAAATAAAAGTGAAGTTGCAGATTACATAACATAAATATATCCCAAGACTAGCCAAGTGAAGTGCCACTATTTAAAAATGCCTGCATTTAAATAACCTGCTTTTACAACCCTTGTTTCAAAAGTTTTATAGGTCTTTAAAAACTGCATTAATATAGAAGAACCTACAATATAAACAAATTATACGAGATGACCATATTTAACATTAGGTATATGTTTAAGTGGTAACTAGCTGCATTGCATTAAAAAAATGAGAGTATTTTACCACACTGTGTCCATGAGATAATTTCTGGATATAGCTGAATTATTTACTTGGTCGCGCAATACACATATCCCACTTTTTAAACGACCACTTTGGACATACAATTTGCTAGGTAAGGGATGCAACGAAGCAAGCTGACCGGTCCGCTTCTCCAAACTCAGCCGGAAATTGAATTGAGGAGATCTTCGAATGTCAGCAGGAAGCCCTAAAAGGACAGCCATGTATTTTATTTACTTATATTTGAAATTCTCCCAAGGGTGCATAAACTTCCACACCGATTCGAACAATATTCCTCCTGACCCGCAACCATTCTTTCTCTGTGAGAAACCGAACCTTCCGAGGTAAATTTCCTTTACATTATTTATCTTTCTTTGTAGCTCTCAGGAAATAGCAGCAGCAACACAACTATCAACGAAAGTATTGTAAATATAGGTGAGAGATTTACAAATAAAATAAGCAGCGTTTTAAGAATTACTGAAGTCATATACAAAAGTATAACAAATATTGCTCAAGTTTGTAATAGTATTAGTAATAATATATCTGAATTTAAACTTGCGTCAGGGTTAGCTGAGTGATTCATACATTACTGACAATGTCCGTCCGCAGGATGGTGCCAACAATATCTTGTACTTGAGTAATAATAAAATTAATTTCTTAGGATATACTTTAGTTTAGAAATAATTTTTTACCATTATCAACAATATTATAAATTACAAACCAAGCAGTTTTAGACCTGTTATTGGAATCATGGCACAAGTGTCGCCAGCAAAAAACCTGTAGGAGAAATTCAAACTTGCAGCTAAAGTATTGAAGTATTATTCTCCATAATGTAAAAAAAAATAATAATAATAATAGGAAACTGGGAAGCTACCTGATAAGTTACAGGAATATATTCGATATAATCATCCCCGTGAGTGATTATGAGTCAGTCAAACATTGTAAAATATGTGAAAGATACTGATATATTCAATTACTCTTGGTGTCACTCAGAACGAGAACAAGCTGTGAAATATGTGGTGAAAATTTGTCATTCGGGTGCTTAACAACCTGCGAACAGTCGACTTTGATGCTATGGTTGTAGTGGGTTAGAGTTTGGACGGAGTAGCAAATATGCGTGGTCCATTTAATGGGGCAAAGTCTTTTGTGCTCACAGAAGCCCAAAAGAGTTTTACATTTAGCATTATCCTCACAGATTTGCATTGGTTGCTGAGAATTCGATGGATATTTGTCTTGAAATAAGCAGCATGTGCTCTACCCTTCAAGAGTTGTGTGTGTGCTCACGTGTTAACACAACAAACACAACACGTTTACAGAAAAATTGAGCAAAGGGCCAACTAAGATTGAAAGGAAGCGTTTAAAGAGTCCATCTACTATATAGTGAAGCAAATGTGACGTCGCTCTAAGTGCACTCTAAGATGTTAGGATATCCTAAGAGAAACCTAAGATGAAATATCTAAAGAGAAAGAATCTGAAAATTACACCAAGGATACGACAAATGCGCATTGACAGTTATATCTGATAATGGCACCGTCAAAAATTAAAATCGCTGTACAACTCTTTGTAACACTCTCAACAGATGTGGTTTGCAATAAAAAACATCGATTAGAGAATTGCACCTCTCTGAGACAGTCTAAACAGGAGCCAATAGTAGTGACAATACATGGAACAGGGCAATAAACCGCATCAACATATTCTCAGATGAGCATAACAGCATGCAAATTCCGAACCAAGTCATTCGTAAAATAATCGGGTTTAAGGACACGCCTAGGTTAATGAGACAGCAACCGTTCGATTTGCCAAAATCGCAAAATCGGAGTAGTATTGTTTTCAGGTATTTAATTCTCTAATTCTTCATTTACAAGATCCGTTTCCTGAAAACTTTCTTAATATTGTCAAACAAATGGCATACTTTTCCTACGAAGCCTTGACTAATATTTCTAAAAATATGAAATTAGCTCTCTAAGTTTGATTCTTACTAGTGGCTTGATGGTGGAGATCTTTGTGAAGAATTAAAATGTGTTCAGGCATTTGTACAGTCCGTTACACAGTAGCCACTTATCAGAACTACTGAACTCTCTGATCAGAGTAAAATGGAAGAAGGCGACACTCCAAACCATGGTGACGAATCCTCTTAATCCAGCTGAAAGGCTCAAAATGTCAAAAGGAATATTTCTGGATCAGTGGGTTAAGAAATATGTTAGTAGACTTTACAGGTTTTATAAGTATATTAGTTTCCCAGTAGCAATAATAATAATAATAATAATAATAATAGTAATAATTAATAATAATAAAAGGTCAGATCAATGTTGCATTGATGGCAATACGTTGTTTGGAGAAAGAGATCAGTGGGTCAAGAAGTATGTTAGTAGACTTTACAGGTTTTATAAGTATATTAGTTTCCCAGTAGCAATAATAATAATAATAATAATAATAATTACTAATAATAAAAGGTCAGATCAATGTTGCATTGATGGCAATACGTTGTTTGGAGAAAGAGCAATGTGTAGGTTGTCACAAATAGTTTAAGAAGCAGCAAAAAAGGAGTTGCTTGACTATACAACGTGCTTGTCCTGTCTTCCGAAAATTACATCTTAAATTGAATCTCCAACCGTGAAGTCATTGATCAATTTGCCATAATAAGTCGTCAAACTGCTTAGTTTTATAAATCATCGAGAATAGACACATAAAATAAACATCAGCTTCTCATGTAAATTTGTATTAGAATTTCAATTATTTTGACTAATTTTGTTTATAAATTCAACTGTTGGCAAAATAATATATACAAAGCACATGTTGAAATATTTAGTGAAAGTCCAGTAGAAATTAATTAATTTTCTAGCAATGCATTAAGTATATACAATTTATGTAGGTGAAACAATGTTTCCTTGTTTCCTTTTAATGTATAAAGTCAGTGTTGTGAGAGTCCATCTGGGCGACTCAGTAGGTTAGGAACTGGCCTTCTGATTCCCAGGTCGTGAATTCAAATTCCACCCAAACCGCAGTGTGTTTAAAAGGAACAGTCCCATGTCAATAGATTTACTGGCATGTAAAAGAACCTCTAACGGTGTGTCCCACCTTGGACATGCGTATTTGTGTGTTTGTAAACGTGTATATGTATGCATATTTGTAAGTAAAACGAAAACGGTAAACAAATAGGAAAACAAAGAAAAAATATAAAAAAGAGGATACAACACTGGAGTCCGGACACGACTCCGGAACTGTATATTTATAATAACAAAATTCGGGATTCCGGCAACGCTGATGTGATTCTGGCAATTTGGAGTGTATTTAACAACCAAATGTTGTAACTATAAGCCCTAAATGATTTTAGCAACGTTGCAGATTTAAGAATTATTCCTCAGTATTTTCAGTTCTATTACACTTAAAATTTAAAAACTGATTGTTCTAACAACAGCCAGAACGAAATCTAAACACGTCTATTACAATTTGAATTGAGAACTCTGATAAATCAGTCTTTGTGTTTTGAGTTTGTTAATCTAAATGTGCTGTATAAAATTTATTTGCAGTATAGTTCACGTATATTGTACAGGATGCCCCATATAAAATGTTACATGTGAATATCTCTTAAACGAACCATGACTTGAAGCTTTCCTGGCGGCGGTATGAAAATAACTTTTCTCGGGCTATCAGCCAGGTGAATTCTGGAATAATTTCCAAGCTTTCAAGAGCTAACGTCGCTCTCATCTTCAGGGAATGAATTTTTTTTTTTTTGGTAGTGTTTAACGCCCGCTTTAACTACTAATGGCACCGCAGGCGGTGACACTGATGATACATGAATGATGATGGAGCACCGGTGGAATGCGATGGCGGGGGAAACCGGAGTACCCGGAGAAAACCCGCCCCAGCGCCGTTTTGTCCACCACAAATCTCACATGTGGTCGCTTGGGATCGAACCCCGGCCGTCTAGGTGAGAGTCGAGTGGTCTAACCACTCGGCCACGGCGCGGCCCCTCAGGGAATGAAGAAGAGACACCGGGTACGCCTTATATATAGTAGCCCGGAGGGGGGGGGGGACCGGCCAGATGCCGCTCTGTGATTGGCCCGGGTTATTTTCATCTCTTAAACGAACAGAAAAAAGCCAAATTCCAACTATTCCAAATCTTATAAGGCTTGTGATGTGGCAAACATTTTCATGGAGCCCACGGGGCCTAACCTGAGAATTTTAAATGAAACCATGGCAGCTTTTTGTATATTCTGGTTACTCACAACAAACTAAGAAACTTTTATAGAAACTTCTATTCTCTAAAATTAATTGTTGAGCTGTTATAAGATGTTTTCTTTGAAAATGTATCAAATGAAAGAGCGTGGGTATTTGTGGTTTCAAAACCTCCTGAACTTCTTAAATACAACACTCTATGCAGTTAGCCATGTTGATTATTTATTGTGGCTGCACAAAATTATTAAATGACAGATTTTAATGTAGGGGTGGATATGATTCTAGTACTAGTTGAATGCAGGAGAATTTATCGAATTGCATCGGCATTGTTCAATGAGTGATGCTGGATGGAAATGTTGCACATGAAATTCAAACGGCTGGAAACACGACTACGTAAGTATGGAGGTGTAAAGAGCAATAATCGTTTGAAGGTGAAATCAAAAGTGAATGATGAAAATTGTAGCACTCTTCTTACTGCTGTAGAAATAAATCAACAGATAAGCCAACGTAATGTGTCCAAAGACACTAGGATTAACCACCTACAACCAAAAAGAATAATACATTTCGAATACGTGAGCTTGTCCCACTATTAGACCCTGTCTCAGTGAAAACATTTCCAAAAGAATTGACAAATATTTAGATGTTAATGGAGGCAAAATTCAGAATTTAATAAAGTAATCACCTGAGTAGTTTGACTTATATTTTTAGTAATATTTTCAACTAATTTATAGGTACTTCAAAGAAAATGTCCTATACCAGGTTAAATTCGTTAACGAATGTTTAATAAAAGTGACTTAGTTTGTTTTGAGGAAACAGGATATACAAAATACCATGGTTTCATTTAAGATTCTGAAGTTGGGTCCCAATGAAAATATTTTCGATAGCTCAATTTGGAAGGCTCCTTGAACTAATGAGCTTTCGAATTATTGGTGTTTTATCTGTTCATTTAAGAGATAATCACCTGTGACACTTTACATAGGCCCCATGTATACTGAGACCCATCAAATGTTCATTTTGGAAGCAGTATATTCAAAATGTTTAACGCTATTACACTTACTTGTTGATCCATTTAGACCAATACAATAGGATATAGTGAATTACAGAGTAATATAATATGCTACTTACCAAATATCTTTGTGGAGTTTTCTGTAAATATTGGGAACTTTTAATGATTCTGACTATCCAGTTATTGGTCTAAGCTGTGCTTCTGTAGTAGTACAAGAATAGTTACTATAGCACGCACTAAGACAGTCACTTTGCAAGGATTTGCAGCTGAAAGAGGGGGGGGGGAGTAAATAAATAGTTGAAATTGATATCTCAATATACACTTTTGGTTGGAGAGTGCTCCATAACTTTAGGGATGATAATACCTGTTTGGAATTACATATAATTTCAGCAAAAAATGTTTCCTTGGTTGAAATTAGAGATTTATTATATAACTGGTAAAGTTATTTATGAATATCCTTATGTGCAGCATTTTGATACTGATTATACAAATTGTATTTAAAAATACATTAATGCTTCATGTTTATCACTTCGGCATTCTACCAACATTTATTATTGCTCTGTTTTAGACCAGCGGGAACACTTTATCAGGATATAGGATAATGCATTTAAAAGTCATTGAGCTTCTTACTTATGTAAATAAACTGTGCATTGTGAACAAGCGGTATTGTTTCAATAAAAATGGTAAACGTTGAAATAATTAATAATGCGTTTCTAGGTGAAAACAAAATTAGTATAGATTTCTGTAGAGGGTCATGGTTGTAAACAGTTGTGGGTATGACACTTACATCATACTCATTCTGAAAAACATTTGTAACCACATTATCAATGGAGGTTCCAATATTTCCATCTCGATCAGGTTGCCTAGGTTCGTAAACAGTAAAACAAAGTCTAAAACTATTTTTAGAACCTGAGAACTGTCGATATTAAAATCTACACTAAATGTATATGTTAAATAAAATGCATTTCTACATTAGGTTCTTCTTTCACCATTTATCCTCTACATATGAAGCACTTACATCCCCTAGGGATTTATAAGCAGTCGCCTTCGGCCAGATGCCCATTGAAGAGCAGACGAACTCTTGACCAGAGAGAATAGACAGTATGGGTGATCAGCCCAATGCCTGGTATGTGAGTAAGGAAGATGGAATGAAATAATGGTTGGGTATGGAAGGAAAGATGCTTATGGGACAGGTTGTGGAATGAATGTGTAGGAAGTCGGAGAATCCGGAGAAAACCCGCCCAGACGCCATTTTGTCCTACACAAAATCCCACATGCGGTACTCTGGGGTTGAATCAGGGCGAGAGGCGAGCGGCTATGATTACTATTATTAGTAGTATTATTATTAATTAATATATTTATTTTATGTGTACAAATCTCTACTTTTCTCACTTTTAAAACAGAGAGGGTTAGACTGTTTTAAGCACATGTCATTAGTTGCTCGCAGTTGAATATAGTTTCAATATTTTTTTCATGAAAGTTTATTTCAAATCAGGCATAGACCTCAGCATTCCTGTAAACCAGCTTTTCTCATTTATCTTCAGGACATTTAGCTATTTAAAATCTTGGTCATGAGATCTTGATTTGTAGTTGACGCGAGCCTATAAACACCGGAGACATCACCTTTCAAAAGTTGCGTGTTGGGATCTTGAGCACTGGTGTTTTCAATCACCACTGATGTCTGGTTTTCCTTTTATATAAATATCTCCAGCCATTTTCCATCACTGGTCGTGTTTGCGGGAAAAGGCTATGTCAGCTAACCTTGGGCACACTTCCATATTTCATTTTGTATGCTTGAGTTGCCTCTTGGAAGGTGTACATTTCGGGAACCACCACGATACTTCACCATTTAGGTTTTGATTATTCACATCTAACCATATTATTTCGTTTGCGAGAGTTCTAGCCAGAAACTTGTTAGTAAATGATTGCGCATTGCCAACTGTCATAATCTTTATGACTTTTTGATAAATCCACGGGCTCCATTAAACTTTATGCTTTCATATAGCTTCTTAATCACATTTCCCATATGTTTCAATAAAAAATTTACCTCATGGATACCAATTTTGTTGTCCGTTCTTCGTAGTTCGTTTAGAGTGTCATATATCGATTGTTTTGAGACGTCACCGAACTAAGATGCAGATGCTGTTGTTCAAGTCCTATATGATACGAATATATAGTTTTCAAAGCCATTAGAAGTACATAAAAGAACGTATCACTAGCATGTATTTGGCAGCAATGCAGGAACAAAACGGCGAGCTTGAGAAGCTCCGTGTCGTTTGCTTTCGCAGTGTATTCGTAAGCATACCGACATGCTGCAAAATGCTAAACTCATATTTTCCCATTCCTATTTAATCTGTTAAAATGTTTGTGGAAGCCAGATTATAGTTTACACGTTCTAGATATTGTTACACATGTATTATTTTAATTTTATAGTTTTGTAAGAACTATACCAAATTTTAATTTGTAGTAATTTATTCTGTGTGCATTTAGTATAACAACAATTATGTTTTGTAGATAATTTGTGTCACCGATATATAAATTAAACCGAACGATAAATGCATTTTTTAACAGAAATCTAAGACTTCAATCAGAAAAATCCTTGACAATTGCTGAATTCGATATCATTTCTTCCATAAAAAAGAAACTCATTCTCATCGTAATTTAAGATATTATACTAACGCACTTTCTCTATTAAAAACATTAAACTTAATTTCCTGAATATCAGAGACCAACCACTTGAAAAATCCGTACAATTTCAAAATGTATAGCACAATTAAAATGAAAGTCAGAACAAAAGACAAAAAATACACATTCTTGAACTTGAATATAATTCATTCCTATTGTATATTAAAATGATAATTTCCTCCTTGCTAATTTGGCTATTAGAAATACTTAAAACTAAGACAAACATATTTTGGTGTCAGTGCATCCTTTGGAGCGCTGCTGTCATCTTTCCTTCCACTTAAGTTTGTTTTTCCATATAGAGTACATTTACAGGTACTGTCTGTTGTCTTTTTTCAAATTACTTTTTCTTATACTTTGATTTCGTAAAAGTTTTAGTTTAGAGCTTACACATAAAAATGTACTGTTTATGTGCTTTTTATACAGGTATTTCCAGTAAGGTAAATAGATAAGGCTGCAAGCTCTGCTCAATGCTAAAATTATTTTTTTAAAATGTTAAAATGACTGAATGTTTACTTTCCCTGAGAGCAGTACAGCACAAACAGGATATAAAGAGTGACAAAACTTTGAGTGATGCCCGCTCTGTTTTCATCCTATCTTTGATTCTAATACATTCTATGACAATATATTAAAAGCTACAGGTCATAATTTAACTAAGAAGGAAAGAGATTGCGAAAGTAGAGTCACGCCGAAAAAATTCAATGGGAAACCCAGGATTTGAACCATAAATCTCCAATCTCCATCCAGTAGCTCTAACTACTAAGCTACCATGACAAAATATCGACATAACAGTCTGATTCTATATTTCCAACTCCTGTCCTACACACGGCTAATTTGGAAGAAAAAAAAATAACGGAGAAAGAAACGTATTTATCGTTCTTTGCTTTATACGTACGCAATTTGAAACAAAGCCTTTATTGTTAAGGCATCGCAGGCGAATATTGGAGTAGAATATTTTTTGGTTTATATAGCACGAAGTCTTTGGTGTTGAAATTAATTTGACATCTTATTAGCTTAAAAGGAAATCTGCAGATGTTTCAAGAAAGAGAGTTGATTGGAATGGATTTTCGCACAGACTGGGTTACCAGTCACTAGGGCAGAGCACTGCACGTAGGTACTAAGTACTCTTTTTCACTTACATAATAACACTGAGAGAGGAATGAGCGGAGGGATCCGAAGAGTGACCAGAACCGGATGACGATGGCCGCAGGCATGACGAGATCGCTAACGGTTCCAGATTGAACGCCTCCGACAACTCCCAGAGCCAACCCGCCAGTCCTGAACCCCAGAAAGGACACCATTCCGAAAGCACCCGAAGGTGGGTGGGTCTCACAATTACGTCAGGAAGAAACCTCTACAATGCTCAACCGCAACCCACCGAGCACTATTGCCTGTTCCCTCAACCCTGAAACAGATGGCAACAGAGTGATGGGAACAGGAAAGTCAGGGAATTAAAGAGACGATGGATGGATGGATGGATGGATGGATGGACGGACGGACGGACGGACGGGTGGATGGATGCATGGATGGATGGACGGACGGATGGACAGAAGAAACTATAGCGTTAACCAACTTAATAATAATAAAAATAATAAGAACAACAACAGCAACAATGCATACATATTTGCATCCTTAAAATGCCTACACACATAGGGTTTTAATGAGCTACACGAAATAATTTAAGAGACTATAGACGTGTCTGATATGAGTAATTTCAGATATAAAATACATGGTCCACGACTAAACATAACGTAGTTATAAGGTGTTAAACAAATTGGTTTCAAATGCAGATATGCTAAATGAAAGAGGCAAACCTGGCTAGGAATGTCTTTAAACTGCTCGTGTATTAACTTCCTTCTTGTGTTATGTAGCCTACTCTGGAGGCATCTATTTAATTGCTCCTGTGGCTGAATGTGCAACGCCAAAAGCTGATGACCCGAAGGTCATAAGTTCGTTTCGTGCCATAGATTTAACTTTTTTTTTAAGTCCATATAATGAGGTGTTGCTTGGTGGAGAGATTCGAACTCGAAAAGAAATATAGCCTGTTGTGCAAAGTAAATGTCATAACCATTACACCAGAAAGGTACGGTCTTCATCGACCCTCCGTTTTTGTTGTTGTGCTCTCGAATTGTATCATCATCAGCCAGTGGCAGACTGGTACTTTAGAAACATATCCGTAATTTCCAAATTCAAACAAACAGACCAGAAGTGTCCTATTCCAACTTACTTGTTTAGGACGCCTCCATATTCTCTGAAAATATTTCGGCATAGTTCATTAACAGCTTGTGTAGATAAACTTAGCCGCAAACTATGCTTGCATTACATAATGTTTAAGATGTTGGCTGATATGATGTTTATCGGTGAATATTGATTCTAAAGATCGACGTCAATTGTGTATGTTGGCTTTGGTTGTCTCAAGTAACCAATCTACAAGGTTAAATCGGTCAGGACCAAAACCTTGTAATACTGAAGAACTGGTGCAAATCAGAGGTGTAGTTTCCGAGATGCTTTTTTTAAGAAAAACTATTTATATTCATCCTCTTTCTGTCTCTCTTTTTCTCTCCCTCCCCCTCCCTCTAGACTTAGCAGTCGTAACTCTTCTTGTTTTATTGCTTGTTAGTAGTAGCTCCTTTATTTCAAAGTTCTCTTTGCACTAAGGTTTGTTATCTGCTATAAACATGACACTATGACCTACGCTAGAAAGGAAAAATAGCCCTAGGTAATAGCCGATGTTCGATTCTTTGGAAACTTACTTGAATTGGTTAGAAGCTCATGTTTGTTCTTTTAAAGCACCCAGGAAAACATCGAGTACATCTTCATTACAGAGTACCATTGGTTTTTTTCTACCTCTGGAAGATCTGTTAGTCATAGCGGGTGTTTTAAAAAATGTTAAGCCTCCATAACAACGCAATTAACATGTTTCTCAATAAGATATAACGCTTTCACTGTAATATTATCTAAACCAATTCGAGTTGAACACCCGTTGTTCAACTGGTCGATAGTGACTAAAAAGGACCCAAGAGATCAGTTTTCGGTTCTTTGACAGAATTACATAGAATTCTCAGTTTCTGTTCTCATGGCTCTTGCTTTACTGAGTGGGTGAATTTTCGTGGCACTCAAAATATTATTTTACGTCACTCTTTCTAAGGGCATTATTGACTAAGATTAATATCAAGTCGGAGATCCATATGAACTCCCTGCAGTTCTCCTACTTGGCTAAAATTTGACCCCTCGACCAATATTTCTCTTGCAACTAGGGCAACATAAACCAATAAAGGATGTTTTCGTTATTAAAAAACTTGCAATTCAAACGTGGATATTTCAGTGTTTTTCCTTCACAGCTCACGAGTTTTTAGCTACGTTTTCTAAACATTACATAACACGCAGGCCGTCTCCGCTCATGAGTAAGACAACTTAAGTGAACGTAGCACTCACCAGTTCTCCACTGACCGATTTTGACTTGAAATAACCCCGTTGATTCTGCAAAACTTTTAACGCACGAAGGGATATCTGCACACATGAAATACGGAGCTGTTGAGCCACCTGGTATAAGGAAATGTAATCCTTGAAAATAATTAGAATGTATTTTGCACCGCAGAATGTTGCTATGGATCCTTATGCATTTTCTTGGAGATTGTAATGGAATGTTAACAAAACCTAATATTAAGATTTTGAATTTGTATTTTAATAATTTTAGCTAGTTATTCTGTTATTTGTTATAAATTTTATAATAAGTTATTTTTATTTATAATTCTTATGTTATTGATTATATTATATTTTACTTTTTGTAGATTAAATATGATTTCTTGGAGCATTTTTAAAGTGTGAAAGTGCAGTATTCACAAAAACACTGTTTTATAAAGTAGTGCCCTAAGAAACAAATTATTTTACGACTTTTAATGGCTGTATAGCCAAAAGCAAGGGCGATACAAGCACATTTTAATTATCTATGTCTGTCAGAACGTTACAGGTATTTACTATAAACAGTTATTTTCTGAGCGTTGTGCTAAAAGTTCATATTACCAGTTAACATTAGTCATCTGAAGGATGGAGGCAAGGAGCTCATAAAGACAACAGAGACATGAGTACTATCAGAATACCACCAAAGCAATTTAGGTAAGGTTAAACAAAAATAATTTCTTTTCGTGTTTAACTCAAAATATTAAATGTAGCAGTAGTACATTTAACAGCCAGTTTTGTTAATTGCCGTACGTTGTTTAGTGTTTACTATTAGAATAAAAAAAAATAATTGGGATAATAAGTGCAAAACTTGGGAGAAATGCATGTGCTTCGCATTGTACAAGGTCGAAGCAGTCCGACTCGTAAAATTTCAGTAGGTAAACTGCCCTTTATGTAGTTCGATTATTACACAGAGTCATGCCCTTGTTTATACACATTTAACACAGGCATTACCTGGTTTTATTGTTAGAACCAGCTGTAAAATCAATGCCACAGCCGAGAATGAATACGATTCTCCGACTCTCCGTGCAGTAGCTCTAACCATTAACCTATTGTGGCAACATATCAGTAAGACATTCTATCCTCCAACTGAATCTTTTTTTTTCAGCTGGCTGCGATAGTAATACATATATACCTCGTAGAACATTAGTATAACAGGTTGTTTCGAAACGACACTGAAAGAACATAGCAATCTTATAGCTGATAATTGAACTATTCCGAATTTAAAGTCGTAACCGCGAAACTTTTTAGGTAGGTATTTTTTGTATATAATATTGAGAATTACATAATTTTGAAATTAGGTAGAGCACGAAGCATTGATGATGTTTCCTTACTCACGTCTTAGAGAGTGTTTATCAAGCACATGTAATGAAAACAGACGGATTTCTATTTGTGCGGTATAAGCAAACATGTCCTAGCCTAAAGACTAAAGAACAAAGGGCAGTTTACCTTCTGAAAACTTACGAGTCGGACTGCTTCGACCTTGTAGAATGCGAAGCACATGCATTTCGCCCAAGTCTTGCACTTATTATCCCAATTATTTTTATTTATTCTAATAGTAAACACTAAACAACGTACGGCAATTAACAAAACTTGCTGTTAAATGTACAATTTTTTCATTTAATATTTTGAGTTAAACACAGTAAATTAAATTTCTTTTTTCACTGTCAAAAGATTTTTTTTTACCTTTACCTAAATTGCTTTGGTGGTATTCTGATAGTACTCATGTGTCTGTTGTCTTTATGAGCTCCTTGCCTCCATCCTTCAGATGACTAATGTTAACTGGTAATATGAACTTTTAGCACAACGCTCAGAAAATAACTGTTTATAGTAAATACCTGTAACGTTCTGACAGACATAGATAATTAACATTTGCTTGTATCGCCCTTGCTTTTGGCTATACAGCCATTAAAATCCGTAAAATAATTTGTTTCTTAGGGCACTACTTTATAAAACAGTGTTTTTGTGAATACTGCACTTTCACACTTTAAAAATGCTCCATGCGTGTTAGGTTTTGTTAACATTCCATTACAATCTCCAAGAAAATGCATAAGGATCCATAGCAACATTCTGCGGTACAAAAGACATTCTAATTAATTTCAAGGATTACATTTCCTTATACCAGGTGGCTCAACAGCTCCGTATTTCATGTGTGCAGATATCCCTTCGTGCATTAAAGGTGTTGCAGAATCAACGGGGTTATTTCAAGTCAAAATCGGTCAGTGGAGAACTGGTGAGTGCTACGTTCGCTTAAGTTGTCTTACTCATGAGCGGAGACGGCCTGCGTGTTATGTAATGTACAGTTTAAGGACACTTGTATAACGCAGTTTTAGTTTGCCCTCACATTAAGCTTTGAAGCGATTATTGTATAAAGTTTCAATATATAGGGTGGATTCATTAAACATAGTTCTTTTAGTGTTAATGGTTGCTATTTTGTAGAAGTAATTTTAAAGTCTTGATTACGTTTTCTATTCGCTTTTATATAGCTGTTATTTTCTCTCTATAATTGTGCTGTATTCGGGTTCTCCGGTTACTCCATCATTCATTGTACCAATTGTTCCACTATCACCTCTCTGTTTATTGAATTCGCCTTTATCTCACACCATCTTCTTTCTCAATCTTATGCCTAGCTATGGGCCGATCAGCCGTTCCAGGCCCTTCACTCTCTGATTCAATGTTCATTGGCTCCTCCAGAGACTTGTGACACTACACTCACTCGTGTGTAGGTCCTACATAGGAGAACTGTTAGCAGATTAGTATGTAACGAGGTAGGTAAGTAACTGTGCTGCAACTATCCTTCAAGCCTTAATCATCTTTTATATAATATTTCAATAAGCCAGAGATAACTCCTGAGTATGTGGAAATACACCCTACCACAGCACTACAAATTGGCTAGCTATGCTGCCCACAAACATGCAGACACACAAGGACATTTTTTTTAAAAAAAGGTGCTTAATTTAGGTAAATGTATTTCCTGTGAAATCTTGGTATTGAATTTTTGAGTGCAATACAATACCTTCTCTATACCCTATACACTATATACGCATTCGTTAGGGGAGGTGGACCACTTTGTTTTTCTTTTGTCATTGGGGGACACTAACATCCTCTGCAGAGCGGAGGCAGATATGACGTTAGGACAGTGTAGGCATAGTGATAATAATTGTGGGGGTAAAGATTAATATAGTAACAGTAATAGCAATTATGATGATGTTGGAACTTTCGGCGGCACCTTGGGCAAGTCAGTGGCCCAGGTGGTCCACGACGTCTGGATAGGTTTTCTCCGAATACTCTACATATCACGAATTGTACCATAATCATGTTTCCTTTCATCGATTACACCGTCATTTCATATCATCTACTTGCATACCAGGAGTGCTGACCACACGTCATGGCTTTTCTGTGACCCAGAGTCTCTGCTCAACAGGCGTCTGAAACCATGCGCCGGTTTGTACGATAAGGCCTGGGGGGTGTAAACAGAGAAGAAAGGAACGAGGGAAAGAAAGAAAGAAACAAACGAAGACGGTTGGGAGGGAGGAAGTTTCTTGAATCGCCCGGATGCGGAGAAGACAGTGCATGCGCAGAACGTGAGAGCGTTAAGGGTCTACTTTGTTTAATTTTAGAATGAAAACGCACGCAGACGTAATATGAGCAGCACGGCAGTTGTTAGTGTAGCTTCTGGTTACCTTAGAGGGAACGCCTCAGTAATGTACAGGTAAACGGTCTGCTTGTATTTCATTGTATCGCAATAAATAAACGAAAAGCTTTTATTATATAAACTATGCATTAGTCTTTCCTGTTTATCTCTAAACTTTTCTCTAAATAAATCCAAATTCCTGAACTTCATCCCCTTTACGTAGCCTTGGTGTACGCCTAAAAAAGGCACCGGAGAAAATTCTTCAGATGCTAAAGTTTTGTTTCAAATATATAGATTGAACCTTAAGAGTAGTTTAGATGAAAGTGCAGTAGAGCCTAGAGCCTGTTGCAATAATGTTTGATCGTACATTTTAAATATGGAGCAAGCTAGGAAAAAGGAAAAAAAAAAAAATTCTAATTATCTATAAAACGTTGGCAAAGCGCTGCCAAAGAATCTGAAACTTAAGGTTGTATGTACGAATATTCACAATCTTGTGTTAAGTGTTAACTTTGAACTATATTGCTCTATGCATTGTTGTTGTTATTATTATTATTATTATTATTATTATTATTATTATTATTATTTTTATTAAATTCAAGTGCCATTACGCTAAGTTGGCCTAAATTGGGCCACCATTGTAGTGTTTTCTCGGTTAGGGAATTTTTAGTTCACGAGTTCGCCACTATGTGCATATGGAGACGAGGATGAACTCACCTTCCATGGGTGGCACTATAAAACCAAATCACATCTTTCGGACGCTAAATATGACGAATTTAGCCCAGAGATCCATTATTTTAAGCTATGAGGTTCCTTTGTGTGCAAATAATTATTACACGGGACCAAGGGCTTTATCTTCTTTCCGAAGAAGCCCATGCCAAGATTTCTGTTTCCGAAAAAAATGCATCACCCTACATCGGATGTGAAACCATAACCGTGGATATTAGAGTAGCATAGTAACCACTGCACCACAGAGGGTGATATTATTATTGCTATTGTCACTATTCTTCTTCTTCTTCTTCTTATTATCATTATTATTATTACTATTAACAGCTTATCTTCGTATAATCAAGTAAGAAAGTAAACGTGCATATGTATGTAGGCTTGGAGTGGTAATATTTATCTTTAGTGAGGGAAACATCCTATAGTTACGGCTCATAAACAGGACTAGCGATTTTAAAATCGGAATTTTCAAGAGACATCTTTATGCGATTTGCTGTAACAGAAAATAAATCGAGAAAGCATGGCTGTTAGACGGACAAGCAATCTCAGGTATATGTTAAGTTGATTATAGATATATTACGTGTAAACTTTTCTCATAAACATAGCTTCATAATATACAGGTGATAATGAACTACACCGAAATAATTTGCGAGATTGTGCACGTGACTGATATAAGTAATTTGAGATTGGCGATGCATGGTCCCCGGATAAACATAACGCAGCTACATAGCGTTAAACGTGTGGGTATCAGGTGCTGATAAGTTGGTGTTAAAGCAAAGCAGGTTGAAAAAATGGCTTAGAATGTCTTCAAAACTGCTGCCCGAGTATAGTAGATTTTTAGTAGCTCGTAAATAGCGTTCTCAAGCTTTAATGTCGCAAAAATCTGTAAAACCTCGAACTAATCACTTGACAGTGCGACACTGAACATTCATTAACTACGTTCTTGAGATTGCCTACTCTAGAGGCGTTTTTTCAACTGCTCTAGTGGCTTAATGCGTAACGCGGGAAGCTGTTTTCCTAAAGGTCATGGGTTCCATTCTTGTCATAGAGTAAATGTTTATTATTATTATTTTTTTCATTCCAGACGAAGTGCCGCGATACGTGAACGAGACCCGAACTCGGAAACTATCTTTCACTTGAAAGCCAGTATCATAGCCACTACGCTAAGAGGTACGCTGTAATATGTCCCTTCGTTTTTCGTGTTATGCTCTCGAATGGTTAATAAATTAGCCATTGGCGTACTGGCACTTCAGAAACTTATGGCTGTTACTTCGACATATCAATAAACAGGCCATAAGTCTCCTATCTCAAATTACTTATTTAAGTAATCTACATGTTCTGTGAAAATATTTCGGTATGGTTCATTAACACCCTGTATATCGCGAGTAGAAATATAACACTGGTGGATATATGTATTCATAAAAGAAGTTCTATTCAGCGAATTGGCCCCAGTCCATTACTGAAGCTTTAAATTGGCAAGAACCTGCTTATTAATAGCCACGCCCAACTTTAAACATTGTTCTCTAGCAAACATTTTTCCAACACTTTTCCATACTCTAAATGCTCCACTTAATGCTTTTTTATAAATTTGTGTTAAGAATAGAATACAGCTATCAAAGGTGCATTAAATAATATTTTTAGGTACTTTTTCGACATAATACTCCAATTTTGAGAAATAGATTATTAAATTTTATTAAATCAAGGTTTTTAAAAAGGTACGAAAAATTAGGGTTAATATAAAGACTATACGCTAGATCTGTAAGGGCTACTTATTAAAACGCCTTTATTTACTACGTTTGCTTACACAAAGTTGACTGTTGTTTTGTTCTGCTTTAACAGAAACCTACATGTTATACATTTTTCGTATCACGAATACAAAATGCAGATGGTCCAATACTACATCATTAGTACCTAACCAGTTGTTTTACACATTTAGTTAATTTGAAGGTGATAAACTAAGCATTTTTAAGGTACAAAACACATAAATCTTGTTACGAGTTCAGTCTATGTAACCTGAAAGTACTAACTTCGAGGATGCCGTCATCCTCCTCTTCGTTTGTCATTAGATAAGCCGGTTTAAGATCTGTTGGTAAACTTGTTTACTGTAAAGCCTGACTTTTTAACGTGAACACTGTTAAAAATACATACGTGGCTCATATTTATTTGAAGAATGCATTTAGACAGTAAACAAATAGTTGCTTGAAGGTCCCGGGTTCGATTCCCGGCCGGGGCGGAGAATTTTTCTTTAACAGAATTATTCTTTATCCCTCACAGTCTAGAAGTATGTATGTGAGAGAGAATGCGTGTGCGCGCGCGCGCGCGCGTGTGTGTGTGTGTGTGTGAGTGTTGGTGTGTGTGTTTGTTTGAGGAAAATAAAGCACTTTAAGTCCAACGTAAGGAACCTACAGAAAATGATTTGTTTCTAATACAAATCCCCCGATATGACCTTACATGTTAAAGGAGAATATATACATGAAAGGATAAAAAGTACTATTTGAATAACTTTGCAAGTTAGAATGTTGATAAACGGCAGAACTATCTCTGGTATAAGTTCCAATCAGTTGTCTTACTGTGGATTTTCTAAATTTCACATAAGCATTACCTTGAACCGCTTTCTCGCTATCACCACAGCAGCAGGACGCAGGGAAAAAATTGAAATAACATAGTGCGCTGATATATTTGTCATTAATCATTACTCTCCCGGCTATATCGACACTAAGTATATGGTTAATCTCAAAGATCTGCACATGTACAACAATACGATATTGTAAAGTTTGAGTATGTGATCTGATATTTTATTTGTAGAACGGCGTCGTGATATTTGCTGAAGGAATTCTTTAGACAGTTGATACTAAAAGAAGGTTCTCACTAGATGTCACTAGTGTTAAAAGTCGAAAATTCTATCAATCAGTTTTATAAAATTATAACACTCCAATGTAGCCAATTTTGGTGTCCCATTCAGTTAGGCTATAACACTGAAAGCTCGTATCGATCCATAAAATGGTGGATGATCTCAATGTCATGAATATGGAACCTGCTAAACAAGACAAAATGATGTAGTCAGTGGAGAGAGCAAAATTGCAACTGCTACACTGCCTCCGTTGTATAGAATGTTTTCGTTCTGTACGAGCAAGTCATTATGTTGTCAGCACTGGCGCTAAGCAAGGCAACAACTGAGTATCACAGACCATTAAGCATGAACTCCGTAAAATAGGTAAAACAATCTATTTATCATTATCATATGCCTATAAATATTGAGTCTAAATGGGCAAGCACAAGCTAAAAATAGTCTAAAATAGTGAGTTAAACGTCGGATTACGAAACTCGGCCTACTCGCAAGCATCCTACTCACAATATAATCACCGGTTTTACCGCTTCTACCATAAATAACTATTCAGAAATAGACACTAGGACAGTTTCTTTTTTTCTTTTTGTGAAACGGACATAATTTTCTATTTTTTAATTACACCATACAAATATTCCATAGACGCCTTTTTGGCTGAACATATCTCACGATGTGCCATTCTGCCCAGTAAAATTGGCTTAACTTACCCACACGCTAACTGTTAACCATACTTTTGCTTTCTGTATGTAGCTTTATCACATCTTTACAGTTTTGAACATGTAATTTACTCCTTGCGTTTCAGTTTTGTTCTGATTTGAATATGCAAATTGGCATACATACTTTGAAACGTGTTATTTTAACATTTAAGTATACTTTCATCATTGCTTTTCTAATCGGCTCAAAAGAAGTAGTTTATACTGAAAAACAAGGGGCATTTTAATATCAGTATCTAAAAATAATATCACCCTAAATCAAATTCTTAGTTTATTTCCACAAAAAAAACTGTTATAGTTCTCTGAAACATGTGAATGTGCAAGGGAACTTTAGAGTATTTGTATTTTTTTTTTTGAAATTAAAAACATTTAATTGATTATCTGATAAACTATTTCAGATAGAGCTTTGCATATTATTTTGCCGAATCTTCAAGTAAACATCTTCAAAATGTAAAAAGTTGTATCCAATAACCAGCTGCTGGGCATAGAATCGTCCTTCTCTCCATGCTACATATATTTTCGTCGTGCACACCATGCCAAACAGTGGACCAATTGAAAGATGTAATGATTTTCAATTAATAGCAGTGTCAACATAAAATAACACTGCTTTAATGGTTTTCAATATTTATACTCACCCAGCGCTGATGGGCTTCCTGTTTTTTGCCCAGAAATAATTTTAACGAAGCAGTCCGTTTCGATTGTTGCATAAAACATACAAATACTTAATCGCTCCTTCGATAGACTGAAAAAGGAAAAACGCATATCTAAGGAATGTCAAACACATGATGCATATTAGAAGACATAAAAACACTGCACGGAATATTTAGCAAACGGCTAAATAGGTCATACATGCTAATGATTTCTACGTATTTTCTGTAGAAATTGACGACCATCGCTAAGATTTCCCACCTCTCTATAATTTAGTAAAAAGTATGACGCTTTCATAAAACATGCATTATTTCCAAAATAAGCGTTTAATATATCACTTTAATATTCCAAATCTCGCATTTTATATTTTACGGAAATTCTTAGAGCCATTACTGAGAACGTGTACAAAAAATATTACTTATACATGTATAGGATAGCTTGGCGCGAGGAAGAATTTTAAATGGTCTACGTCTAGCAAGCTTAAAGACTCTCTGACTCAAGTATGAAAATGTTTAAGCACCTGACTTTTCATCTCGGAGTTATACCGCAATCGTGCGCGCGCGCACACACACATTAGTACGAGCCTATTTCTAACGAATTCTCATTACCAAGTTGTTTTGCGGAATACAATTGTTTCTCTGCCAGCTATAAATAAGCGGTGAAAAAAGATGATTATAATTGTTTTCAATCCATCTAGTTTATCTGAAGTAATATAGCCACAGGTTTCCTTTTGTGTAGGAAAACAAACCTATCCTTAAAATATTATGTGTATAATCACTAGTGTCAAAATACTGTATTGATTTATTTGCTAATCGTATAAGGAAGCTGTAGTAAAAGTTATATAGAGATATGGTACAAAACACCATTAATTTTTGTTTTTTTAAAGACACTGCTTATCATTGTTATTGTTGTTATTATTGTTATTATTATTTATTTGTTACTTACTATTATTATTATTATTATTATTATTATTATTATAATATTATTACTCGTATTACTTCTATTATTACTATTATTATTAATTATGAATAACCATGTTGTAAACCAGGAAACTAATTTAAAGTAAGGTACATAAGTATTTTACTTACGTTAGGTTTTAAAGATGAGTAGACAGGAATCGCCTGCGGTGCCATGATATTAAAAGCAGTCGTTAAACACTATAAAAAATAGACAGCACGGTCATTAAATTATTTGAAAGGTTATATAAGCTCATACATATTTATTTATTTGTTGCTAAAACTAGGAAATAAGGCGTTCTTACTCTAAGAATGCCGAAAACATAGTTCATTCTTTTTAATGTTCACATTTTCTAAAAGTACTAAATAAATACTTACAGGATAAAAATATATATACAGGTATGTATATTTTTTAGAGGTCAGAGCTTAACTTGTAGAAAAGCAAGCCTTTTCGCATGTTTCGAATCCCTTTACTATCTGCAATTGCCCCTGAAAGAAACGACTGTATATTTTCCTAAGAAGCCCCAGCTCTTGCTCTGATGAAAATTGAGGTTGTGTTCTAATTCAAGTGGAGAAGTATTTTTCCGTTTTCTGTTTGAGAATAATTTAAAGAAGCTGGTGTATCATTGGTTTCATCATTCAGGAAAAATGGTATGGTGTCAGGGAACACCGTTTACTTAGTGACTCCCTGGAGAACGAGGTAAAAGTTACGCCTTTTCTGTTATGCAGCTCACCTTGCTGCCACGTCTCGAATCAAATTGTAGAGGAGGAGAAAGGATCTGGAGTAAAGTGATAAGAATATTGTTTATCTTTAGTTTCATCCTTTGTGATTGTTTTAGGTTCTCTAGTTTTCTGTTTTAAACCTACTTAGAGTTAACATGTGGGTATCGCTTTCTCAAGACATGCTTACTAATTAGACAACTGTAACGAGTCCTGTGAGGAAAATATAGTTTGGTACCTAAAATCAGATTAGCGTGTACGTTGTGTCATAAGGAAATAGGGAAGCTATTCCGTATAGTAGCCAAAAATTCCTTTAGGAGTTCATTTTGGCAACACAACAGTGACTCATCTACCTTTTGAAGTTCCCGAACAACCGTTCTCACATTCTGATAGTTAAGAAAGACTGGGTGAACTTTATGGTCAGAGATAAGAATTATTTAAGAAATATTCAGTCTAATGGCTGAGGGCTTCAAGGAAAGGAATATTTTTTGGTTGACACAATTATGCTGAAAGACGGGCTTGTCTTCTTCCCTTGGCACACACTTCTCCATAAAATTAGCGCAGCGCCCAAGAAAAGGTGTGCGCATAGTATTACAATTAAGGAACTTGGTACCGTGTGAGGCCGCCCACTCTGACCAATGGTTTTTGGCGGTGTCCCGGTTGTTGCAGGCGAATGCTCGTTGGTTTCCTTTCCATAATTTTTCTTCATTCCGTTTCCTTCTGTTCTTTCAAGTGTGCTTCCAGGTTCGTATTGTATGACGGTGCGGGCAGATATCGCGGATGCTCTGTGAAAAATAATCCCTGTAGACACTAAAAGGCTCCCAGATCGATAGGTTATTTGATGACCCTCTCTTTGGCGGCTCCAGCAGTGGAACAAGTCATCGGGGTTGAAAATGTATGTATATACCTCCGCGTGTCTCTGTGATCTGATGCGGCCGTGACTTGCTATAGTATCCTCACTTCATCGCTTCCAGTAGTTCTGTATAGATAGTGCTGATGTCCGTCTCCGTCTACACTTTAACTTTATCATTATAACTTTGTGCTATCTTTAGAAATAGGTGAGAAGCTTAACTCAGAAGCTGATTATCACAATAGGAAAAGAGTTTTTGCGGTACTATTTTGTTGTGTGTGGGTACGGATCTGTATACATTAAAGTTTGATTATGGTGATACTTATGCTCATTTACAAACACATTAACCTATTGGCAGCGATTATCGCTGTGCTATTTATTTTTGAATTGATGTGACCAATATTAATTTCCTCTTCTATTCTTCTTCTGTCCAAAAACAAATGTCCAAGGGTAAAGTGCAACGTATTGCTTGGGAATGCTCATCATGTAACTATAAGAAACTCTGAATCCATAAAATGTACATAAAAACGTGTGATTTGAGCTTTACATCTAAACACAGCTCGATGTTGCAATGTAGTTCTGTAAAACAGTACATGGTTATTAAAATGTGCAACGAAAATTGTAACAGAAGTTTTGTTATTCTAGTTCCCAAAGGTTTTTAGAAGCTGAATTTTCCCTCTTCACCATGTATAACTCATTCAAATATATTGTAATTGTTTGATAGTGATAAGGGTTTTGATAAACAGCACCTCCAGTATACAGATTCTTATATGCAACAGCTGTTAGATGAAAATCTTAATTATGTTTTATAGAGCTCGGCAGTTGATGAAATGTCATATTCTTTCTGAGATAAACACAAAAAATGCCAGACTGTATGTCAATTCGTTTTGCCTTAAGGTGAACGAAAATACCAAAGTTTTACTTTAACATTTTCGGCATTTTATTATGTAATGATCGTATTATAGGAAGTCTTGAATCTTCAGTTGTATTCTGTCCTCTTTCACCGCCAAATACACTTCTTCAATATTGCAGAAAAAATAAAATTGCTGCTTGTTACTATGGGCTGACGTAATTTACCTATGTTATGTTACCTCTAGGTGCACATTCTGGCCTTGGACTTACATTGGTCAAATCAGCTATTGCAATTTTATAGTAGAATGTCTGTAATAATAGGAACTTGTCTGGACTTATTTGTTTATATTGACTTAAAACGTCTGAAATTAATCAGTAGTGACCTTTCTATTCTGGCAACAACGATATCATGGCTTAAACATGCACCCAGATCTCGAAAAGATAGAAAATGTATAACACTATTTGGAGTACCGTGTAAGAAAAATTGGTCAAGATAGATGAAGCATAACATTAAAAATATACTGCAAAAGTACATCATGTACCAGACAGACTGTTAAGTCCATGAAGTTCTGAAAGGTGAAACTTTCACTTTGATGTACTTAGCTCTGCTAGGACTTGGCCTATTTCAGCTGTACACCCAGGACAACAGCTGAGTTGGAAATTAAATGCTTAGAAATGCTCTTCAGGTTGATTGGCAATCGTAAGCTCCAGTCACTGCTTTACTACTGCAATTTTTTTAATAATTTAACATCGTTTTACAAATCACCTTTGAATAACTCTACGTCATGTTTTCATATTTTGAAAGCCATTTTTTTCAGTAATTTTAGCGCATCAATTTCTGACTCATATCTATAAATAGTGCATGTTATTGGGCAGATGGCCGCGCCGTGGCCGAGTGGTTAGACCACTTACCTCTCACCTAGATCCCAAGTGACCACATGTGAGATTTGTGGTGGACAAAGCGGCGCTGGGGCAGGTTTTCTCCGGGTACTCCGATTTCCCCCGCCATCGCATTCCACCGGTGCTCCATCATCATTTATGTATCACCAGTGTCACCGCCTGCGGTGCCATAAGTAGTTAAAGCGGGCGTTAAACACTACCAAAAAAGAACTGGGCAGATATGCCACAACTCCAACTAAAGATCTCCTATGTTCCCTTCATATGAGCTTCTCTAACTGTTCCACAAATAAACTATTCTTACAAAAGACTATTCTTTTATTTGCATCTTGCTAATCGAAATAAATCTTAACAAAACTGGATTCTTATTACTTGCTTCCTTATAAGTAGAAGGAAAATAAGGGAATAGACTAGGCAAAAGTAACAGTCAAATCTTAAAATATAGTCGCTATATGAAACAATTGAAATCAGATTCTCTTTGCATGCCAGGAGTAAAGGAAAAGAAAATTAAGACGAAGGGTGATTTCCCGTTTGACAAGAGTTTTAAGAAGTTCAAAATTTAATAGAATGTCTCGTAACCGATTAACTTTACAAAAAATGTATATAATATAAATTGTGTATTTTAACGAGATCTAAATTTTTGTGTAGTCAGTTTTTGTCTATCTCTTACGGTCTACCAGGTACACAAATTCATCCAGAATGAAGAGACCTGTAGAGGCTATTCCCAGAAAATAGAAACCTTATTTCCGACGATATATATGTAATAGTAATAATAATAATAATAATAATAATAATAATAATAGACAAGATAAAGTATACATAACAAACATATAATACTGCTTTATGTATAAGAAAAATGAACGCAGCATAGTATTTTCAAGTAAGAGGAGAACGTTCTATTTGTTTATCAGGCTGAGAGCCCTTATTAGAAAAGCAGCTTAACTTTTGCTGGATTATATTATATTCAGTGAATTAAAAAGCTAAGTGTTCTACAGGGGAATCCTTAAATAAATTAGAATGTAACTTCATGGCAAGACAGTTCACAAGGGACCTTGGCCTACCGCCCGGCCGCTGCATGCCTCACCTCGGCCCGAAGGCCTCATGAATGAGGTGCAGTGCTGGAGGGTGAGAGGTGTTCAGCGCCTGGAGGTCGATTGATGCGGTCTTCCTGATTTGAAGCCGCTACTTTTCAATCAAATAGCTCTTCAATTGACCCCCTCAGGTACCTCATGAGGCTGAGTACATCCTGGGACAGATCTCTCAGCGGGAGAAAATTCCCCATGCCGGTACCGGGAATGGAACTCAGGTCTCCCGTTTGGCAAACAGCCGCGCTGCCACACTAAGGAGACGACCTAAATAAAACAGAAGAAGGAACAATTTCATTGTATCCTACGTAACATGGTCAGTTTGAGCATTCACATGATTAAGGGACGCGCAGTTTACGTAGTGGTGGCGCAAAATTTCACACATTAAGAGTAAAGCACAGCCACGAGCTTGGACTACTATATAGGCCAGACAATTTTATTGTTTGGTGTGTGTGTGTGCCACAAAACTTTCTGAGAAAAGCTCTGCGAGTGTTACAATCGTGAAAGACAATAAGCAACACAAATAAGAGCTTTGCTGGCTATGCATGACAAGGGCTCACCTAGGTATTTGTAAACTTGTACGCAAATGTGCTTTTTGGCGAATACCTAATAGGAACAAGGACACAGTTATTAATTCCAATACCTTGTGAGAGTAATTTCGGAAATAGAATTGTACCTATCACTTTTCCCACTCCAGAGAAAGTGCAATAAAGTGTTCGCCGACGGAGTGAAATTAGAGCAGCCGAGGGTAACGCAGAACACAACCTGGTACGGTTAGACAATTAACATCACTCACAATACCGCGAATTCCCTACACAAACGACGCACTCATCAGTCTGCAACGTATAAACGCAAAATTCAAGTTATACTTTTCGTTTTTTATGAAAATATCTTAGACATTTGGCACTTTAATCAAATTAATCATTATAGCCATTACCGAGAAATATAACATTTCCAAAAAAATTTCCACATATGGGGTAGTTGGGAGTTTGGGTTTCTCCTGAAAACCTGGGTGTCCAATCCTTGTGAAAATACTGAATAAATACCAATTTTCTTATTTAACCGGATTTTCATGTTTGTGTTATGCTCTGCACAGAACTACAAACACACGCACACGCTCGCGCAGAATTTTTTCTAAAACGTTTTCTTTTATTCAGGGTACCCTAAAACAGGTATTTTCCACTGACATTTTTTTATGACTTTCGGGTGGAATAATCCATCTTCTCTACCTACTATGTACAGTGTGCATACGTGCTAATACAAAAAATTAAAGTAGTTGATATTACTAATGCCCTTAGAACAGCAATAAAGAATTATGTATTTTAAAGAAGTGTTATTGAAATTACTGAAAAAGGTGTACAATTATAAGCTAAAGGTATTATTGCCATAGAAAATAATAAGTATAATGCCATCCACTTAATTTTAGTGACTATGTAAGCCTAAATCTTATTAAGTAAAGTAAGCATCGATCCAATTGAAGTGCAAAATAAGTGATAATAATTTTGAAAGTAGAATATTGCTGAAGCTCATTTTACCTATAACGGTAGTTGATGTCTTGTTTTAGTGTAGGCAAGTGATAGTGGTAGCTGCCAGGACCACATCTGCGCGGTCGAAGGGCAAACATTTCGAATGGCTTCTTTAATATATGAGTAAATCTATCGACATACGATCGCCTACGTTGCCATATGTGGTAAAAGCGAATGTTAAAAATCATGAAAAATAACTACCGACTTGAGACTGTCGCATTTAAGTGCACTTTAAAGCTATATTGTTTGGTCATTATTTAATTCACAACCCTTAGGTACTGAAAACCAGTACTCAATCAATCTCCTCACACAGTGAGATAATTAGCTGTCGGGATAGGAAGTAACAATTGATAAGGAATACCTCGTAATGCAAACCAAGCCGTAGCGACATCACAGCATTAAATTACCTCAAGTTCTTTATTTCACAAATGTATCTTCGTTTATCTAAAATTATTAAAGTTATTGTAGACAAATTTAGTCCACGTGTCATTTATTGTGCATGTATGGTAAATTTACTATAACTAGAAGACAAAATAGAAAAAGGAAAAAGAAAACAAAACCAACATAATTACAGAAAAAATATTTCTGGTTATCTAAACAAATTTGATCTGGATTCGCGCACTGATCCGGAAAATTGCCCAAATGTTGCCAGTTTCTTCCGTCAGCCAGAAGACCCAAGAGGCCAGTCTCCATCTAGTTCGGCTTAAGAGTTTTTGTGTGAATGTAATTTTTCACTGGTCTTCTCGCTATATACATTCCGTCAAAATACGTGCTAAGCCTCTCAGTCTTCATTTGCACCATACAACGGACAGTTTTTCCTGGTAGGATCCTGAGTAATTTTCAATGCACTCTATCCTCTCAATGCACACTATGCCACTCACGATCTTTCCTGTCTTTCTAAGACAATAATAATAAGTGGGTCTTAACTGCAATTCAATGTTTTCATTTGCTCTCTATAGAGAATGCTGAACTTTGGATTCATTAAGTTTCCTATAGGCTGATGTCTATTTTTCTTCTTTTGCCATCTTTATCTCTATGATTTTGTCATATATTTCACAAACCGTGTTCCCTCTGAGCTGCACAAAACCTAGGAGATAGATATTCTCACTGAGGTCAGTAACATTAGAGTGTAGTGTGGAATGATCTCCCTGCATCATTCTTCTTACGCAGTACACTGCTCTTATTTACAAAGCACTGTTCTTTCATAACGTCCCACCTCCACCATTACCCCCAGAATTGGACATTACTTGTAAAATTCAAACAGTTCTTTTCAAAAATGTTACGTGTGCTTTATTTACATACTGTATTTTCCCATACGCAGATTTAACTTCCGTAAAACAAAGTAGGTCTTATCATATCATTGTCCATATTTTATATCTGCTGGCGTATTACGAATGCGCTTGAGAGTGCGCATTAGTTCATACAACTGTTTTGTGCTTTATAATTAATGGCTAAGTGAAGTATATTCCATTGTACTCTTATATTAAAGATTGATTACAAATAGAAGAAAAAGTGTTTAATATATTGTATTTCCTGCCCCATGTAATACAATGTTTATGCCTGCCATACACATGACCGTTTTGGAAGGGCATTGTTTTCCTTTTGTTATCGTTACCAGACTTTTAACATTATTCCAACATATTAATAACCCTCTGTGGGACTTCTATTATTACTGATAGAATCATCATGTAATCCGCGTTAAAAGTACTACAACACATACGTGGTCTACTTCCGAGGCATTCATTTCGTCTGCTATTAGCGTATCATTTATATTTCTGTGAATAAATTAAACAACAGGGGCGTTAACATTATTTCTCAACAAGCACCGCTGCTGGCTGATTTAGTTACAGTTGTTTCATTTTGGCCTCTTTTATACGGAGATTCACATCATTGTAAATTTACATCAGATCTTTCATCATTTTAACGGGAGTGCTGTGCACTCTATCAAAGGATACTTTAAAAAGAACGAAAACAAAATAATTTTCCCCTGTTGTGTTCTTAATTGAACCAATTCATGCTTTCAGGACGAATACATCGTCTGCAATACAGAACCCTTCGCTGAAACCTGCCAGAAACTTAGAAATTATATCAAACACTTGAACATCTTAACTAGTCCTATATGCATTTCCAATACTCTTTACCAATTATAACTAGGAATTACAGTTTTCTAGTTGCTGACTGCTACACTTAGCCTTGAGTATCGGACGAATGTCACAGATGCACGTGTTCCGAAGACGGTCTTCCATGGCTACAATTGCTCGCTGGTTTTACAGCGAGGATAAAGTTAAGCCTGAAGTTTAATTTAAGTCGACCATCTTGTTTATTTAACGTAAAAATCCTTAAATTTCTTCTTTCGGTAAGGAAGTAAAGCCGTTGGTTCCGTGCAACGCTTATATGCATGTCAAAGAATCCCATACCATGAAAGAAAATATCCCTGGGTTAAATTCACCATGTTTCATGTCCACAAGTCCTGATTTCATTCTAAAGTGTCATCTATGGTCGATTAGTTGCTCTCCGGATGGTGGAGCACTCGTGAACTAGAAATTCTCTGTTCAAGAAACCACCGTAATCGGTGCCCCAAATTCGTTGACATAGAGTGATGGAACTTGAATTAAAATTTAATTGAATGTTCATGTAATCAATCAAGTCTTATTATTCTGCTACATATTTATAATTGGTGGAATGTGGTTTCAATAGATATGTAGTGTAATAATCAACAAAATTATTACTGAATCCTTTGTACCGTTTCACAACAAGTAAGGCCTTATTTGGCGACTTATTCCTTCAACATGCATAGTATATTATTTACAAAATAAGTTGCTTTTGGTCTCTTTATAATATAATATCCCAAACGTTAATTTTGAAGAAAGTGAGTGGTTTCTGAGATTGAGTTTGGGAAAGAAACCGAGGAAGTGTATTACTTGATTTCAAACCGCGAAATGAGTTTACATCCACATCTGGGTTGAAGCAGCCTGCCTGTTTTGCATTCATGCGATTGTCTAACACAAAAATAAACTTCAGCTTTAAACAACAAATATTGTAGCAGAACCGTTTAGCTCGCGACAAGTTTCATATACCATGGTGTAGTTTTCGTGTACTGACATGCATATAATTTGGTCTTCAGTGGAACGCAGCTATTATATTGGTCATAGCAAATGTAGCAGCATCTTCCCAGAACGCGAGCTGCTTAGTTCCTTTAACATAATTTCTATCCACTGAATTGGCAGGGTAATTTCATCCCCACAAAATATGACCAAACTGCCGAAGGGTAATGTACATCGGACACGTTCATAGTAGCAAGACGTCGTTGAACTTATGAACGAAAATGTTATATCATATAATAAGAATATAGAAATAAACACGAAAATATTTTCGTCTTCCTCTCTATGTTATTAATGAACTATCTTAATTGTGGCTTGTAACGACACACCAAATAATGAATTATTCATGCCTTCCTCTAGAAGGTTGAATTATGTCGTATTGATCTAGCGTTCCTTTTTGTACTAATGACAGCGAAACTGTTTTATAAAGGCGGCATCCGAAGCTCCCCTACATTTTATAGCGATTATAGCATTGTTCATTGGTTAGTTCTTTGTGTTTATGGATTGTATTACAGGAAAAAATATATAGTTAACTGACACCGGCTGGGTGGATTCGAAGTAATGGCTACAAGTGGTACCTTGGGCATATATACATATATACTTTTTCTGTAAGAAATAAACTAAGCGGTAGGCCGTTGAAAGCTATGTCCGAGACGGTCACGTCTCTTCCATTGCTATTCGTAGAGAAGCGGAATTGCTTTGAGCTGACCGGACTCTGCAAGCGCCACTTAAGAGGGCAGCCGTATTCTTGTCATGTAAGGGCGGTATAATTAACCGGGCGAGATTCGAACGGGTGACACACCATTAATAGCGCACTTCCGTTGCTCTAGACGCTTTCAACAAAATAAAAGCAACAAGGAGTACCGACTACGTGAAAATGAGGTACAAAACTAGCTAGTTGGAGTGTTCTTATTAGAAGTTGTTCTTCTTGGCAGCCTCAACAGGTCATGCACGTCGTGTTCAAAGCTTTATGATAATGGCACAAGTTAGTGCTCATTATCAGCACACTTTTCTCATAAATTACAGTTTGTTCAGCAAATACTAGAAACGACTGTGTTGCCGCGAAGAAAAATGTTGAATAACGAAACATTAAAAATGTTTTGCTCTATTTTTATAGCATTGCCTCAGATGTTTTCTGCGATATGTAAATATAGTAATAAACAGCTTAAAGGTAAAGCTACGAATTTGAAAACTATTAATAAGGTGTAAATAACCTGTCTAAATAAAGACTTTTAAGGTCCATACTGATACGAAAAAATTCCAATGAATTTGCCTTAGTATGAGATTAGTAGTTTAGCAGCAGTAGAAATATAATTGTAGCTGTATAAATTAAGTATAAATAGGCGATTTTAAAACCCATTTTACTAACTAAAATGAACTGATATAAAAGTCAGTACTGTGGTTATTTTTAAGGTCGTAGATCAGGAATGGCAAAATATTAACATGCAAGAAATATGACTCGCTTTAGATGCCAATGCCAGCTTTTCTGTTCTGATGGATTCATTCATGCTGAAAAGATGTGATGTGACCTGCAAGCTCGATATAGATTTCACTTTGTCTTCCCTGACTCTCGTGAATTAAACAATGAATTATATTATGGACCGCCACTAATTATGCAACTCCCATTAACTGCCTTATATAACAGCGTTTAGTTTTATTTTTGAAAATATGTGTTTCTTGCCACAATAGTTTGTCGCTCTTCTATAGCGAAGAAAATATATAATATGGGGTGATTATAACATTTCTCGGTGAAGAGGACAATGATGCCGCAGATTTCTGAATTAATTATAAATTTCAATAGAGCTTTCCTTGACTGAATACACGTGGTCCAGAGATAATGTATGGCACTTGTCCCATCACGGATGAGATTCCTCCACGCCGGCAAAATACGCCGCCTGAATTGAGGACTCAAGTTCTTCATCGGGCGATAATTAATTTCCACCAAGGAACATCCTCAGTTTCTGATACTGATGGATATTTGATGAAGCTAAGTCAGAAGAACAAGGTGCATGTGGCAGCAAGTCATGGTCCACGTATTTACCTGTGTTAGGGGATTTTATCTTAATAGAAGATGACGTTCGTCTTTGCCAAACGTGATCTCTTCTTTTTATTTTGATACTCAGTTTCTTGAAGATTGGCATTTTATTTTAGACGAAGGTAATCAATTAGCAGGACACTTTACATTGCAGAAAACCGAAGCCATGATCTGTCGGACAAGTTTCAAACACATTTTGCATTCTTCAGTGATGGAGGAGACCTTCTGTTGCGTAAGTGATATCCCAAGCTTTCAGGACTGCTTTTAAACTCCACGGAACATTTAGAAATGTTTGAAAGTGATGGTGCAGAACTCCATATGAATGTTTGTTGCATTGTTATCCTTCCTTAATAACCTCATTACGCTCGATTGTTGTCATTATTCCCGTTTGCACTGTAACAGACAGCTATGGCTACTATGTTATTGCATGGCTTTTACCATTAAAGTTATCCAGTTTTGGACGTACAGCTGCTTTGGAAATGTTGCTGCAATATGTGAACAATTCCGAAAAGTTAGAACCCCCCTCCCCAATTGAGGAATTGAAGTTTTGATGAATAAAACACGCAATTCAGAATGTAATGTTATTGGTGTTATTACATCTTAAACTAGCTTTATACCTGAAGCAATACCTGATAGCCAGTTAGAATTACAAAACAAACAAACCCCGCCTGTCAAAGTCGTATCCATTATTTTGATCGGCCTATTCCACATTCTGTTATACAACACCCATAGCTCTCCATTGAATAATTTTCGAATACTTCCGTAGTGGATTTTCCTCTCAGCCATAGCAGGGTTTTGTTTTCATGCAATTTAAATATGTCAGTTTAGCGCGTGTACTATGCAGAATATGTGGTTTGTCATCTGCCTCTTTAATGCAATCAGTCGTTTCTTCATTACTCTACCATTAGATCCACTTTGGGTCGTAGATGACTCCTTTGTACGTTTTGTTGAAAATGTGCAGGTGGTACTGGTAAGTAAATTCACAAATGCTACCTCTTGTAATCTATTGGGTTTAGTCACTAATTTGTTTACACCCTCTTCAACATTCGATGATACGACAATGTTATCTATAGGAGTTCAATTACTCCTAATTGCTGCTCCTGAATACTCCCCACCCTCATCGGCGACATCATCATAACACCGATCTCAGTTTATTTAACCAAAAGGGGGAAAATTTATCAATTTCACCAAAGACTAGAAAGTGTAGAAATTTTAAAAGTTTTACCGGTACCGTCTACTATATGTAGAACGAAGCTGAAAAACTGCAAATGTAAACCCTCTCCAGAATTTTAATAAACAATGGGTTTATTTGTTTATTTATTCGAATCTTTAATAAACGGAAAACAAGGGGTTGAAATAAAAAGCCTATTTATTGAAATTGTGGCAGCTTAAATTTACTTATTTTATAGTTATGTATTGAACTTAACTAAATATTCAAAATATGTGATTGGTTTGAAGCGGATTATATTCAAACACACAAGGAAATCAAACTTGAAAACTTAAACATCTGACTTTACCTCTTTGGATAGCACGTTAATTTTAAAAATTAACCTTTCTCCTTTCAAATTCGTTTTCATATTTAGCAATATTCTGCCAAAAATCTGCTCCAATTTTCCAGGAACAAATTATGTAACTCTGTCAATAACTTCTGTTCATCGGTGCCGTAGTAAAGTATAACTTAAAATGGCATGACTAGCCAAAGCATTCCCATATGGCGGATGCGTCGCTGCAGCTGTGTTTACCAATGATATTGTCTGTTCTATCAGATAGCATTTTAGTAATATTGTCCATTGTATCTGGCATTAACAATAACCACAAACAAAGCTGGATTTTTTAGCACTAAATAGAAAATAATGAGTCAGGGCTGAACAACGCTCATATTCACTTGTAGACAATCTAGCATAAATAAACAAAAATAGTAAATAGAAATGATTTTAAGTAGTTTAGAAAATTGTCTGTAGAGTCAACATAGTATGTCTCGATTAAAACATATGTACTAGGTGTATGTGTGTATGACGGAGCCCTCACTACCAGAAAGTTTATAGCTGGCCCCATCTATACCAATGTGAATGTTATACAGCCGGTCAAAAGCAACGTTGTAACTTTTAGTTTGATTATTGTCGAACATCACCATGTAACGCTGTGTCCACCATGAACTTGCTGCACATCTTTAAGTTTCACTAACATGTTCTTGTTATTTTAGTATATCGCCTTGTTTTCGAGTTTACCTACTATCCCGAACAAATGAAATACAGTCATGAATAGCACCCATTACACGATATCGACTTTCTGCTGCAGAGTATTACGTTTTCTACTTAGAGCCTCATATAAGAGTTTATGTCCATATACCTCCATCAAGTTATAAATACTGCTTCTGATTTTAGATTCAGTCGTCAAACTGAAATACGAACATTTATAACTCGATTATTATAACCAGCACGTATGATCCAAGCACTAATTCATTAAAAATCTATAGTGTTCCATCCACTTGACTTTCTCCGCTGTTCGTAAAAAACTATTCTTACAAAAGATTATTCATTTGCCTACATCATTATAATCGAGATAATCATCAGCAGAAGTTGTCTTATTACTTGCGTCCTAGTAAGCAGAAGGGAATACACTAGGCTGACGTGATGGTCAAATCTTTTAAAAGCTATCACTATGTGAAGCAATTGAAATTTGGTTCCGTTTGCGTGCCTAGGAGTAAAACGAAAGAAGTAGCAGTTATATTAAATAAATTGCGCCATTCAGTTCCATGGGTCGACTGACCATACGTGTTCACTAAAAATACTTGAACTGAAAATAACCTGCGCCTATTTTACATATATTCACAACACTGGAATTGCACACACATACACACAAAAATGATCGCGTGCGCAATACGAGAACAAAACAACAAACTAACACCTGATATCTCACATACACAACTACACCCACGAATTCACACACACACACACACACACACACACACACACACATATATATATATATATATATATATATATATATGTCCATGTACCTAATAGGTCTATATAATATTTACACAAGCATCTTATGTGTTAACACACTTACAACCATTAAGTATGTGACCAGGCTTGGACAGTTTTGGTTGCTTAAAATCAGGTCCCAGCATGCTGTCCTGCATCTCTTGGAAGCTAAAACTGCCTCCGATAATAATTTTTTTGCAATATTCTCCGTCTGCACCCAATCTGCTAAAATATGCGTCATGTCTACCTGATTCCCGCATATTGGCCAAATCCTCCTGCCAACATAATGAGCTTTCCACCCTCCCAACCTAAGCCACGCTATTTCCGTCCTATGTTTCATAAAATATATGCTATTTTACCATACCAAATGTTTATTTCGTTAAATCTAAAGAGGTATGATACGTAAGACGATTCCTGTTTGAGAAAAGTTTTAGTAGTTTAAAATTGAAACCATAACAAGGAATAACTTGGAAACAGTTAAATCTATAAAACAGTGTGTATGACAAAAATTGCATGTTTCAGCGAGATCTAGATTTCTGTGAGTTTGGTACTTAACTAACTTTTCACTTTTGAGCTATGCTGTCCACAGACACATGCGCGCCCACACACACATACACACACACAAACATACGGGCATTCTAAAAATTCTGTTTTTTGGATTAAGGGGTCTCAAAACACGTATTTTGGGTAAAATATCGTTATAAAATCTTTGAATGGAATAAAATATCGCCTCTATCTACTATGCACGTTATGCATACGTGTTAGAGAAAGTAAAAATGTATTTCACTAAGAACCGATATTTCGGTTGTAGAGGTTTACAATTACCATAAGGTTTAGCATTACCTAACGTCCCAGTTTCTGGTGCAAATATGCTCTTGAGTTTTTTTTTTTTGCGACCAGATCCGGGTGACACGGACGCAAGCATAGACCAGGTACTTTACGGTATCAAATTGAACACCGACGAGCCGCCCGTGCTCAACCCTCGATCCCCGAGCCTTTGGAAGCTTTCTCAAGGGACCTTAACCCAAAAGCGCCCGAATGCGATTCGCGATTTTTAGGTCTAAAGTATTGTTTCTTCTCTCAATACAGTGGATTCCCGATAACTCGACTCTCGATATCTCGACATTCAGTGCAACATGACGACTTTGTTAATTTTTATTTTTATCGTTAAATTTGGTTGTAAAATGAGTATAATCCACTATGCATAACAACAGTATTGGTAAATTTTAATTAGCATACCTCCTAATATGACATCAGTGTGTCCACTAATGGACCAAGACATTTTGGAAACACTGAAGAGGAGAAAGAGACACAGACATTCTTCATCACTTGCTTTTGCCAGAGAGAGAGAGGATAACAGATGGTTCCACTGTCTCAATGTTAGAGGTAGAGGCTGAGATATTAGGTTTAGGAGATTATGTTGCCTCACCCCAATTCACAACACGATTGACAAACTAAAGAAAATATACCTGCTGGACGCAGCAGGCTGTGTATCCGATTCTTGGAATGAATCGAGCAAATAAGAGCAGTTCTTTCCTGGAGAAAGTTGCTGGAGCATCCAGGAAGCGAATTTCAAGAAAGGAGGGTCGAGTCAGAAAATTGTGAAATAGTGGACCTTTTTAAGAACATTTCAGACTACAAAGATGCTAGTGTTGGAGAATGAGTGGGGGCAGTATAAAATGTGAGCCTTTGGAAGATTCCAAAATAATTGCACTAGTGAAAGAGAACGAAAAAAACAACAACAAAAAACAAAGTGGACTTAGGTGAAGAATAAGGGATGGAAGACAATGGAAAAAAAGTGAAAAGATGTTCCACATCGGAGGCAAAGCCCTGTTATGTGGAGGAACAGGATGCATCTGCTATGGACATTTTATTTTTCCGTTGCCTACGTGATGAAGCTGCACGGTGACTAATAGCAGCATACGACTTTTTTCTACAAGAACTAACAATTTCTTCTCTATTCCATTTAAGTATGTATTTTTAAACTTAATTTTATAGTAATATATAATTTTTAGGATAAGCTATACCTTTCTATTTCTCTCATTGTGTTAGAGCATGCATTTATGTAATTTGCCAATCATGTTACGAGTGGTGAATGATAGATCCGTTTTTCCGATAAACTAGACTTTTCGATAACCCGTCCCTCTCTCAGTCCACATTAAGTCGAGTTAATCGGATTTCTACTACACTGCTTGTATTTGCCCGCTGAATGATATGCTGTTTTAATGTAGACGCATATTTCTACAATTTATGCAAATGCAATATAGGATATAGTCGTCTAAGCCTAAATAACCAATCATTTTGAGGCGATGACTCTCCCTACTGGAAAATGAGTATTTAGCTCTTATTATTTTTAGAGTAAATAGATATAATTAATAGAAAAAATGACAAAAATCAAACATTTTCGAATAATCTACATTATAGTAACGTCATTATGTAGCTCATGAAGAACTGTGTATAGGATATTAATTTGAACGAAATTTGTGATTAGCCTATGTATGACTTGTGAAGCATTCCACCCCAATAGAATCACCGGGCAGTTATGCCTTAGCATGTGGGAGGACAGAAGTAAAGGTTGAATTACAAGTCTAATATTTTTAAATGTTATTACAATTATAGCACAGGAAACATGCGTTCAAGCTCTTCTGAACCAAAATATTTTTAAAATATTTTAAAAAGCAACTCTTTAGTAAGTGCAAACCAAATGCAAGAAAATACATTAAAATTATACTCGAGTTGTGTTGTGTAATTAACTATAAAGGTTACTATGAAATTTGATAATAAGCACAAGCACTAGCAAAATTTGCAGCACAAAGCTGTTAAAATTATTATAAGATTTGAATGAATAAAAATACTAAATATGTAATCAAAGAAACCCCGGCCCACTGAGGAGTTAACTTTCTGTAATGAAAACCACAATAGGTATTAGAATTGACTATAAATTGCTTCCCCTTTGGACAAACCGACGGAGAAAGAAAAAGAAAAAAAGAACAGAGATCAACATTAGCAATTAGGTTGAAGACATCCGACTGATAAATAAGTGAAGAAACTAAAGCCTAGTCGGAACGGAACACACTGTAAGGCAAGGTTAAATTCACCTAATTTTGTAATACGAAAAACCACTGGTAAACCCCAAATTTTTGTTTAAAGCACCAACACTAAGCACCTTAAACTATAAAATTTAAGTAAACATTTTAAATGGTAAAGGCTGGATCAGCTGTTCAGTTAACAACTAAAAGACTATAACTTCAACTTTCTGGAATGGAGAGGCTAGAGAATTATTTAAGTGTAAAATTACTTTACTACAAACACATAGAGCAAGTTGTGTACAGTTAAATCAAGGTTAACGCTGAAATATGGTTGAACAAAAGCCTTCAGAGCAGAATTATATACCCTATTAAGAATAAACTAAGTTAAGATTGGCTGAAGTACAAAGTAAAATCGTCATCAGAACTATCACTTTCAGATGTATTACTTGTGTGATTTTCAAATTCGGAAATGGACTCACTATTGGAGGCATTAGCAAGAGCTTCTAACTCTGCTTCACTCGATATTCTTTTTGCCATGGTGTCTAAAATCAAACTGACAAGCAACCTTCAAAATAATGCAAAATGTAACTATGTAACAAGAACAAGTACATTGTTGTAACAGCAACAATACCTTCAGTATAATTATATCACGCTATTTCAACAATGCAATATAACAAATGCAACAATGTGTAACAATAGTCAGGTGTTACAGAAATTTTGTATTGGGTCATAATGACAACAGTACAAATGTAGAAAATACTATTTAAAAAAAAAAAACTACTCACAATTTTGTAACGAATTTTTAACTAGAAAACGATGATATAGCATTGGAAAAATTCATTAAATTTCATAAAAGTGTCTGATTAAATGAGAAATATATAATGGGAAAAGCTGTGATAATAGAACAGCGGGGTTAACACACACCGGCGCTAATCTATGCTTTAAACGAACATTAAATTATATAAATAATCACATGCCAAAGTAGGTCTAGCTGTTTATTTGTTTTTCAGGAACTTACATTCTTCGAGTGATTAGTGAAGATTGAAATGCACAGTTTGTGCAGTTATCACAATTCCGAAGTAAGATTTTGAACTTGATCCAAGTATGGTTGAGACCAGACTTTGGTGAATATGGCGATGAAGCGTCATCCTCCAAAAACCTTTTGTAAACAAACGTTTCGAAAAACGCAACTTACAAGTTGGTATGCACGCACTATCGACATTCACGATCAAAAGACTGTATGCTAGTATTAACTGGTATGGCATTTGAAGATATTTCGTAGAATATTAAGCTCTGTAGTTGTTACGCTACAGTCAGTTTCTGTTAAGAACAAGCAGTTTATAACCGGATATTTTAAAACACAAGAAACTCGAAATTCATGTCACTCTAGAATGATAATTACTGAAACCTTTTCGCGATGGAGATGCAAACGAAGACCATCGGAAAGACTGAACAAAAATATTAATAATATATATCCTAACAGCTTCAAAAACTTTCAGTCTACACAACAAAGATTTCTTGATAAAACTGCAGCTTATTTTATACATACATACATATATACATACACACATAAACACATACACACATACACACATACACACACATACATAAATATTTGTTAAGGGTTACAGGAACCTCGCTCATGGGAAAAAATAAATGTAAAACAAATGATTAATTCAAATAGTATCCAGGAAATTTCTTCAGGCATATTACAATTTAAATTCGATAGTGTAATGTCGGTTAATACTAATTTAATACACCGATTAGTATAGAAATGTATTTATGTGCAATAATACGCATAGATACATACTGGTTTCTATCAAGCATTCTTGGTTTTTCCTTCTTATCATTAATGTGTTATATATTAATTCATCGCATAGAAATTATGTCAGACAATGATCAGTTCTCTCCCAGAATAATGTAATATTGATACACCAAGACAACCTGTCATCCGTTTCTGATATTTGCGTGCATAAAGAACTGGGCGGGATCTATGTGATATTTTTAAAAAGGTTAGCCTAGAACCTGGAAATTTAGCAACACAAACGTTAACCTATTTCTTATTCACTTGTAAAGTATCCACCCTTAAGGGGCCATGGGAAGGACATTTTGACAACCAATCAACAAATAGAATATCGGTATTTTATAGAAAATCGTTGTTGGAACCTAAGGACAAACATAGAGGATCAACTTTTGGTCATCCTAACCTCTCGGGGTCCAGCTATTCAGAGATCCTACAATACACCTGGCTCCTAGGAAACTATTTTAGAAACCATAATTTCTCTCAAAACTATATTTTCGTACTTTCAAAATTTTGCATCCATCTCAGTTTTTGTTTAAAAACAACTAAAATTTCCCAGAATGTACAAAAGTATATATTGTTATACTATAGTGGACAAAATTATACCGTCACCAGTAATAATATTTCAAAAACTATTCTTATCAAAAAGTGATTAATTTAGAAATAAGATGTCTCTTTTTTAAAGTATTATAATTCAGTAATCAAGCATACTGATATATTGCTTCGTAAAGTTTAAGGTGAGGCTCAAAGCTCCAATTTTCCACAATTTGAGGCGCGTACAACCTTTTGATTATGCAATATATTAGCATTAACAAATTGGTAAAACCATTTATAACTTTAAAAGTGTTCACCCAATTTAAATTAACTTTGGTATTCGTACTAACACAATAGCAATGTAACCACAGTAAAAGATTTCAGAAAAAATCCATTCGTCGATAAAAAATATAGACATTTGAAATTTCACTCCCAGTGTCCCTTAAGTTTGTGCTTTTATGAAATATGTTCTTCAACTCCTGTATATTTTTGGACAGCCTAACTTTAACTTATAATTTTATAAAATGGGTGCAGCAGCACCTACCATTCAACCCATATTAATATACATTTCGACTTATCTCTTTTTTGAGACCTATTTATAATGCTATGATAGGTTCTTTAATTTCTCTATTGTCTCGACGTTCCATTGTGTTCAACTGTAGTCAATTATAATGTTTAAATAAAATAAGTAAGACCTATTGTTGAAGTAAAATCATGTTATAGAAAAAGTTATTTATATAAATGAATACAAATTTTAATTAAAACATGTTAATGATGTTTTCGACCATTTTTCCTATACCTCTTCAGAAATCCAGTTTCTCAATGAAGATTTTATTTATGAAAGCCATTATTTAACTAGTTTGTGCCTTCTTCCTGATTTTTTGCTTTTGAGATGGCATATAATCTAGATTTCAATGCGCAATAACAAGTTTGCACACACACACACACACACACACACTCATGCACAGTTTGACTGGTTCACATGCCTGTTTGTTAAGATCATGTGCTCACTCGTTATTTCTTAAGAAAGCCTTGTCTAATTATTTACTAACAAGGAAATCAACAATATGCCGATATTAACTCGGCTATCTGACTGTCAGAGTTGTTTTGTAAAGCCAGATGTGCCCTTAGCAGGACAACTAACATTAATTAATCTGAAACTTGCATATGATTGCTCGGTTAGTAATTGTTTTTATACGTATAAATCCATTACAGGTGGCTTAACATATGGCATCATGGTAAAAGGCAGAGATCAGTTTAATTACTCTATGTTACACATAATTCTATGGTATCTCACTGCCGAGTTGATCAGGAGTGCATATGCCAGGTCGCGTGGAACCCTCGAGTTCTGTATTGATGGAACTGGGCGTGTTCTGACTGATGTTGTATAATGGGCGGCGCTCAGATCAGAGTGATAGATCGCATTCAGCATCCAGGTACTTTGATTCTACTCTCAGCGATACAAAATTACTCCTTGAGCAATAACACACTTCCAATATATCTAACTTCTTTTCCTTTTATATAAGGTACAAAGAAGTTTATACCTAAAGTCATATTTGACTTCAGTTTATCCACAGTGACTTTAAGATAACGGGGTCTAAATTTTGTTGTGTTGTAGGAAGCGTGGTGAGTTCTGTCGTCTCAATGACTGCCTTAAGTTCTGTCTGTTTCATTTCTGATAACCGCCTTTTACGGTAAGATATAGCTGATAAATGTAACCCTTCTTTTGTAGTAAGCTAAGAAGTACTTGAAATAGTTGTCACACGAAAAATCGGGCTGCAAAATACTGTGCAAAATACAACTCTTGTCATAATTACTTCCAAAATAGAATAATAATGTTCGCTGTTCCGCTACTCGTATTACACAGCGGATAATGTATGCAGTTTACAAATAAGAGCTTTGGAGTAACACTAATTACATAAACAGAAATCGGACTAATGCATGGATACTAATTAGGGTGTCTGATATTACATGTGATTCGGCAAGATAATTAGATATCAATTTTAAAATAAGTTCTTTGAAATAAGTCAATAACTTATTAATTAGCGTGGCAGTTAGTGTAATGTAAATTTACGTGTTTAGAGGTTGATGTTCTTTGCTACACGTTGACCATTGGGCGTACACCACAAACTCAGACTCCGCAATCTGTAGCAATGTTTTACTATGTGATCCCCGTAAATATTGGTTACCGATTAACATTTCAGAATAAATATTCTGTATGTGGTCAAAGCTCTAATTAAAAAAAAAAGTCTCGTTTACTTGAATTTCTCTACATCTTCTGCAAACAAACTATTCTTACAAAGCTTAGTCTTTTATCTACACCATACTAATCGAGAAAAACATTAATATAAATTGTATTATTTACTTCCTTCTAAGCAGAAGCGAAATAAGGGAATACATAGGCTAAAGCGATAGTAAAATTCCTCAAAAGCTGATCGCTGTGTGCACAAAAGTGCGGTTCGCCTTGCATTGCCATCAGCAAAATAAAGGAGACATGAAACGAACAGTGACACCGTTTGATAAAAGTTACGTACCTTAAAAGTGAACACAACAAAGAGGAATATATCGGAAATGTATATAACAACAAAAATGTGCATGTCTTATTCTGTGTGCTGTAACGAGATTTACACATTTTGTGTAGTAAATGTTATTCTACTTCTTACGGTTGACCAGTTCTGCAAAATTCAGCAAACTTCACCCAGAATGAACGGATCTCTGTCAAGCTATTTTCAAAAGTTTCAAGATATGTATGTTCTTTGCGGTGTAAGTATCTTCAATATACGGAATTCTAACCAAAGTCATTAGGGACATTTTTGAGAAAAACAGAATTTTCAAAAAATTGTCCATGTGTAGAATAGTTTGGGATGGGGTGATTTTCTCGAAAATTTCCGTGCCACATGCTTGGAAGATATTACATAATAACCGAGTTTGGTACTTTACTTTACTTTTCATTTTTGGGTTATGCTTTCCACAGATATAAACACGTATACACACACGGGCCTTGTCCTAAAAACACTTTTTAGAATAAAGGTTTCTTAACACATGTATTTCCGACGAAATTTGGACTACAAATTTTAGGTAGAATACAGCACAATACCTTCTCTTTATACTATGTACATAGTACGTGTAGAGAAAGTACCTAAAAGTGACAAGCAAATTTTTTCATCAAATTTTGAAGCGTCTGGAACATTTTGACTATGCAATATATACGATGTGTATAATAATGCTTATGAAATAACTTATAGCATACAAAGTATCTATCCAATTTGAATAAAATTTGCTGTTCACATTAACATGACAATAGAATCCCATTAACGTAACATGTAAAAATGTAAAAAAAGATATAAAAATTTGAATGTTCACACCCAGCATCCCTTAATTGTTACTTCTATTTGCAAACGTAGCAATAGCACTGTTTATCTGTAATGTACACTGTTAAATTTTAGCACTTAAGATTTGTTCCAAAGAACTTTGCCCCATATCTCTTTACGGTCACGGAAACTAGTCACCTCTCGTTGGTTGCTGCCGTCGTGGAATGAGATGTTACCTTATACAAACTAGCCCTTTATTTAACATTATTATTTCTATTTTAATGTCTTCGAAAACATTTCCAAATTTGTACTTTCATAATAGTATAAATCAAATACAGTGTGTCCCCGAATTCAACCGCACAAACTGGTAGGATTGTAGAGGGGTCCAAGATACAATTATGAGATAAGTAACTTATTATCTGTGGTTTGTAAATTATTTGCTACAGCATAAAATGTATTAAGGTTTAGCACGCCACTGATCAGACCTCAGTGGACCGTGACATTAACACCCGGGGAAGGTAGACATAGTAGCATTATGTAGCGCTATGGTTAGCGTGTGGGTATCAGGTTAATATATTGAGAGAGTTGAAAGTTCAAGCCTGCATAGGTATCTTTATTTTCATGTTGTCGCCTTTGTTTGCATTTCATAATTAGACGTTTTTATTTTGCTGCGTTACGCAACATGATTTTATCATGCTGACAAATAAAAGAAATGTAATGTACTATTAGCGTGTAGGTTCAACGGAGAACTTTTAGTTAACCACTGCATTTACACTGAACGGGCACACTTCTTCCTTACCCTCGTAGGAAAGTATAGTGTACACTTCATACATTAGTGTGTTATGTATACGAAGGTCATCAGAGGAACTGTTCGATTTGACAACCTCCAACAACCCTGCAGAGATTGCACCTACGAAGAAATGAACTTCGCCCCCTGTCAAGCATACTAGGCATCTAAGGTTTGTGTCAGTACTTGCTCATATGATTCAACAGATATCTGCTAAGCCAGGATCTTCAGCATGCGAAATGGTACCATGTGGCACCAAAAAGCTCATGAGCTCAAAAGTTGGCAGCTTAAATTATCTGAGGATGTTAGTGTGAACTCCATTTCGCACCTAGTTGAAACAATATATATCCTTACACATAATGTTCATACGTTTACAATATTATACAGCGTTTATCAATTCGTGGCTCTTACAGTAGCCACGTGTAGGCGTTAAACAATGTTTACAGAAGCACAGTTTCACGAACCACAGTAGCTTAAGTGGTTAAAACGACATAATACCTACATACAGATAAAATCCAAGTACCGTTGTTAAAATCCTGGCAACAGCCCAGGTTTCATTATTTCACCACTAAAATCATAGTGCTGTTACTGCGTTTTAAATCCCACGTTACATGCATTTTTTCAAAGAGTCTAATTGTTCTATTGCATTAATCTACGCAGATTTCTTGACAAATACTACATTTAATATTGAACGAAACGTAGATATCATTAACAATCTTTTAAACGTAATCTGTAATGGAAGGTTTATCACTTTGGCTTCAGAAATGTAAAATAAATCAGTGCTGCTCAAATTGTGTACCTATTTGAGAAAAATAGGAAAATAAAAAATAAAAAAAAACGAAAGAAACGATAAAACGAAAACTTCAGAGATCGGTGCAATCTTTGTATCGTAGGATTCGTTGACCAGTGCTATATCGACTGCCTATCAGTATGTTATAGCGAAGCGCTCTAGCTAAGTACATATGATCTGAAATCCACTGAACTGTTAACAGTCAAAGAACAGGTTTTGCCAAGTTGCAAGTCCAGTAAGTTTAAATATATTGTTCATTGTGCACCAACACTACATTTCTTCGACTACTGGCATACGTATCAGGTATTCTGAATGAAAATAGAACACATACGTCCAATTTCTTTTTATTTACGGCCATTGATGTACGATTTTGAAAACAAGCCACAATTTAGACATGTGGCAAAAGCGACAATAGGTTCCCTATCTCAAACTGTTTATCTAGGACCCCTCTACAATCCATCCAGTTTGTGTGGTTTAATTATTTGTATACTCATCTGAACATAACAGGCATAAGCCCAATTAAAATGTTCGTTACAGAATATATTCACAATAGCTTTATAAATCTACCTCATGCTTAAGAAACAAACAAAACTTGGAAATAGAAATAAAAGTTACAGAGAAAAAAATATAAAAGAAAAGAGAGAACAAGCAGGGATAGAAACAACAAGGTGGGATGGTAGTTAATTATACAATTATTTCTACTTTTAGCGCTTACATTAAGCAACGAAGAAATAAGTATTGACTATGGTATTTTTAAACTGAGTTTCAGACAAGTTAAGAGTATCTACATCGAAATAATGAAGTTTGTTTTATAAATATGTAATTCTGTTCAATGGTGAATTGTTATGGATTTCTGTGTTTGCTCTAGAAGAGAAAAAAAATTTCTTCAATCTACTTGTTATATAAAAGAATATACTTGCAGAAATATTTATATCATCAATGGTAGAATGTAATATTGTATACAGAAATAGTAATCCCGCAATATCTCCTCTTAAATTTAAAGCTTAAAATTCAAATATTTCTAATAAAGTTTCGTAATTTGTGTACGTAGGGTAAAATCCAATTCTTTTAAATGGTGCTATTTTAAAATGTTTGATTTTATTGTTTTCTATTAAGCTGACATGCTTTGTGGTCTTGGAATTCCAAATAATAGATGAATATTCGTGATAATGTCTAACCATGGAGCTGTAAAGTGTAATTAATGGATTTTCTTTAAATGTATATGAATTTCCAATAATGAAGCCTAAACATTTTAGTGATTTTTGTTACCACTAATTCAATTTATCTGTTAAATCTGAGATTTGCTGTAAAAGGTACTCCTAAATCTTTATTTTCAACCACTTCAACATAATGTGTCCTATCGATCTTATAAACATATTTCAAGTATATAGGACACATTTACCAGTACTAAATAGAAGCTTGTTTACTTTGCTCCAGCTATATAAAGAGTCTAATTCATGATTAATGCTAAGCAATTTCTAACACTATTGATACTTTTGAATAACTTAACATCATCAGCAAACATTTATGTTTTGGAATGTTTAACGACACTAGGTGAATCATTTATAAAACACAAAAATAACAAAGGTCCTAGGTTGGAACCCTGGGAAATCCTTGAATTAACAATAAACTGATATGACATGCAGGTTTTATAGTGAAGAAATTGTGATATGTCTTTTAAATATGATAGAAATATTTTCATCAATGAGAGAGAAAATCCCAATTTTGATAGCTTGGCAAGCAAATACTCATGATCAACTTTGTCAAATGCCTTTTTAAAATCAGTATATATTACGTCTACTGATTTACACGGTCTGGTTCACGTGATTCAACATCAGTAATATTAAAATATTTGAACAGTTCATCTTTTAAGCATGAATCCATGCTGCAACCGTCAAATCGCTAACTTGATATGGTCTAAAATGCGGATATAAATAATATTTTCATTATGTTTTATTGGTGCAAACACAATATATGCCTATAGTTGTTTATAATCTTAGAGTTTCCAGATTTAGGAATGGGAATTACTTTGGATTGTTTCCATATATTGGGAAAAACTCCTTGATGTATTTGGTTATAAATTGATGTTGTATGTATGTATTTATTTCTCTACAAGTGGGTATCACCCGGTGGCAGAGTTAGAGGGTATACTACTAGATCACATCATGTTTTAAATATATAAATCTGTATTCAATTAGGCCCAACAGATCTTTTACTATTGAGTTTTTTTGATTGCAGATTTTACTTAATTTTCACTTATTTCCTCTATATTAAGAAAGTCTAAATGCTGGTGGTATTATCGGTTACATAGGTGTATTTTGAAGTACTACTTGAATAATATATTTCAAATAGTCAGCATATCCATTAACAATTTCATTAGACGTTTTGAATATGCTGTCATTGAATTCAGCCTGCTTATTATATAAGACAGTTGATGCCTCTGAAATATATATAAATTCTGATCATGAAAAATAGGTAGGAGGATCCTTAGCTCGGATCTGCCTTTCAAGATGGCGGTAGCATGTGCTCTATTACGATAGACTGTTCATATTGGTTTATCCCCTATCCTTGGGTGGCACATAACTTTTTCAATCATTCAAAGATGTAAATTAGCCAATCAGTGGAAAGGAGAAGGTAGCTCAGCGGGGCAAGCTTATAAGAAACAAGGATTAGATGTGTTCCTAGGAACCCTGTGAGGCACTCCCACATTATATTGGAAGGGCAGGGGTAAACATTTTTTGCACTCTTCTACGAGTATATCTTTACGCTTTGCTTCTCTACGTAATTATTTTTAGGTGTTGTGAAAATCAACATTTTTAGTAATTTCCCTCCAAATTATTCATTAGCATGTGGTGTGTTGTGTGTATGTATGTGGGTGGATGGGTAGGTGTGTGAAAATGAGTTGGATATGTTCCTTTATGTCATACTAAATGTATGCAGCTAGTTATTTGTCACTGTTGTGTTTTCCCTGCTTCACTTTTCCACTATACCTTCTTTAGACGCTATACAAATTCCAGGCCGTTTCTTAATGTTGTTAATTATATCTAGGATATTCATGCAATACTTTTGGAAACTGATTCTTCTACCGCATGTCCTAAAACAATAGGCAAATTCAGTCTACAAGAACGAAAGCTCTTGTCTCTTGTGTATTTGTACAGGCAAAGACATTAAAATCCTTATCGTAAGACGGGATATTTTCGCTGACTCCGCCCACGTATTTCAGCTATTTGCCGTGTTCTTAAAAGGGTATTGGACAGGCCATGTTACCGAACGGAAGGAGCTGGACAGGAAACGTAACTTGCGACGAATGAAGTTTTAAATTGCAAACTGGTGATCCCTAAACTTTCTGGTTGGACAATAACCACTTCTATCACCGGGTGATAACAAAACTAGGTTAATTTTTTCTCTGCACTATATAATGAAGTTCTAATACCAAGATAATTTACGTCTGCAGTCGACTAAGTTAATACACTGCTTATACAAGCGAACTTGTTCTGATGGAGCGTCGAGTGGGGATGAGGAGTGAAGCGGTAGATTGCCATATCGTTTTACCTTTTCTTACTCGCGTGGAATCTTGTAGCAGAATTATACAAATGAAAATCGTACTAAGACCCTAATCCCCGTCAAACTTTCAGCAAAATCACAGTGCCAAGCGTATTTTGATTGTCTTTGAGCGTATCTAGAGGCAGTAGGAAATATGTGATGATCCCTTTATTCTTACTTTGTCTAGCGCGTATATACAATGTACATTGTAGGTAGAGAAGGTATTGTATGCCACCCAGAACTTCAATCCTGAGATTTTACCTAAATGTGTGCTTTGAGAGTTTCTGAATCCAAAACAAAGTAGTTTTAAAAAAAAATCCGTGTATCTGTGGATGTTTGTGTGTGGGCAGCATAACTCACAAACAAAAGGTCTGCTAAATAATAAACTTGGTGTTTAAATTAAGCATCTTTCAGGGATGCGACACGAAGTTTTTCAGGAAAGTTCCCCACCTCCAATAATACTTTACATGGGGCACATTTCGAAATTGTTTATTTTCTCCAAACTGCTCTGACAAATTTGATTAAAGTACCACTTGTTTTAAGAGCCACTGTTTCATACACATTTTCTTGCTTTACAATTCGAAGTTCTTTTTATTGTAACTATTATATAGCTAAATGTATTTAATGCTTAATAATATTATTTTTGATTCTTATTATTTCACACCTGAGGAAATTAACCTTTGACACTTGTTCAATTGTTTTATTTTGTAGAACTATTTTAGACTGAACTGGATGAATACCTTTAAATACCATAGCTTTTGCTATGTGCATAAATATTTGTAGGTTATGTTTTTGCTATCTGATGTAAATTATATGACATTTGTTTACATTTATCCTGGCTTTCGGCTATCAAGATTTGATCATAAGCGAAAACCATTGTTTTTACTATCCTTGTTCTTAAGTGAACTCCTCTCTGTAGTGTTTTGTTTCCATGAACTTACCATGTCATCTATATATAAATTAAGAAAAAAAGTGTTTCACCTTCTCTGACTTATTTTGAAATCAGTGTTAATTTTCGTTTGTCTATCTTGATTTACTTTTTCCATATTGGTTTTCAATTACATTTATTAAATGTTTTGGTATTCCTATTTTATGTAATATTTCTATCCCAAAATTTTGATGAAAGTACGTTATCAAAGGCTTTTTATGATATATAGAGTGAATATGGGTTTTTAAGTTGAATTCTTTTCGTTTTTCAACTATTTGTTTAAGAGAGAAGATATTTCTATGCCGACTCGTTTTTTGTTCTTCTTTTCTGTTCCGCCCTTGTCTGTTCTTCTAATAAAAAGTACTTTTACTATTTTTTGACTCTCTATTATATATGATTTGCGTATAGATTTTGTAAACTCAGTAGTGACGTAATTCCTATATAATTTTCAGGTTTTGCTCTATCCCCTATTTAAATGTACTGATATGATTCTTTCTATTTTCCATTATTCGGGAATGGTTGTTTCTTTCCAACATTTATTATATAATTTTAATAGCAACTCTTGAAATTCTTCTCAATTATATTTTAATAGCTTTCTGTTAATTCTTTCTATAGTATGCTTTGTTATTTATACTATGTATTAGACCATTTTAAAACTCTTCTAATTCTAGTTGTATTGGCTTCATTTATTCTTGTTCTTTTATTGGTTACTTCTCTCTCCTGAGCTCTTTATAATATTTTTCTAAATCTAATATTTTTATGGTATTTATGTTTGCTTATCTTTTTCTTGTGATTTCAGATTTCTAATAAACTTATCTACTTTGTCTTATCGTCCATGTAAATGCAGTTCCATATATGCTATATACTTATCACAACATTCTATATTCAGACTATGGACATATTTTTTAACTAGTGCTCTGGCTTTATTGCACTCTATTTTATTTTCTTCGTTTTTCTCATTTAAATATTTTAAATATGCTACACTTTTAATGCCTTTTTTACTTCTTAGTTTTATATTTGTTCTAAACACTTCTTTTTGCTGTTTTATATACCAGTTCTTTAATACTATTCCATTCTTCTTAAATTTATTCTTTAGGGTTTTCCATATGAGTGTACAGTCTTAATCTCCTTTTTTATAAGTATGCTTTTATATAGTTATGGCTTAAATTATACTTTCCTTTTCCTTCATTTTGTTTGTCATTTGTATTTGTTGTTTTGTTGTTTTTATACTATTTACTGCATATTTCTAATTCGCTTATTAATAAATAGTAGTCACTATGAGTATCGCTACCTTATTATCTATTTTGGTTGACTTTGGTATAAATTGTAAACCTAAGCACTGGACAAAAGCTCACATCATAATAAAATGTAGATCCCGTTAAAACATATAATCTATATTACGTGCAGTTTTATTTTTGTTGTTGTGGAGGTAACAATTTCCGATATGTTCTCTGTAATTGGTTTCAATTTTAAATGCTTAAACCTTTCTCAAACGGGAAGACGATATTCAGTTCATAATTCTCTTGTTTTACTTCTGGACGCGCACAGAGAACCAAAATTCAATAGTTGCATATACTGGCCAGTTTTTAAAGCTATAGTGTATTTCCCAATTTCCCTTTTACTTACAGGGAAGAAAGAAGTAAGATCATTTCTGCTAATAATTATCTCAGTTAGCATGACGTAGATAAAATAATAATCTGTTGTCAGGATAGTTTGTAGAAGAGGTAGAGACAGTAATATGAATGGAACGTGATAGATTTCATTTCGTATCTCTTTTATTTTACTTCTGGCCATGCAAAGAGAACCAAAATTCAATTATTTCATATAATGACAAGCTTTTAAAAGCTCTGACTATCGCTCTAGCCTAGAGTACTCCCTAATTGCCCTTTTACTAACAGGATGAAAGAAGTAAGACCACTTCTGCTAATGTTTAACTCCATTAGCATGAGGTAGGTAAAGGAATAATCTGTTGTCAGAATAGTTTGTTTGCAGAACACGTAGAGAAGTCATTTGAATAGAACACATCTGACTTTTCAGTAGGTTTTCTCCAGGATGTGGCAATTCGGTTTTAGTACATTTTAACTTACATTGTTACCCTTCTATCGGGCACTAGTTTTCCTGCCACATGGTGTGTGTGATTCATCTAAATGTATACTTGTTTTGGTAATATTTACAAAGTCATTCTTTGTCCACAATTCTAATTATATCTTCTCTAATTATCATTAAGAATATGGCTATACTTGAAGCTATTTCTAGGAAGTTCTTGTAACCCATGGCTAACAGGAATGTCATGATGTGTTTGAGAGTCACTTGTAAAATTCTCAGGTATATAGCAGTTATCTTTGTGACTATTGTCATACTGTCATACTGCAATTTAAAATGATGACGTTACTTTTCTTAGAATGGAGAAAAGATGTTTCATTAACTAATTCAAGTGTCCTAAAATATCATATGCAGGAAAATAATAACTATAATACCCATTGCTTTGTATTGCCTTCAAAATATCTCCTCAAAAATACATATGTTTTCCATCAGCTGTCTGAATATAATTAAATTAGGACATATTCTTAAGGTCAAAATGTTATGTTAGGAGTCTTCAATCCTTGGATTGGTTTGCAGCGACTCTCCATTCAGATCTTCTCTCTGCTTTCCGTTTGAGTTCTTCATATTTACTGCATTTCATATCTTCCATAATTTGTTTTATATATTGTGATCTTGCTCTTCCTTTGCCACTTCTTCCTTCTATCATACCTTCTATTATAATATTCAGAGTGCTCTGATGTCTTAATAAATGGCCTACTAATTTTGTTCTTCTTCTTTTAAAATGGTTCCAAATTCGTTTTTTCGGTTCTGCTTTTTTATATACTTCTTCATTTTTAATTTTGTAAACAGAAATAACCAGTAGAATACAACACGCAAAACTTGCTTTTAATAAAAAGTACCAGCTATTTACTGCAAAATATATTAGCCTTGAAACCTGGAATAATTTATTACCAACATATGTATGGAGTATTATGTTATATGGATGTGAAACTTGGACAATTTTAAAAGCAGAAAGAAAGAGAATAGAAGCAAGGTCAAATTAGGTAACCTTATTATATTTAATTCGAAGACACTTTTATCATCTTTAAAACACGTAAAGGGGTAGTAATAGGTAAAACATGGCATGTTACCATATTAACATGTGATTGATTTCCAGACAAGCGCTTATAAATTGACTGCCTTAATAGGTGTGGTAGTGAGAATGGATGAATCTAGCTCCCCCGTTCTTTAAAAAAAAAAAGAAACTTTAACATATAGATTGATTATATTTATTATAATGCACTCCTCAACTAAACATCTTGAGATTTACAACACCCATTGTAGAACGCTGTGACGTATTGTCTCAAGATACCATGAGCCTCCTAAAGATGATAATGCTGATTTCGTTATTGAAATCTGCTCTATTACCAGTGCTTCCCTAACCCATTTCAAACACATGATGGCAACACGATTGGATGAAGCAAATGCCCGCTTTTTATGTTATTTTACCGTCATGTAAACCAAAAGACAACCAGATATTATACAGAGCTAGGGAGGTTGCTTAAAACATGAATACAGGGTTTCGATTCTCCTCGGGGAAGATATAGTTTTACTCTAATTGTAGCAAAAGACGCCCTATAATCTGTATGTTAGCCAAAATTCCAGTTTTCGTCTAATTTTACGTGTAATGGCTAATTTATCAACCATTTGAGAGCATAACACGAAAAACGAAGGAACATGTTACAGCGTACCTCTCTAGGGTAGTGGTTCCGAGTTCGGGTCTCGGCTAAACTTCGTCTGGAATGAAAAAAAAAAACAATAAAAACATTTACTCTGTGATAGAAATCGAATTCATGACCTTTGGAATAACAGCTTCCCGCGTTACGCATTAAGCAACCAGAGCAGTTGAAAAAACGCCTCCAGAGTAGGCTACCTCAAGAACGTAGTTAATGAATGGTCAGTGTTGCACTGTCAAGAGATTAGTTCGAGATTTTACAGATTTTTGCGACATTAAATCTTGAGAACGCTAGTAACGAGCTGCTAAAAATCGATATTTTTAACTCGGGCAGCAGTTTTAAAGACACTCTAAGCCACAGTTTTCAACCTGCTTTGCTTTAACACCGACTTATCGGCACCCGATACCTACACGTTTAACGCTATGTAGTTACGTTATGTTTATCCGGGGACCATGCATCGCCAATCTCAAATTACTCATTAAATTCATAGGAAAATTTAATAAATCCAACTATTGCAATTATAATACTTGTTGCTGCTTAAAGTTAAAAATAGATATGATGCAATTAAAATTATAATTATATCAGTCATGTGCACTATCTCGCAAATTATTTCGGTGTGGTTTATTAACACCCTGTATATCGGTCTTTGCGGCTGAGGCGGGCTCCCTCTCGGCCGATAAGCTATCGCATTCCTCTTCCTGCCAGACGGTTAATAGGGCGTCTATTGTTTAACAAGATAAAGAGACTGCCTAATAAATTAAAAGTCATGTGTTCACCCATGTTACTAAAGGAGATGATGGAATTACTTACCTTCGTGTTTAACTTATTTATGGCATCTATTTGTGAAATTACCTATCTAGTTTGTTAGTTCTCTGAGAAATAGAATTGGCGGAGGCTATCCTTCAGCTTGTCTAAAGTGTGTGGATTCATTTTATATACCTTATAAATGTTAATTATACTCAGTGATAACATTAAAATAATCTTGAATATAAGTAGCCTCAAAAGATATTTGTCTGTGGACAGCCTCCTGACTGAACTTTAATAGTACATCGCGATAAAAGTATGGGAAGTGAAATATTGCAGAATCGAGGAAAAGTTTGAAAAGACGAAACGAAGCTGAGAGTTTTCAATTTATAGGATATAATTTACGTGTATTGCATCCAATTTTTTTGGACAATAGGTATTAATATTAATAAAACTATATAATAACTGAATTAAAATATTGGGTGGATGCAAATGAATTCCATGAGGAAGAAACATTTTGTAATCGCTTTTTTTATAGCTTTTCATTATTTTATAAACAAGGTTTGTTGGCTGTGGAGACATTTTTATCTGTAGCAACATTATAATATTGCATTACTTTACTTTCTGAAAGCGAGACTCTAGCAGCGCCGTCTACTAGCAGAGAAATATATAATGTGAGCACATTGACGGCGATCCGCGGCTTCGATTCCAACTTATTAGGTTGGGTTCTCTTACTGATCAGATGTTATTTAGAATTTGAGAGCATAATACTCAGGTTTTCAGGGGCGGTATTACAAATAAGCCTTTGTCGGAAGAATACAGCGGATGAAGGTGCAAATTGTGATGTTTATTATTTCTTGAAACATTGCCAAGAAATCAGCTCGCCAAGTGTTACTCTTGCTGTTCAATTTGAAGAATACTAGCGCTTAAACGCGCCTTTTCTAGTTGATCCAAGCTTACATCACTGGCGAAGAATGAAGTGAGAGGTAATGTTCTCGGATAACTACGTGAGACTATTCTTTTTCGATTATACATCTGTTAAATACCCTTCCACCGCTTTCAACGATACACATATTTGACAACGTAAAATTTACAAAATTATTTGTTCTCTGGTGAAAAACCCAGCACTCCCGAGCGTGAAAAGCTAGGCATTTTGACAATCATACCGCCGTCAGTACCGTTACCCATTTACTAATTTGCTCTTATGCCATTACTGCCTAAACGGTGATTGGATGACTCTCAGGGTCAAGCCCTACCATATGTTTCTGCCTGCCTGCACTTGAAAACATTTCCTTACCTTCGGACATACCCTGATATACATTTGAATTCTGGATATTATTGTAATTTCCCTGGTACGAACTTCATGTTCATATCTGTTATTATATTATTATCGAAATTATTTTAAATTATTATACTATAAATTCGTGATTATTTAAGTTACCTATATGAAATAACCAGTTTCAACATTCATCTTGAATAAAATTAATATTCTTCGTCCAATAACATTCAATAATTGCAATAATTGCACTTTCACGTTCAGTACATTAACATAAATATTGGAACTCTTTTACTGGCCAAATTGTGTTTTTGAGTCCATATGAGTATTGCGATTTCTTTTGTTTCTATAGCAACCAGTTAGTTGTGGGAATGTTAACTTACGTCCTGAAAGAACAATATCAGTAAATAGTGGACATTAGTCCATATCGTCCAAAAATATGCATTGAAACCAACATTTATCATTATAAACAGGTAGTAGATAAAAACTACACTTTTGTACTCATACTATAGAAAGAAAACTTAAAATCAGGGTTTTATACCACTTAAAACACGCATGTTAATGCAGTGATATTTCAGGTGCACTACAAGTAACAGCATCCTCATTGAGTGCAGTTTTGAAGCTTTCTCTATGCAAATTTCCACCTTATTCCTGTTTATGGAACATCTGTGTAGACTCAGCAAATGGAAAGCAAATGGAGAAGAACTAGCAGATAACGCTATTTCAGAGAAATACCGCTTGGCATTCGTACGACACAAAGAACAACGTATCCATTGGCATCCTACATTACATCATTGTTCACTTCATGGCACCCACTAAAACGAACTCGTAGGGAAAGCGGGCGGACAAACGGAGTTTGTTGTGTCCAGGGGGGATTTGAAGCCGTTGATTGCGTTAACAACTTGGAGGAAGGTACACAGGATATGCACACAGCTTCTCCATTTGCAGTAACCAAATGTGTGTTCAGTAATACTGTGAAGGTAATTCCAGGCTAGTTTCCCTTTTCATAAAAATCCAGTAGAAGGCGAAAGTACTCCAATTAAACTGAGGTAGTTTGAAAGAATCTCTAAACAATACCAATCGTTTTATATTCAATAACAGACTACCTCGCAGGTTGAGAAAAGTGTTGTAATGCACCAATCCTCATTTTCTTTTTACGAGCCTGCATTTACTTAGCTTTCCAGAATACGTGAGTACAAACTAAAATGATTTACAGATTATTTGGAATACTGTTTCCAACTTAAAATGCAGATACTCCAATAGCTCATTTTTTTAGGGTTATAATTAAAACTGATGCCTTCTACAGATAGTTCTCAGAGCTTCCGGAATTACTCACCTTAAATCCATAGACGTAGTTTAGATTTGTGTTGACTGCGTATTCTTGCCACTCAGCTGCTTCCATTAAATTTCATTAGGTTTATTATCTTATATTTCTCAAATATACTACTGTGCCCTTTTGCATTGTATCCTAAATGTCCGTAAAGTTTTTGCAGTACCCAGAGGAGATTGTCCGTCCACATTCATAAAACAGCTCGCCAGCAAGTGTGAACAGAGAGTTCAGGTTTTATATATGGGGATTTGTGGTTGTATTTAACCTTTGGTTGAAATTGGCACAGAAGTATGAGTAGATTTATATGGAGAGTCAGATACAAAGTCTCAACCTTTAGGAAAACTACACATATTGAATTGAAATTACTATACACAAGATTATGACTAACATTTCTCAACACATTCGGAATATAGCTGAATTCAGCAAAAAATTAAGAGTATCTTATGAATATTCGGTTTTGGGGCTTAGCAAATCACGTAAATGTTTGAAAACTTCTTAACTAGGGTTTGAGAGAGTGTTAATATTAAAACAACATGGCCGCGCATTAAGTCATTGGTTATAGGGAGACAGAAGAAAAAAATAATTACTAAAGGTTGTTAAGATGTAATAAACAAAAACAAAATAAATAAATAAATAAATAAAAAACTTACAGTCCACCTCTGTGGTGAAGGTTTAAATGTCTGCTTCATATTCAAGATGTTCCCCGAATTGGAATCTCGGTTAGGGTGAGTTACTAGGATAGGATATCTTTTTTAGAAGTGGTGATATTCTTGCGTTTAGCTTTAAGTTTTCTGGCTGATTTAATACGTTTTTTTTACCGGGGTAGCTCAACGTTTAATAATTCATTTTAATCCAGGTAGAAATTATAATAGTTTTCTTCATGCACAAGATAAGTCTATTTCGCAATAACTAGGTGAGACGATAAGAATAATAAATAGGTAAAACAGTAAAACCTTAGCAGTAAAATTAGTATTATAAATTAGTTAAAATGTTTAACCGTTCATATATTAATACATACATATATGGTTAATTTTCCTTTATTTTCGTGTCCTTGGCTATATTTATTTTCGTCATCAATATTTCATTTTCTTTTTTTTAAAGTCTTAATACCTTCCACTTTCCTATTTTTCCCCTTCAATCTATTTATTATATATTTCTCTTTTCTTAAAAAAAGGGGGCTAGTTCTTGAGTTTTAAATAACCTGGACAATAATGATGAAATAATGTACCTGTTTAAAATGCGAAATAAATTATAAAGGTTTTGGAAACTCGGAGAAGAAACTGAATACCGTGACGTAGCATTACAGAGTTTTATTTTATCTATGTCTAAAACAAACCTTATTAACGCCAGTGGGAATAAACGTGGAATATTTTACAGCGCTCCTGAAGGTTATTTTGCAATTTTGCTTTAAAATGACATTACATAACAAGTGGTAATTCCAAGTCTTCTGTGTAATAATAATATGTGAAATACAATTACATTTCTGCGGTAAAATTTTGTTCCTAGTAAATGTTCCATGAGCGGGAGGTCCTGGTTCGATTCCGGCACCGGCGAGGGGATTTCCTCTTGCTGGGAAACCTGGTCCTGGGTGCACACAGCCTCGTGAGGCCCCTCGGAGTTAATTGAGGAGCTACTCGAGGAAAAAGTTGCAGTTGCGTAGACTGCATTAATCGACCCGGAGGGACTCGGTGCGCTAACCATGTTCCCACCCTCCATGATGCCTTTAATGGGCAGAAATGGCGGACGCAGAGGGCGTGTGGTAAGCTTTGGCCCGACTTCGAGCTGTCGTACCACAGAGGTTTAATTATTCCATAGAATATTATCTTTAAAATCTTTAATATAGAAAAATTGTGCACAGTTTTAATAGTGACCCAGTACGAGGATGTTCCTAATCTCACTTGCATATAAATAATGTTGAAATATAAATAATGGGCGCAATATCTGTGCGTGTTTATAGTGAAAATTGTATGTTTAAGAAGCAAACGCAGCTAATTCCTTGTAGACATTACCATGACACGATGAGTCGTTACACGCGTCTCTTTGGCTTATAAATCCTTGAAAAGTTAACGATTAAACAGCTGTACTGGACTGAGTGGTTTAAAGACCGTATTAGTCTAACACTACAGGTGATCTTTAATAACTACTTAATGTGTTGCAAATGGACACAGCAGAGTGGCACAACTTGCTATATCTGTACTAGGGCGGATTAAAAAGTAAAGAACAATAATTTTTTACTAAAGGTTTAATAGCTAAAAAACAAAACAAAAAAGTCACAAATGAACCTGCTCCGTTTGCCTGCTTTTCGACATAGTCACAAACCTTCTCCACACATTTGTCCTTTCTTGATATCAGTTTCAGTGTACCCAGTTCCTAGAAGTCCGTTTGCCTGGAATATATCCATCTGCGGACTGCTGATTTCACTTCCACTTCTGCCGTAGCGCTGGCCGGTTAGGAATTTCTTCATGGGACCAAACAAATGAAAGTCCGACGGTGCAAGGTACTGACAGTGTGGTGGATGCTGTTGAATTTTCTGACGAACAACAGCAGCAAATTGGGTACGAGCATTGTCATGAAGAGGTTCGACATCGTAGCATTAAGGTTGTGGTGTTTGTCACGAAGTGTACGACGCAACTTCATCAAAGTTTTAATATAGGCTGCAGCATTCACAGTGGTCCCGTTTGCAGCAAAGTGCACCAATTATCCTTAAACACTTTGCACTTTGCACCTCGATGAATAAAACACGAAGAAAAAAGTTATATATATATATATATATATATATATATATATATATAAATCAATGTACGAATGTGTTATAAAGAGATTAGAAGTGGATAGAGAGACATATGTGACACTACACTTAAAAGTTTTAACGCAGTACAGCCAAACTGATTAATTTCATACTCCCTCCTCACCTCCAGCGTGTCCAGTCAGCGTGCACTTTTTTCTTCATGTTTTATTCATCGAGGTGCAAACTTAGTTCAGTGTTTGTCACTCCAATAATGTTAGGTTTAAACAAAAAGGTATAAGAATAAAGAACGACAGTTCATTTTACGTGTTCTTCAGTCTTCGATCCTTAGTTTTCTTTCTAATTATTCTTTTGAAAAAGAATTTTCGCTAAGACTTTAAATAATAAAGGAAATTTTCAAAACGTATGGAGTTAATAAAAACAATTTCAAAACACTGGAACACGTAACATGTTATCAGTTGTTCTTTGTAGTTAGAGAATTTGGCAGCTGGAGCCCTCGGTGGATTAGCAAATACTACCGAAAGACACTTTAGATCCAGACATTAAATACAATTGCACTATATGTACTATACCTACAGCTAAGGTTACCTCCCATGAACCTCACAGCCCATTAGATAGGCAGACTCAGTTGGTCGTGAACTCGTCATCATTTCGAACAGCTGCTGCGCTAAATAAAAAAACTTTCATTGCTAAGTTTCGTGTTGGAAACACTTTATGTAGTGGATATTGATAAGTTTGTTAAGTTGTGGGGATTAGACCAAATTTTCTTTTCAACTGAGAGTATTGGTGAATACTAAGTATTTGTCACAGTCTGTGATTGTGAGCCTAGGTATTTTGTATATTTTTCGTTTTAGAGATACCCTGAAAATGGGTCTGGTTCTGTAGTATTATCTGAACTACCCATGTTATTTTTAAAACATTGTAATAATACCTGCATCTTAAGAAGAAACTGAATTAATATGCCTTAGAATGTTCATTTTCATTTGTATTTCCTGTAACTGGACTGAATAAGTTACAATAATTACAAAAAGAGAACAACAATAAAAGAAACAAATAAGCAAGTTAAAAATATTTTGATATCCCATCTAGCTTTGTGCCAAATCAGGAAGAAAGAAAGAGAAAAAAAAATTCAACGTTTTGGAAATATTCAAACCTGAATCGAGCATCCTGGAAATCATGCTAACACCACGCGTTAATCAAACACGCTACTTTTCAGCTATATCTTGAAGCGCCAAAGTCCGTAAGGTTAGTATGCAGACGATGGGTTTCGGGAACGATGTTTTCAGGTTAGACCTTAATCTGCGGGTTGCATAAAACCAGAGAATAAGGGACAGGTGAACCACCTTGTATAGCAGAGTTAGAGAACAAGTAAACAAACGGCGAAAGAAAGAGGAAGGAGTACATTATGCTTTCTTTGTTCATATACATATTATTATGCTGTTATCAATGTAAAACATGCGAGTAGCGATCACAAATTCTGCCAAGAGTTACTTGCTTCCCTGAATTTTGGGAATGATACAGACACGAAACTTATGACGTACCACATAATTTTGCCAGAACTCTACGTGCTTGCTTTGTAGTTAAAACCTCGTCGTGCAACTCTCATTATGAAAGAATTGGCTTTGAAACTCTATTAGTTTCAGTGCACATTATACCTCGCACACATTATGACGATGCATCTATGAAATTAAGAAAATCCGAAGTATATAAGATATCTTATTGAAATTTGTACCAATTATTATATTCAATTAGAGCAATATTTTTGCCATGCATCAAAATTCTAGCTTGTATAGTTAATTATACAATTAATTTGTATTTTACAAATTGTATTTGCAATTTTAAAGCTATTCTCATAAAAAAGCTTTACAGTAAACGAGTTTCTAAAGAGGTCTGTCATATCATTTTATATGATACCTAGTTATTATAGAAAAATGTTTACTTTTCGTACACTTCAAAACTTTTGATCTTTGTAAACTTATTCCATTATTTCTAAAAAATTTAGCATTATTTTTAAAAACATAGGTAGTTTTCCTTAATGTACTTTTAGGAGGCAGAATAAACATGTTAAAACAAATAAGTAAACGATTACATCCTATAGAGCACTTTGGGTATGGAAAATTTTGAAAAATCATTTGCGAGAAAATCAGATTTAAAGTTGGGAGTGTCTATAAATAAGCATTCTCCCGACTTCAGCTAATTGATAGTTAAAATGTATCAATTGAGGAAAACGTTATATTTCCTTAAAGGTTACAGTTCACATTATTTTATTATGAAAAAATGCTTAATTTTTTACAATTTTTGTGAAATATCACCAAATATACATTAAATCGCTTTGTCGTGCCAATAATGTGCTGCTGCTGCTGGACAACACAGGTAGACTGTAGGTATATCTGCCTCTTAGACGCTGGCACTAACATAGATTGGGAAAACAAAGCATAAAAAATAATGTATTTCTACATGTATTGTATTGAAGAATTTATATCGAATTTAACTGAAGTTAGTTAGCATAAAAGTTTCATCCATTCTAACTACAAATATGACGGGTACAAGATTGCAGCATAATGTGCTCAATTAATTCAGGCGTTTCCAACTCGCTTTATTTTGTTTCGGAGGAAAAAGGGCTTACCCCGTGCATGTGGTGGGTAAACATTTAGCAGCAGGGATTCTCTCTCGTCCTTGTACAGTGTGTCACTTTATAATGTTGGCAAAAGAAAGCATTCAACCACACTAGTCGTTGAATTCCACGTTTTTACCTAACTAGGAGGAATGTCTTTTTTATTTATATAAAGTGGCAGAATAAACGTTTAGCTTTCAATATAGGTCTGTACTCAGAATATTCAATTTCAGCGTTATTACGCAACCCATGAAAGTGAGTACGACTGTCACCAAAAAACACGTTTTTTCGAATTGTACTTGACAGGAGTTAATTACCAACGCTACTGTACATATTCACTGTTATAAATGTGACCGTTTTTCGTTACAAATTAAATTGCACACTGTTGGCGTTACAGTACGATTACAGTGGCGTTAGTCAAGTTACGGAGCTAGTTTTATTGTGTCAACAGTATAATAATTCTCATTAGTTTTTGCAATTATTTATATTACGAGTACCAAATAACACCGAGCTTTTGAAAATGTGTATATTTATCAAAAGTATAAATATTAATGCAAGGCACATAATAGAGGAATTATTGTTACACCAAATATAAACCTACAGTAGGTAACCTATGAAAAGTGGATAAACCATTTCAAGTGTAAACTGCCACAGTCACAGAGGAATCGTTTGTTCCTTCTTTCCGCGCAATTGCTCACGTAGTAAACAGTAGGCGATTCGCAGGAGCATCGCACAAATTTACTCTCTGATTTACTCAAAGGTCACTCAGTTGGTGACGCCTTAATTAACTGAACTATTTATTCCTTTACGTTATATGGTTTATGCAGGCGAACATTGTGATGACACTTTCATTTGCGAAATAAAGTTACAGATAGTCGAGTAGAGTGGGAATAATTGTTGAGCCACTCACTAGAGCAGAGGGCCTTTCAATCTCTTTTGATATCGGCGGTTTCACTCTTGTATTCCTTCCATGTGAGGACCGTCCAAGACGCCCATCCCCATTTACTGTAAACATTAACGCTGTAGCTCTCCTTCCCTCCCTCTTTCTCTGCTTACACGGTGTACGCTAACACTGAAAAAGTTACAGTATAACGTGTAAACATGAGCTTTAGTTTTCTTTGGAAAAAACACAATTCAACTATTTTAATTCGCTTTAAAGAAAGAAAATATCTTATTATCTCAAAAATCTTCCTCCTGTATACTTCAAATCCTTTCTGATAAAAGCGAAACCAAACACATACCATTTTGCCACACCAAAATGTCGACACTTTAAAATAAATACATACTTGAAATGAGATAGAAGTAAAAGCATGTAATATAGTGTTAAGGTAATGTACTCATTTAGATCAGTAAATTATGTCCAAGAAGATGTAAACTTTCTGTGTTGTTTACGTAAGGTTTGTATACCTTGGTTAGGTCTGTAGTATTACCACAAATGTAACTCTAGCTAAACTGTGTATAAGCCGTTGTATAGGACATAGCAGTTCTTAGGTATTTTCTCTAAACTCAGTAATGGCTAGAGAAAATAACGTCTTTCATTCTTGGTTGCCGAATCCTAGATGCCTGCATAAACCTGACTTGTATAGGACTGCGCGATTCAAATACAACCAACTTTCTTCCCGAAGTGTTATAAGTAGGCTGAACTAACGTTAGCTTCAATAACATATTTTTCGGGTTCGTCACATTATTGTTGTATTAGTATTAAACGCCAGCTCTAATACTTATAAAGCAAAATACAATAAAGATTCATAACACTAAATTGAAATGTTAATTGGGAAACGAACTATATGGAGGAAAACTCTCTTGTTCTAAGTGCAACATAACTCCTTGGCTTTGCCAGGTAGGAAGAAAATCCTGGTAAAAACTTCAAACAGGGAGAACGGTCCTGACTGGAGTTGAACCGTTTACGCGTACATGCCTGACCAACCGTGTTGGTGTACGACGTTATTCTGGGCTATCACACTTCTATTTTATATATTAATCATTGCATAGCCTCCAAATGCCTGCAACAAGTATTCGAACTGATGATCCTAATAGCGAATACATTCACAAAGAGTAATATAATCGCCAAAATAACGTTTCACAATATTGTTGGTATGTTGTTACAGCAAGCTAAGGTGGTGGTGATCTGAACAGTAGACACGCCTTTGAGTTATCCTGGTTAATGATTATCTTTGAAGTAGACCCATAGGAACAAGTTAGGAAGGGATTAGATTGTGTGAGTCAACCTATTGATCCATATCGTTCAATGGAAGGTGTGTATGGATGGCATTGATATAAATTCCGCGATGGACCGAGTTAGGTGGCACTCCGACCTTTGTTCTCACACTTTATTCGAATCTACAACGGCAGTTCATCCATTAGAGTGGGCAGCAAGTGTTTTAGATTGCGGACGCAGTAAACTCCACTGAGTAGGGAAAGACTTAAAACGAGGTCCTATTAAATGCTTTGTGTGTCTAGTATCTCGAACATTGATATCCCAATGGAACTCAAAGGGCGCCTTTCCCATCCATTAGGGGCTCACAGAGCTCCAATAATGCGTCTTCTGGAGAGTTACTCTGCCTGGGTTGCTGAATCCAGCTTCATTGGTAAAGAAAACTTAACACATTGTTTGGAGTTCTTTTGGTACATGGTTTATCGTATGAATCATTCCACTGAGATTAGTCCTCCTTCATGATCCGACTGCCACAGTTGTCATTTTTAGTTTTGTATGATAAGATGAAGCTTTGTGTTATGTAGCATTCTCCACACGGAAGATTCTCTAATACCGAAACGCCTGTAAACGTCCCTCGCAATAATTGTGGATGATAAATGACATTGTCAATCAAACAGTCATTGCCCGGCCACATACGGTGTGAGCTTGGATTAAAGCGATTTCATGAATATGTGTCATTGCTTTCTTATCATATAGTACTTTAGGTACAGCTGTTTTATAACAAAGGGGAAAATAAATGAATATTGCAGAATATAAGAAACAAAATTAAATAAATCAAAATAAGGATCATTTCAGTCTGATTGGTAGACAGCGTTGATGATATAACAATTGGTTTCTTTTACATTATTGCCACAGATGTTCCCAACAGAAATGTGCCTGAGTAAATAGATCTTTAACTTGTATTGTGGTCTTGTGCTCATCCGTCCACTGTAGTATAATTTGAGTTAAGGAAGGGAAATTTGATTAGATTAAGACGATTACAAAAGTGTTTGAGTTCAACAGATTAATAACTGTTTACAGAACGTAAAGAGTCCATCACTAGTAGTAAATTATGAACAAAAACGGGTATAACAAATATCCGTGCAGAAACCTGATCTAGCGTAAAGGTAAAAATAATATAGAACTCACCCCAGACTGCTTAATATCTGTTATGCATATAAAGACAATTTGGGATGATGGAATTAGAGGAGTATGTAGAGCATATTGACTCACTAGGCTAACAGCACTGCTGGTATCAAACAACCTTTTAACATTTTTATTCTGTAATATCACAGCAGTTGACACACTAGAAAGTGAAAGTTAACGCCTTTGTGTCTACATTTGCAGGAAACCGATTGCCAAGGTACGCATTCTATGCTCGTGAGTCGAGTACTGCCTTTGTGTGCCCCGTGCACGTCTGCAATTCAAAGTTACATGTTCCGGTTTTTTGCAGTAGATGCAGATTGAACGTCCAAAAATCATCCTTTCCCTTTTTGGACGTTCTCGACTATTGCGATCATAATTCCTACTCTGTCCATCACCACGTCCAAAATTTGTGGCGGAAATGTTCATCATGGCTCTGCTGGAAAGTGGTATGACGAGTATCCTGCTATCATGGCACGTCCTTTGAGACCTTCCCTTAGGGTTTCAATTCTCTCAGCCAGTATAAAATTGTTGCAGTAAGTTGGTGTTTTGGAGGGAGGTTACGGAAGGAGCACCTGTATATTGTAGAAGTAATGATGATGCTGATGATGATGATAAAAATAATAATAACAACAACAAATTACCAATAATATTCTGTGCTGAATGTGAACACTACACCATTTTACCTCTAATGACCGACGTTGAAAGACACAAAGCAGCGTATGCACAGACAATCATATATCTGTTAAATTTTCAGATGTTGCAGCATCTGGTTTTGCAGCGGCGTTGTGCTGTATATTGTGTTTTTAATGTAGATTTTGTAACTTCACTCGGTGTATAAATGTAGTGGTTCTTTAAATGTTATGTACTGCATGACTTAGCAGCGAGAATTTTTTCCCGTTATCTTTCACGCTAGTGTTTTGTTTTCTAGATGCCTGCATTTCAAGTGAATTCCATACTTCATTCATATTTTATTTGATATCATTCTTGTAAATTAATTAGAATACCAAGTGAAATAAAGTGTTAAAGAAAGAAATGAAAACAAAAGAAAAGCTATCATATAATTGTATATTGTGGGGTAGATTTTCGCCAGAACTATAAATTGAGTAGGCAAGCATAGATATAACAGAATGATGGGAAATCGAAAATGACGTATTTTCAAACGCTGAACAATTAAATTCTGAAGCTCCAATCTATTCCTGCTAATGTCCATACTTTTTCTACCGAAATAACTAAATGAAAGTTTGAGCGTCAATAGTTTTCCAAGGAAAGTAGAAAAATCCGTATGTTACGAGTACAGCACTCTCTACTTGTTATTCCTTGTCTAGAGCAAAGTGAATCTGCACCAAAATGTGACTATTAAAACTTTACAAGAGCCAGACAAGTATCAGAGATTTACTTTTATTTAATGGGCATACTTGATACCACCAAGTGAACACAATTAATCTGTACCAACACTAATTATTATATGATATGCTCTAGAATATTTCGCAACAATAAATGTAAGGTATCTGAATCTCATAGAACAGATTTCTGAGTTTATTTTTATACTTAAATATGTTCACACAAAAGCTCCACCACTTGCTTACATATTAAACGTTTATAAAGGTTGAGCGTCCCTTTTAAATATAACTGTCTGACCTCCACTGTTTTAGTTTATTGCGCTACTTGAACCTGTTGCAGTAAAACAAGAATTTCGAAACGAGCTTTCTTGATTTATACGAGTAAACACAAGATCGATCCTCGTTTTCTGAATGGATGATTTTTCTTGAGCCGAAGCATGTTTTCGGATCTGGTGTGCACAGAGTTCAAATTATCATAAACTACACATGCACTCCAACTTATTAAGCGCTGAGCGATAGGGACATGGGAATGAAACAAATCTGCTTGGTGGAGTTAAAGTGCTTTTCCTGCAGCCCTGTAGAAATGGTGTTTACTACCTCAGGGAAAGCTGAGGTATTTTTATTTCCTACACTCTTCCATTATTGCCGTTAGATTTAACTTTTCTGGCTCCAAGAAACAAAGTTTGTAGTGTGAGTCTCGCAGAAGCGAACAGATTGGAGGCTCGGAAAAAGCAGCAGTCTTTTATTCACTATAGTTCATCTTGAGACCCGTCTCTGCGTATCGTCTCAATTTGCTCTCATTGTTTTTATTTTCCTATGCATTGCATATAGAATGTGAGTATTCTATGCGCTATATTAGTTAGTTGTATTATTCTTGACACTTTCAACCAGATTGAGATTAAGAGTCTAACAGATCAGCTATGAATATGAAGCAAGAAATCTGGAAATATATTGGTAGCTGCTTCCGGTATTGGTCGCGTTGTCTTCTGGCTCATGTTTTCGCCGACGTTTCGCGCAACTTGTTGTCTGGGCAGTGCCCAGAGAAGAAGCTCAACATTTGACATCGGCCGTGGAAGCCTACGAATTTATAAAAAAATCCGGAATTTTACGGATATATTTAGGCATTCCCACTACAGGTAATGGTTTGAGCGCTGGTTCGAGCGCTGTCCGGAAAAGCCTAAAGACAGTTCTTGGGGTGGTGTGGTTTATTGTGTGTGACTTCTCTACCTATAATCAGAGACAGTTCCAACTTACCTCCTTTCGTCCTAAGCTTATTGCTTTTATTTTCCAGCCAATCATCCAAAACATTAGTATGTATGTTTTTCGAGGTTATGAGGCATTGGATATGCCTATCCAATACCTAACTTTGTAGCAAAGAAATTCATAACATTTTTAAAAGTCACAAAATAAATAAAGCATGTTTCTATTTCATTGTGCTTCTGTGCAGTGCAAAATTGACAATGTAGAACTGGCAAGTGGGAGGTCATGATCATATAATTGATGAATATGGTGGAAGAACACACCCAAGAGAGAGAGAGAGGGGGGGAGAGGGAAGGAGAGAGAGAAAATAAAACAAGGAAATGGCGATATAGGTGGCCGCGTGTTAAGTTGGCGACACACTAAAACAACTCCTCCCACATTAGTGGCTCTAGCTGGTCCAAGCGTGGTCGTTAATTGACATGTAGTTTTTTTTGTTGATGGCTCATGTGTACTAGAGACTAGGGTCCAAGATAATTTTACATTTGTTCAGGAAACATAAACATTTCAGTTTCATAATGTTTCTTCCGTCAAATGAAAAGAAGAATCAGAATGACACATTGTGTAAGCTGATAATGGGGTACCTATGTTACTTCAAGAAATGTTGAGAACACCTTACGTTTTATCGAAAAAATTCGAGGAAAGTACGTGGTAAATTTCATCAACTGCCACCATCGATTTTTGTAGCTCGGATGGACGAGCAGTGGTAACGGAACCCGCGCATTGGTGCCTCGGATCCTGACAATGATACCGAGTTTTTCCCCCCCTCCCGATTCTACCTTCAAAACGTTACTTTGAAAAACTATTAATTTTAGTATTGGAGTTTTGCAGAAAAGTGAGTATAAAGAAGATTACCAATCTTTTTCCATTAATGGGATATTACGAATGTTATGTTTTATTTTGCAATGTTGCTTTATGTTACATGGTCCATTTCTGTAAATATAACCCAGCTCCTTACCATGATTTGTAACCTTCGTTTGCAATACCAAAACGATTAATCCCGCTCTTGGGGATTTCTTCTACCAGTTTGACCCTTTTCTTTCCAATTACTCCATATACGTCTGTAGTCTGATACTCTTGCTCATAAGGGAAATAACGCTCGATATGTTTTCCAAAGTTCTTTGTTCGTTTGAAACGTCATATACAGTTAAAATAATATTAACCAATCAATTTTATGCACCACTCCACATAAAGTTTGTCTTTCGATCTCCCTTAACCCTTTACTTCGCACCATAGCCAGATACGGATCTCTGCTTGTTAGTAGTGCTCAAGTGCCAACTTTTGAACAAATAGAAGATGAACACATCTACAGAGCGTCTTCCAGCCACAAGGGTAAAATGCCCCGTTTCCCAACCCTTTCTCATTTTTTAAATGAAATAAGAGGTTGTGTAGGTGTTGGGGAATTTGTAAACTTAATTGCTATCGACTGTTCGTAATAATTGCAATTTAGCATGCAAATCACCGCAGTATATTAGCAGTATTCATGCTTAGTCTAAGCCTTTTGGTTTGATTTATATAATTAATCAGCTAAATAGCGCAAGTTAGTGAGCATATAAAGTTAATATCTCATATTAAAACTACATATATATTTCTCAAAGTAACATTGAGAAATTAATATCAGGTTTATAAACTGGTTTAGTTTTCTCAGCACAATCACAGATAAACTTGTAAAAAATATAAAACATAAACATATTGGAGAAAACAATTCAGCTTGTTGTCATGTTAAATAATATTTTCACATAATTACGTTGTTTTATGAGACATATTGAACTTGGTTTCCCTGCCGCGAGGAAAGTTTTCTGATAAATTGAATGAAGCCGATGACAATAAACATATAAAATTGAACGGAAATAACTTTTATAGGAAATTTGCGTTAGTATAGTAACGTTTAAGTAACTTCATGTGTGCTTTCGTTCGCAGATGTTTTGAAACATTAAGAAAGAAGGAGAGGAAACTCGCAAAAATGATTTTTGAGATTATTTGAAATATCCTCTACCGACATGGAATACTGTGTTTATGCATATCGATAATTATTAGTCTAGAGGTATTTCTGGTTAGTGGCTCCTGGCAGTTTTGCATCCGTGGCGGACAGTGTGTAGTTTCTCATAGATATGCTCAAAATTACATAATCTGCTTGGAGCAGTTCGATCCTTCGAAAACTACTCCATTTGTCATCTATAAGGATGAAAGTACGCAGTTTGGTTTGCTATGAGGTATTCTTAACCTTATTGTGGATTTGAGGGTTTTTTCCAAACAGTATGAATATAAACCCCCACAAGAAGAGGGACATGGTGGTTGGCAAATATTCGCAGTACGCAAATTATAGGTTTCGATCCCAAAACTTGTAAAAAGAATTGTTGCAGCTAAGTTAAACAATCTGTAAGCTTCCGGCAACACACCTTGAATATCAAGTTCCATATTTTTATAATTTCCGTTTCACTTCGAGACAGTAACTGGTCGTTAGAGCAGACAAAACTCCAACGCGTTTCTCAATCTTGAGATGTTAATATTCATGGCAATTGCTAAAGAAACTTAAATTCGTAATGAATCCGCTAAGTGAAGGAATTCCTGATTTTATATGAGTCATAACCTGGCCTGAAGCTGAAATGTAATTTTATATCCGCAATTTCAAAATGGAGCCTGCTATACTGTGTTAGATTATTATTGGAGATATCTCCTGCTTATCAATACACGAATATTATTCACCATGACGTTCAATCTGTTTTTTTGGCCTCATGATGTCTCTGAAGTCCAGCAGTCTCTAGTTTTCCCTGAATAGATGAGAAAATTGTTGTTTAAGCACTAACTTCTTCTATCTCTTTGCGAAAAGTACTTCAGTCTTGAAAATGTATCCATGAGTACAGTTAACACAATCACACATTTCATATTTCGAAGAAAGCTGTTTAAACCTACAGCTTCATTTACAATTCGGGATTGAAAATGGAATTTTTTATACTTATATAAACAGAGATTTACTCGTCTCTGACTGGAAATCGCGTTGAGAATTCTTGCTTAAGAACACCAACGCACCTCACTATGAGCCGTAATGTTTTCCCATCCACCTTATTCAGAAGATTTGTCCGTTTAACTGATTTATTAAAACATGCAAGAAAGTCCTGAAATTGGAGAAAGTTATACGTACATATTTTACGAATTTTGTTCCACTCTGTTAAACAAGAGATAATCCGAGTCGCTCAGCACTATGCGAATAAATGTTATAGCGTTTATTTCTCGTTTGAAGCCCTGAAATGTCCCCAGTCATGCCACTGGTGTCACCGTAGCACTGATCAAATAATTCTTCTTTGATATTAAATTGATGAAAACCTTCAAGTAACATATCAAATATTTCAGAAGCAGTTCTACTTGTACTGATATTATGGAATCTCAGACACCGATATTGGACTGCGCTCGTCTTATGTATGTACCTCAATGGCTGATAACTGTGAAACTTCTGTTATATCTAATGTATCGTGGCACTGGAGTGAAAAAAGAACTTCTTTAACTTCAATTTTATTTGGCTTATTTCTTCGGCTATGTATTGCATGAAGTCGTTTTGAATGCTTTTGGACAGACCTGTAAAAGTGTTCCCTAGTTCCCGTCTGTTGTTGACGTAAATTGTCATCATACTATATTATGCAAGTAACAATCTCTATGCAATTCTACGATTCATAGGTGACTAAGTTTCATCGTGATCTCAAAATTAAGCGCGTGTTTACAGAGTGGTTTGGTGGCAAATTAAGTATTTCATTGTTTGCCTACTTTTTCACCTTCCTATTATACTCTTGCCTTTCAACTTTGTGTTGCTTGGATAGTATCTCCGAAACGAGATGAAATTCTTTCCTATTCTGTTTAGATTTACAATACTATATATATATATCTGTGTTTTTTTTAACTTTATATCTATGCATGGATTTGAATAAATTCTTCACATAAAGATATTGCGAATCTAAGTACCGTCTTTACATGAAAGTAGCAGACAAGGCCAACAAAAAAGTATAATTTTTCATTCACCGTTAACCATTTCTCTGTATCATACCAGGAAGGATTGAATTTTCTTACAGCTTGTCCTGTGATAGTATGAATAACTGAGTTTAATAAACCTCTCGGACTATCATATCTAAAATAGCCGTTTTCAGTGCCACTGTGACGAAAACAATTAGACTGTTTATTAGTTCAGCAACTATATCTGGCGGCATTGATACAATTGTGCCTCATAGATGTAAAAGAGCATCTAATTACTGAGACCTCATGATACCCATTTAACTTTGAACTTTCAAAAGCAATTTCGCTAATGCTCTGCTTCTTCAAAACCACCAATGTTGGTGCAGCAATCCCTACACGCGCACGTTCTAGTTGACTTCATGTGCGCCCGTTAACAATCGGCAAGGCAGGCAAGTGTGCTATCTGCCTACTTTGATTTATGAATGAATGAATGAATAAGTGTATTTATTGACATAGCAATATCATACATAGAATTTCAACAATCGCACGGGTCCACAGACCGTACGTGCTTTTGTAATACACATTACAAGCAATATTAAAACAACAACAAAGAATTAAAAGAGTAAACACGAAAATAAAAAGACAAAGGAAATACACAGTCCAAAGCATTATTAAACAATAAAGAATTAAGAGTGAACCCGAAAATAAAAATACAAAGATATTCAAATATAGCAATTTAAATTTACAGCACAGAGCACACCGTCATAAATGCACCCTCTTATAATAGAAAATTACACTTAAAAGACATATATACACATAATATATACAACATATATAAAACCATAGCACAACAGTGATCTAAGTATGACATGATATATATGTATGTAGAACAATGTAGTCACTTTTGTTTAGTTGATCTTATTCCCCCCCCCCTTCTCTATTGTCAGCCTCCTCAGATCTCAGCTGTCTTGCCTTAAGTATAAATTTACCTAGCCCGCCCATGTTTTCCGTGCCTGCCAGTAGCGTCCAACATACCTTCTAGCCCTACATTCGCAGTGGTAAAAAATCGCGGCAAATATTTTTCCCGCCATTCCTCCGTACCCCTATATCTTGCCAAGATGCGAGTCCACGACTCTTCCTCCTCGCAAATGGGACAGATACTCGTACCATTCTCGTCAGAAATTTTCGTGCTCCTCCATGCTCCTAGTATAATCCACGCGAGCCCCTCTCTAATGAGTTTGGTACCTGTTTTGATGTATTGCTCCATACCCCACTCCGATTTCAGCCCAGACTGTACTTCTAGTAACACCTTCTCTGTGCATTGCGCAATTATTTGCTGTCTGTCAATATCACAAAGGCGGTTCTTAATTTTTCTCCAAATACTTCGCCTGTTTTCCTGCCCCGCCATCCAAATGTCTCCCATCCCAATGGTTTCCAACCCTTTCTTTAATTTTGATACCCACGTCGAATTACCTTCCATTCGCAACTGTTCACGGTAGCAGACTGCCCTAATTAGAGATTGGTTTCCGTGAACGATTCTCAGCCAATATTTAACTGTTCTGATTTTGCACTCTATCGTTTCACTATGTGCCCCGAATTCCCTCATTATTCCGCAGTTTGCCGTACCTCTCCCTACACCCAGAATTCCTTTAAAAAATTGGGTTCTCACTTGATCCAGATTCCCTGTTTGTTCCCACCCCCATATTTCTCCTCCGTATGTCATCGTGGATCTAACTGTCGCTCCGTATACAGTTTCCATTAAGGTTATGTATGGATATATTCGGTATTCTGTAGCGTATCCGGAGAGCTTCCGTCGCTTTCACCCTTGCCTTGTGTTTTGTAATGTCAATGTGTTTTGTCCATTTTCCGTTCATTGTGAATGTGAGTCCTAAGTACACAAAAGATTTAACATTGTCCAGTATCTGTCCTGCATATGTCCAAGTCTCCTCCCTGCTATAAACACAACCCTTTTTTAAAGTCATTGCGTTAAGTCTTATTCACATTAACTGTAAGTAGCCATTCATCGCAATAATTCTTAAGTTTGTCCAGTCCTCGTTGACATCCGTTTACTGTCGTAGAGCACTTTACTGTCGTAGAGCACAATACTAAATCGTCTGCGTATAAAGGTGTTGGGATCAGCAAATCCGCTACTGCTGGTGCTTGGATATTCTCTGCTATCATTGTATCAGTAATGTCATCCACAAAGAGATTAAGTAGCAAGGGAGATAAAATACAACCCTGCCTCACTCCCCTATAGCTTCGGCAGCTCTCGGTCACTCTGTTTCTGTCGTACTTCACACAGAATTCGACATTTTGATACATTGCCTGCAATGCTCTAACCATTTTACTTGATAACCCCTTTCTGCCTAGTTTGTACCATAATGCATTTCGATTAATAGAGTCAAATGCCTTCTTAAAGTCCACAAAAGCACAATGAAGCTTTCCCCGCTTAATTAACAGTTGCTTCGTCCTTAAAGTGTCTAATATAAAAGCGCCATCTATGGTACTGTGTCCTTCTCTGAAACCCATTTTAAATTTTGAAAATTTGCCAAATTTAGATTCCCAGTCCTTTATCCGGTTATATAACACTCTACAATAAATGTTCTCTATAATTGGCAAAAGAGTAACCCCCCCTATAGTTATCTGGATTTCCAGTGGTTCCCTTCCCTTTATAAATGGGATGAATAATGCCCTTTCCCCAACAGGTAGGTTAATTCCCCTCAATAAACAATCTGTTACATAATTGGAGCATACTCCTACCAAACTCATTAACATTGGCTGCGGCTTTAAAAACTTCCGGGGGCAGCCCATCCAACCCTGGAGCTTTGCCTCCCTTCAGACTCCTCAGCGCCTGTGCTATTTCTCGTGCTGATATTTCCTCGTCCAGTATTGGGATCTCAAGGTTTCCCAAAATTTGCACTTCCTTTATAAAAATTCCTTCCCTTTCACATTTCCCGAATATTCCCATAAAATGCATTGCCCATTTTCTGGGAGAAATTTCGTTGGGCGCCTGACGGTTGCCTCTTAAATGTTTTACTACTTGCCACATCTCAGCGTTATCCCCCCGCGTTAAAATATTACTAATTTTCTGAGTAATTTTGTCTTGCCACGTAGTTCTCTTTTCCCGTAAGAGCTGTTTATACTCCCTTCGCTTTTTTGTAAAAAATTTCCTAATGTCATCTCCCCCCTCCCTTCTGAATTTTGACAGAGCCTCCTGTACTTGTTTCTTTACAGCTCTGCATTGCTGGTCATACCAACCATTGAATCGTTTTAACTTACCATGCATTTGGACTTTCATTGTCCCCGCAGCCGTTGCTATTATATGCCTTAGTTCCTCCGCTGTGTCTGCGTTCCTTTCCCCTAATCTTCTTTCTAATTTATCAACAAATACTTCTTTTTCTACCGGTTTCCATATAAATTTACTAACGAATCTCCCTTCGTCCCCCTGCCCCTCTTCAGGTGCTAGCGCCGCCATGGTCGTCTCTATATTCAGTTCCAGGGCAACCGGACAGTGATGCGACTCGATACGATCTCCTACCCAAAAATGTCTAATTCTGCCAATTAAACCCTGACTTATTAAAATAAAATTTATTACACTACCCCGATTTTCATTTATGAAAGTGAGTTCTCCCTCTCGATCCTCACCGTACTTGCCATTCATTATTTCTAAAGAGAAGGCATCGCAGAAAGCAAGTAATTGTCTGCCCTCCCCATTAATAAAACTATCCTTGCTCTTTCGTTGAGCTACGCGGAATTCCTCCCCCCATTGGTGACCCCCGTTAGAGAAATATTCTCCCCTCCTAACCTCGCATTAAAATCTCCTAAAAGAATTAATTCAGCTCCTGGAAACGTTTCCTGTAACTCCACTAGCGTTTCGGTTAAGTCACTGAAGAAATTTCTGTTTGCATACTTGGACGTTGCTGGCTGGTTGTATAATCCTATAACTATTATATGTACTCCCCACTGTGCCAAAGTAGACAGCCTACCTTCAAATTTGCATACCCTTCACACACAAGCAACAAATGTCTTTCTACCATCCCAATATATAGCATAGTCTCCTTTAAAACGTCGCCCTTTTGTGCTCTAATAAAGCAGACCTTACGTATTCTCAAAAATCCCGGCATTTAAATATTTCAAACACATTTGGATTGTGATATTAAATTGAAAATGCCAGTAAGCTTTTTTTTTAGTGAAACATTTCATTTTTAGCTTAAATATTCATATATGTCATTTTATGTGTATAGTAAAATAGTTAAAAAAAAAAAAATACCGTAGGGTAGGCTTAGCCTTCAGTGCCCACCCTCAGGACCCGCCTCATGAAGATGATGTATTTTAAAATTAGTGAGTACTGTTTCACATGGCTACATAATCTCCGTAATGGTTTGTATTTCCTCTTGCAGTGTATGAAATCCAAGCAGACATCTTTACCCCTACAGTGCAGACATTTAAGGCCACTTTTAAATGTAGATATTTTTACAAATGCACTCATTTTCTACTTTAAGCACTCTTTGTAGGAAATGGGCTTTAGCTCCTGATTTCACTTAATACTGTTGACTATTTTTATATTTTAATGCCTCTTATCCCAAATTTATTAAGAGTAAACGTGATATGTACCTACAGCATTCTAATATTAGCAATGTTTGTTGTTCTCGAGCATTTTGTAAATGCGATAATAGTAAATATTTTTAATAAACATTAGTAGTAAATATTTTTTACAGGTATTTTCCGATACGCTTAGTTAGTTGCGTTGTCGATCAGTCTTTGAATGAGAAAAAACAATAGTGATGTCAACATAATGGAAATTGTTCAAGAAGTTTTCTATATGAGAGAAGATGGTGATTGGAAGCTCATTGGTTTATCAAGTACAGCCGCATTGAATAAATTGCTTAAATAAGATGAACTTGTCAGTCTCGCATGAGAAACAACACCGAAGAATACCTTATTCGGTCAACTCTACACAACCAAAATTTCTAATCGGTCTTTAGATCACAAGGCAGATATTACCTGTTATTCCATGGAAGAAGGCTGATTTAATGTTTCACTAAACTGCCCGTTAGCCCTTGTATTCTATTCAATTAGTAAATATAAATGAAAGATCTTGTGTTCTTTTTATATATCAATACACTTTAGTACAAAGCGACAGAAATCATAAGACGATGCTGAGAAATGGCCCAACCACAGCAAATTAATTATTATTGCTCTTCTTATTATTATAATTATCATTATTATAATTATTATTTTTAATAGTATTATTATAGTTGTTGTTACTACTACCACTAATACTACCACTACTGCTACTACAGTGTGACAAGCTCCTTAAAAGTGTAGAAGAAAACAGAGCGGGCTGATGATAGTATACAATTACGTAATGCTGAAAGAAGTTCTGAGTGTTCTAATGAATAGCGGTTAACATATCACAAAATCATCGGCACTATTCGAACATCTCAAACCAAGGAACATCTGACTTTTTTATTCTTTTTTACATAAAATATTACTTTAAAATGCTTTGAATCGGACCGCATTCAATCCAATACTTCAATAACATCACCGTAGATTCAAAATTAACAGCAGAGCATCTTGCTGTGCTAACACAACAGTCCTGCAGCAGAAATAGAATGTTTCCGGGGAGATTATTGCTTTGGAGGTGTGTTCTGAACAGAGCCAGGAGTGATGCAGTTGGATAGAGGTACGTAAGTTATCAGTCATATTGTGCTGACAGTTGGCGTACATATCGATAATTGATCTCCCTGCTATCGATTATCGTGGCAGTATAGCGAACAAAGACCATCGCAACAGTTGTAGTATTGAAAACAACCGCTACCACATAGAAGATCAAAAAGCATACTCGGCAGCATTGACTTGATTGACAACCAGAGATAGCTTATATCGGATGGTCCATTAAATTTTAATACCGCGCTTCACAAAAATAAAGCAAGCCTTTAACGTTCAGCACATAACCATCACATGCAAAGAGGTGGAAAAATGATGTTTTTCTGGGATCCTATCATCATATTTGCCGCCGCAACAGAAATTCACAAAGGGCGCAAGAGTTAAAAAGCTTTGCTTTGACTGTCGGATCACAAGATCACATTGCTTCAATGAGAGAGTTTATATGAAGTGCCATTGTTAGTCCCTATTATGACCACATACACTCTTAAACATCAAATGTGTATTTCATTTGATCAGAAAAATGTAGGACTATCTGAATAAGAGAGATTTGTGCCTTACAAGGTAGATTGGCGGAGTGTCTCACCGATATTGAATTAAAATTAATTACGGTGGAAACGTCAAGTCTAATCAGCACCCATTTTAGCTGCCCATAGTGGTATGTATAAATATTGGTAAGCACTATGTAGTGGATATTGAATAGGACAGGAAGCACAGGTATACCATAATGAGTATTCTATTCCATTTAGCAATACGCATGTATTATTTATTACGTATGTTTGTGAATTCTGGTGTAGAAAACTATTAAACACAAATGTAAACGACAATATGCTTATTGTTACCTGGAATATAGGGGATACAAGTTGCTCAACACCCAACTACTGGTCGCGCCGTGGCCGGGTGGTTGGACCACTCGTCTCTCACCTAGGCGGCTTGGGTTCGATCCCAGGCGACCACTGTGCAATTTCTGGTGGACAAAGCGCTGCAGCGGAGGGTGCTCTTCTGGTTCTCCGGTTTCCCCCGCCATCGCATTCCACCGGTGCTCCAACTTCATTCCATGCATCAGTAGTGTCATCACTACGGTGCTATATGTGGTAAAAGCGTGCATTAGACACTAAAAAAAAACACTCAACTGCACAACATAATGTGTCAAAAGCGCTTATTGTCGTTACGTCTGTGTTTAACAGATTTCTACACCAAGATCCACAAACACGCATATTGATAGAGATACCTACAGTTAAAGAATAGAATTCTCATTATGTTATACCTGTGATTTTTGTCCTATCCAGTGTTACACCACTATCTATACTCATCAACATGTATAAATACCACCATGGACAGCTGAAATTGATGCAGTAAATATTGATTGCAGCTAGCCTTTCCATCGTAATTCATTTTATTTCAATATCGGCGAGACCCTCCGCGAATGTAGCCGTTGGAAACTTAACAAGGAGTACCCTTGCATTTGTGAAAATAAAACTGCAAGAAAATGCATAAAAAGATTATTTATTAAATAAATTGTCTATCCCCACAAGGAAATTTGAAAAACTAAATTTAGCATCGTTTCGGCCATAACCACATCGACCCTAGGGTTCATGTGGTTATGTTCTTTTGACGAAATGTAAGGAAACCCAGGGTAGATCCGATCATATTTGAAAAATTGATATGCGCTTTCCTTCTGAACTTAATCCGTCTGATATTAATAACTGCTAAATATGTGATTTTATAGGCAAGCGTATGTGTAAGGTAGAAAGACTAATACTGTGTGTTAAAACAGAGTTTTTAACAGCAACGGAAAGTTACTGGATTTGGATTTAATGTATATTTATTTGTGAACTAAATTATCGCGATTGTTTCTTAATACGGAATTTCGTAACAAAGCCAATTTGAATACTATGAAACTCAAGTAAATAAATAGATGGATATATGGTTTTATAGCCACCTCATTTGACACGATTATATTAGCGCCGCCGGTAACTCAGAATTTCGCACCGCAGGAGTTCTTTTACTTCAAATGCCAGTAAATCTACTGGTATGGGGAAGACATTTTTAAGCACGTTTAAAAAGTCACTTCCACAGCAGTTCAAAATAAATGTATTTGAGCAAAGGGAGTGAATTACACCACCCATTTTCTTTGACAGTTCCCGAGATGCTACAAACTACATGTTCACCAACATAGAATAACATTTGATCTGTGAAAATCTAATCCCAAAAGAGTCGTAATTTCTTCTATTATTTGAGATTAGGTGGAATGATGTTCTTTTGTTTATTTTTTACTCTGTTGCGGAGGAAACCGTGATAATTGATGCATTATATCTGAATTTTGTTATATTGTTGAATCTAGTAAAAGAACCTGGGGATCTAAAGCGCGGCCACGCTTAAAAGTCAAAATATGGGTTCTAACGGTCTACAAATTCAATACCATCTTGTGTATGCCGTATCACCAAATAGTGAAATAGTGTAATACTATTTAAGGCTGTTTTATTATATTTTTTCACCTACACTTTACATCCCCTTCTAATAGCTTTAGTATCTCGAAATACGATTTTACAGGATAAAAATATATCCAATCTTGAGATGTCTTTAATTTTGCAAGGCATTATCACAAAATTTAAATAAGGCATCAAGTGTTGCCAAATCACATTCAGATGGGTAGATAGTTTTTAAGCAAGAATGAACAAACGATGCTTCCCAGCATATTTTGCGTTAATCTAGAACATTTCTGTTTCCCTCGCCCATTTTATTCATATGTTAATGGCCGCCCTTACATGGCATTTCCTTCGGTTTTTATACTATACACTAATGTTTCTGAACACCCGGTAGACCTATCTGTTTCTTGTATCCTTAGCAACACTCATGTTTTTGGAATAATCTAACGCATGCATTATTATTTTGTCTGTATCCTTAGTTTACTGAAATGTCGTCTCTTCCAAGCTTCTCCTTTCAGAACTGTAAATATTTATGCAAGATACAAATTAAATATGCTACACAATATGTTTCAGTGTTCCACATGCTATAAACGCTTCCTTAAGAGCTGAGGTTTACCTTTAACGATGTACACTACCTGCCTTATGCCTCGCGTCTGTGGCTGAATAGATGGCTGCCATTTGTATTAAATAGATAATTGCAAAAAGTTTCAGGATTCCAGATTTTTTAAAACAGCTAACACTTGTCAGCATTTATTTCCTTGGTCCCCGTTGTAACCCCAATAACAAAACAAAATATTTCTTGCTGCCTGAGTTACTACTTAATAGATATAGACTTATCCAGGAAATCTAGGTTTTTTAACATGATTACTCATCTTATTAAGGATCGTCTGTCATATGTAGTAAAATCGGGTTTTAAGCACTATAAAAAATCTTATTAAAGATGGAGAACTCAAACTAGGCAAGTATAAGCATTTTAGTTTACCTTCGTTAAGCAAAAATATTGTTGAATTTTGACCTTTATTTTGCTCGTTACTGTATGCTAAGCATAGAATCAGCAAATATTGGATTACTACCAAAAACGTGCGTTCTTTAGACATTTGGACTCATCGTAAACTAAAACGACACAGTCGGATATAGAAAACTAGTCTGCATAGGATAATATGCTCAACGCTTGAATTAATGGCAGCATGTATGCATTTGATAGAAAAAGAGATTGTCTTTTAAGGTTGATACAAGCTTCAGAAAAGCCACAATCAACTAAGGCAGATTAGATGATAACCGCATTATCTCCTCGTATCGGAGGGCTGAGGGTTGGGTTGCTAAGCTATGGTTCTTGCCCGCAGATTTCAATTTAAACCAATATAGTGAGTACAGTTGTATTTATCTTAAGAGTATGCATTTACGATTTCCTAAAGTCATGGAAGGTTACACCGGAAAAATATCTCTGATTGAGCTGTTGTTGTTGAGTTGGTATTAATGTATCATATAAAATTACATTTCAAAAAGTTTAAAATACTGGCAAAAGGAGCCATCTTACAGAGATATGAAACTCTTTTTTCGCATTTCGTTGTTAATAACAGTTTTTTTTTTTTTTCATACAGTCCTTCATCGGTCGCGATTCTGTAAACTTTCTGATCCGTATCTGCCTTTAAGCAGAAAAACACAATCTCTCCGAGTAAGTCTAAAGATTCAACGTATACGTTTATGGCAGAAGTCAGTGCGATTTCGTTATTAAGGCAAAGCTGAATAACCATACCCTTATTATTCCCGACTTTTTATTTTTTTCAAAAGCAAGTGCATATATCTATATTACTAAGCATTACTTCAAAACAAAATATCATGTATTACAGAGGACTGAGTATACCGGATGGTTCTGGGTGTGAAATCGCTTGATTTAACTCAGAATTTAATTCATTATAAATTCTAAATAAAGTAAAAGCTAACGACGTCCATACCAAACAGGAGTAGAAACCTTAGATTTAGATATAGCCTTAACTCTCAACACAGGCATGCATGTTGTCAAAATAAATTAGGTTTGTCCGTTTTTATTAGTTGCCACATTTTGATGGGCTCTATGCTCTAAACAGTATTCCATCGGTCACACTTAATGTATATGAACCGTGTACAGCCAGTAGCAATTGAGTGAGCTGTCATCACTCGCGACATTTCAAATCTTGGAATACTCAGTGCTGTTGATCCCTCATTGCATCTCCTGCAGGTCAACAGGTAGTCTGCGGTCCTCCACTCCGGTTCAGCATATGAAGCCACACTAACAATGTTATAAACTACTCAGCTCATGTGACCTCCAATACATTCAAATTAACTGGCCATCTATTAGGAGATTTAAGTTGCAAAACAAATCAAAAATAGAATAGAATATTTATAAAACTAGATAAGAGTTTAAGGCTTAAATGGGAGTTGCACATCCACAATAAGTATGTTTAATTGATATTTTAATTGTTGGCTTGAACTATAGCAGGTACATTAGATCCCTTTTACGTCCCATATAACATTGAAGTGCTAATATACATAAAACCTTGTTTACCGCTTCTACCACACAGCTACGTGTTTAAAAGGACTTTTCAGAACTTCTACACTATAGCAAGAATTAAAATTAAAATGTAAAACGTTTCAAAAGCCAAAGTAACTGGTGGTAGTGATAAGAGCGGCCACGGCGGCGGCGGTGGTGGTGTTTAACGTCCGCTTTTACTACTTGTGGCACCGCAGGCGATGACACTGGTGATATATGGAATGAAGATGGAGCACCGGTGGAATGCGATGGCGGGGAAAATCCAAGAACCCGGAGAAAACCCGCCCCTGCGCCGCTTTGTCCACCACAAATCTCGCATGAAGTCGCTTGGATTTGAACCCGGGCCGTCTAGGTGAGAGGCGAGTCGTCTAACTACGGCGCGGCCAAGTGGTGGTGGTGGTGGTGTTTAAGGCCGCTCAGATACTAGATCTTTACCGCCCTACCAAAGTAAGTAAGGGTATCAATGTTACACCGAGAGCAAAGTTTCAAATCTTACGCAGAAAACTTAACTTTCTCACATCCTTTTTACTGATTTTGGCTGGAGAATTAATATTTCTGCATTAATAATCCTATAGTTTAGTTTCAGATTAGCTATACCTGCTAAGACTTTTATGGACGTTCAAAACCTCTATTACTGCTGTAGCAGTAATCAATGGAATTTTAACCGACTCTCAAGGAATGGTGTAGTAGCCTCTTACCAACACACCTCCGTAGTAATATTTAGCGAATTAATTGGATGTATCTTTTTTATTTCTTAATTAAGACAAATATAATTCCATATATAATTGACAGTTCGTATCATGATTGACTTTGGTGATATTCTAGTCTAACGTAATTAATCACCCTTGTGTTACCTCCACGCTGTTGAGAGAGTGGAGCTATTTCCATGTAGGTGTTGAGGGACGACGAAGGGAGATGTGGGGTTAAAAGTGACTCTTCGAGAACACACCACAGTAGTGTGGAAAGAAAAACATCGCCAGAGATTGGCCTGCTACCGAAGCAGCAGTATTTTTGACAATAGGAACATCAAACACACATCACAGCTACCATCGTCCGCCTGCAAACCTATACAAGGAGAAACAGCATAGGACGCAATTGGGCCCGCCGGCTTACCATCGTCACCTCTTCTTTGCTATCACCTCTTAGTATTGCCGTGCCAGTGTCCCCAACAACCAGATGAATATTAGATGCAGCACCGCAGTATCTGCTGACTACACACAACGCAACAAGCAGTTAGCCTCGCCTCCTTAACGGACGCGAAAAAAATCACCTGCTGTGCAAAAATGCATTTGTCAGCATCGCTTCTGCTCTGCAATTGCGAGCACTACGACGTCCCCTGAGTGCTACCGAGGAGCGCAACGTGGCAATTTAGCCCATGAAGCACCCTAATCATGTGATACTGGGAACCAATATCACTCTCGACTGCGGTGCTATTTGTAGTAAAAGTGGGCGTTTAACACTATCCAAAAAAATCACTCATTAGCCAGAAGTTCACGGTCACAAGTTGTGACCGTTAGTCGGCCTCGGTACTATGATTAATATTATTATTATTATTATTATTATTATTATTATTATTATTATTTCCGTCAATTATCAATTATTTAATGTATATCAAGCATTAATTATCAATCATTTGATGTATTTAAAAGTGTAAAGCTAGCTTCTAGCAAGCACAATTCAAAGTTGTTTACCAAAATTGGCTATTGGAGAGGGGAAGATTCTTTGTGAAAAAAGAACTCTGTTTTTGGTCACGTATGCTGGTGCCTGGGCGTGCAATAGTGGTATAAGTAACGATGCAATGTGTTGAAGACCCGAATTACAGAGAAATGAGTTTTTTTCTATTGTGTGATGATGGTCACGAGGGAGTTATGATGCATTCTGGGTAAAGAAAGATGCATTATGGAATACCTCGGCGCCAAGTTCGTGGTCTTTCTGACCAGTCAGAAAGAAGCAGCCATGACAGTAAATCTACTATATAAATAGTAGATTGTAGAATGTCAGGGCACTCCCAGTTACACTTGCACTCTTAGATACACTCAGTCTTAGGTACGCGTCATTGCTGTTGGGCAGTCAGTCGGTTACTTAAGGCCATGTACGCGTAATTACTGTTAAGAACGCTCACCGCTAAGTTCAAGACATACATTCGTTTTCGAGCCCTTATACGGTGTGAAAGTAATCAGTTCAGTGAGTGAAGTTAAGTTATGTCGTTAAAGAAAGAAAGCTCCTAGAAATAATCGTAATCAGATAGTTTGTAAAGCAAATTGCTTGTCTACATGTCTTACTTCTAGTCAGGAATAAACGAATAGATAGAGTAAAAGTGTGTGTTAACTGTTTCGAAAGACCACTCCCAAATTACCCTCATTGTCGTTACCACCCGAGTGAGTCAATCTCCATGCAGGCTGAGCTACGCTGGAGGTAACACCATCGGTAGTGGATCTTCAAAACCAGATACGTGGGAGATCTACTCTCTTGGTAGTGGAGTGAGACAAGAAGCACCCGTCAACGTAAGAGTAAATACACTTCATACTTGGCTCTTTAACGGGGTGTTATGTACATCGCACACTAGGCATACACAACGTAGGACAATAAATACCCCGCAACGTGTTCGCACCCTCTTGAAGCTTCTAGCTTTCCCTTGTTATGGAGACTGCTACACGTCGATGTCAGCCGAAGCCAAGCAAACTCCACCGCTTCTGTGCCTTCGGACACAACGAGATAGGCTACCGCGCATTAACGATCTGCATTACTGTGACGCCTCCTGCACCATAGCATCATTACAAAATGCCCTATGTTTTTAAGCACGAATCTACGCGAAAGGACTTTCTCTAATTTCAAATTTTTTAAATATCTTCACGGGAACTCTCTCAAAGAAGTTTATTTCTTTCACTATTAATTCTAGGAATGACCAGGATAGAAGTGGCTATAGTGAAGATGTGAGACCACGCGCGTGTTGCCATAAATTTCACCAGTTCATTCTGTGAAACTGTATCTATCCTCTTTTAGAATTTATTTTGTAAGCAGCATGTTCTGAGCTACATGACTGGGAGCGCTTACATAAGTTTTTTTTTTTTTTTTGTATGCATTTAAAAGTCACAGAAAATCTTCCATTAACGCTTCCTTTTTACCTTTAAGACTCACAGCAGCTAATGCAGAAGTGGACAACCCTGCTTTGGTGAAGGCTGATTCTCACCATTATTAGTGCTGATTTTGTTTTCTGCATCTCAGTCTCATAAAATTGTGTTCTGTAACAACAACCATTTTCGTAATTGATGTGTTCCAAAAATTTTATACTTTCTACAATTGAGTAAAATCTCAGAGTAGGAAGTAAAATATTGGTGATACACTTTGGTGTTGTATATACAGGGTGGCCCCCTCGAATCTCCCTGATTTTAACTTACTTTTAACAATTCTCTGTTGCAGATATTGTGTTCCGGTTTGAAGTGAAGGAAAGGGGAAATAGTCAAGTTTTACCAGTATTGTTTTGAAATTCTGAATTCATCACTGAGTGGCGCCAGTGTAGTGTATTCAACATGATGACAATGCAAGAGAAAATGCAGACAGTTTTATGGTATGTGTTCCAGAAAAATGCTTCTGATCCAAAGAGCATAAAAGAATGGACTGCATGATTTTTAGCTTCAGGCAGTGCGCAAAAGTGACATGGAGGAGATCAGCGCATATCTAAAGAGCGAGTAGAGGAAGTTAGAACTGCCTTTACTCGTAAGCCCGCTCAAATCCATAAGGCATGCATCACTTGAACTACAGATGTCCCGTGCAACACTACAACACTGTGGCTATACACATACAAGTTGCAGCTTTTTCACAAAATCAAGCCACAAGACAGACCACAGCGACAGAATTTCGCAGCTGTCATTCTGGAGCGTATCAATGAAAACAAAGATTTCTTGAATCTTCAGGTTTTCGGACGTGTCAACTTTTCACGTGTCTAGGAAAGTTAACCGACACAACATTAAAATATAGGGTTCAGAAAACCCACATATCGTCCAGGAACATATTCAAGACAGCCCTAAAGTAAACGTATGGTGTGGTCTCATGGAGGACATGATAATTGGTAATTTCTTCTTCATGGAGCCAACTGTTACAGGCATTATGTATTTAGACATGCTTGAAGAATATGCATTTCTCCAGATAGTACATAAACAGCCAGACATAATCTTCCAGGAAGAGGGTGCGCCACCTCTCTGGAGCTACTGTATGCGTACATTTCTGAACAATGTTATATCAAACAGTTGGATCGGAAGCGACAGCCAATGGCTTGGCCTCCTCGATCGCCCGACGTAGCTCCATTATATTTTTTTCTATGGTGCTATGTAAAGAACATTGTGTATGCTACCGAAGTAAACGTACATGCACCAGATATGCTGGAGCGAACCTGGACTGAAATTGAATATCATTTGGATATTCTGCATGCAACCCAAGGAGCACACATAGAAACCTACTGATTATTTTCAAGCAAATATTTGAGTTGCATTTTACAATAACATTTCTACAATTGTCCTAGTGTCTTTGGTTTCAATTTGCAAAGCAATGGAAATCAGGGTGATTCGAGAGGGACACCCTATAGTTCAATACTAATGTGGAAGCACAGGAATTCCGAAGTAGTAGTTTTAAGTTTTCTCTATTGAAAGTTCTTTTAAAATTAGTTTTAATTTAATTGTTTTTCACACCAGCCGTGTGTAGGACAGGAGCTGGATAGGTAGAGTCGGACTGAAAAATTTAATACCATATATATACACAATACCGGGATTGAAACCACATATATCCCGGCCTCTAGCCAGTTGCTCTACCACTGAGCTACCATGGCAACATGCCGGCATGGTATTACATTTCTTAACTGTGTCAAAGCGTACCTGGTAAACTGCAAGGTGATCTCAAATTATTTTGAGATGACATACCCCATTAGTAACGTACAATGTCGTAAGTACTTTAAGTCCCAGGCTTCATAGTTAACCAACTATTAGGGTCAACTAGTTTTAATATAATTGTTTTTTCACCTAAGCCATGTGTAGCACAGTAGTTGAATAGGTAGAGTCAGGACTGAAGAATTCAGTGTCATAGCCGGGATTTCATATAATTTGAGATCATCTTGTTTATTTGCGATGTCTCTACCTGTAGTCCAGTAACAGATGAGGATTGGCTCCTTCCTTTCCAGCTTCATAACTTGGAAATTCAAGTCAATTTAACTGCATAAAATATTTTGATGTGCATCCCAGTGTAAACCGGTAAGTAACTCTGCCACCCACAGCGCATTTATAGTTGGACAGGCCTGATTTACAGAAATCGTTCAGTCATTGTTGTAGCCAACCGCACGTTTTTCACTAATCTACCGAACTAGAGAGTTTAATGCTCTAAAATATGACATTTCTATAGAAAATTACGTTCACATTCACGCTAATCTTTTTTAAATAAGTTTCAGGTAGTGTTTGTATTTCTGAAAACCTTAAGGATTATTGCTAGTTAGAAACCAAACCTGTTACATAAACCGCGTTGTTTGCTGCAAACAACGTGGTTTATGTAGCATAGACACAGTCTCTCTCTGGCTCTCTCTCAGCTATGACAGTGGATTATAATTTGGGGTTCAAAGAATATGTATAATGGGTGGTGCTATTTTTTATGTTAGAGAAGGGCCAAAAGAAAATAGACAGTTGCACAGACATAGATATCTAAATTAGATAACGTGAACTGTAGTCCATATTTGTATTCAATTAGCTTAATATTAGTTAGGGTTTTGTTAATCAGTCATATTAAGTTAGCAACACTGACGCAGGAATTAGATGAGGGTATAACAGCAGACACTCTCCGTACTTTGGTCAATGGTCTGGGTCCTTGCAACCCCCGGCACCTGAAATGGTAAATATTTTGAAAGGTACATTTACGTTTTACTCTTGGGCACTTCAAATCATGTTTAACGCGCAGGGTCTGGCCTGTCACATTCACGTATTGCAAACATTTTATTCTCTTAATTTACATGTGATAATGGTTTCGGAAACTTGGTACACAATACATTTCGTTCTGACTTGATTAATTCAGATGGATATATGCTTTTACAATACGATCGCATTGGTAAATGTAAAGGAGAGGTAGCTATATATGTTTTATCTGATCTGAAACCAAAATTTGACTGTCTGTTTGATGAATTATATAGGGCTCGTCCAGAATTTTAATTCTAATGGATAATTCTTGGCTATAAGAAATGCTTGTATGGCGTGGGTTATAAGCTTTCAAATGATAATTGTCTATATAGTCTGGAAACACCATTATTTAACTTACTAGCTACCTGTAAGCATATACTACTGTTGGGAGATTGCCCAAGATTCTATGTTAACTGTTCCAACTTGAGGCAATATTTCACGTTTGCAACATGAATATCCTTCCTGTTGCTCCCACCCACCATGCACATTGCTCGGAAACTTTATTGGACCTGATTGTGACCAACAATTCTAAAAAAAAAAAAAAAAAAAAATACTGACACAAGAACGGCTATTATTGCCTAGTATATTTGCTTACAATCTCATTTATATAATCTACTTAGTATGCTGTCCCAAAAAGCAGACTAAATCTTGTATAGAGATTTAAAACCATTGATGACGTATCCTTATCAACGATGCGGCATTAATTCCTTGCAGCACTATTTGGACGCTACACTCAGTAGACCAAAAATTTGACAAATTGAATGCTTACATCATAGAATTGTATGATAAGAATGCTCATATAAAATTATACGTGTGATCAAACAACCAAAGTATGGTTGACTACCGATTTTTTACTTTGACGACTCAATGCGACTATGCATATAAGATATATAAAAGACAAAAATCAACACCAGCTCTGAGAATTTTGGACGCATTTGTAATAAGACAAGTAAGGCACTCAGAAGTGCTAAAATAGACAAGCATTCAGCCTAACTGAGCCGAAAGCTAGCGTAGCTGATATGTTGCGAGGCATTCGAATAATGAGACTGGGAAATAACTACTTGCTCCACGAGATAGGTGTACGACTCCCCAATCTCACTAAATGACCTTAATAGTCATTTCACTTCTTTAAACTAAACAACACTGACAAAGAGCGCACTATTCAAACTGTGCTGCATGATACACCTGAATCTGAAGCATTTTACTTAACAGACGTTACGGAAACAGAAATCATGCAAGCACTGAGAGAGATTAAGAAAAGATTTCGAGGTACTAATCGCATTAATATAATCCCAATAAAACAAGTTGAACGTGATATCACCGACTGTAACGCACATCTTCAGTACCTGCCGAATAAATCGACTTATCCTACACAATGGAAACGGGTATATATAGCACCTCTGCCTAAAACTAAATCACCGGAATTCCTTAATGATTTCAGACTAAATTTTCATTTCCCAAAGCTCTCCAAAACAGTTGAACCAACCCTGCATAAGCATCTGATAGACAACCTTAATAAGCATAAACTTCTTGGCCCCTATCAATCCGGTTTCAGACAGGAAATTGTACTAGCTCATCGCTATTAAACATTGTTGAAGATACACGCGAAGCTTCGGATGAACGGAAACTGACTTTATTGGTGTTGTTAGGCATAGCTAAACTGTTTTAAGTCCATAGGCATAGACTTGCTAAGATTAGCTCTAAATTTACTTGATAAATTGATTAATAAAGATAAAGGTGGTTTTACTTCTATCTTTGCGAAATTTAGCAATTTGTAGACTTTGGGGGGAGTCTATCCTTTATCGCAAACGCAGGAATTCTGCAGGTTAGTTTCTTGGGTCCCTATTATTTGAACTCTATATAAACGATATTTCTAATTCCACTTGCATTAAACATCAAGTTTATGGCAATGGTTTACAGCTATACTTACATTCTTGGGCTAATGGCATTCACAACGTAGTAATGTGAATTAACCATGACCTCGACTCCGTTTACTGTTGGGAAAGTGGGTTAGGACTTGGTATCAATCCCTCAATCACAGCCATTGCTGCTGGGATATCAAAGACTATTAGGCACCATAGGACATGCGTCATATTACTTTAGTTGGAATTAATCATTCAATTATTTCTGATAGAAGCAACGTGAAATTTACGTGTTATTGCTTACAGTAGGTTTAGTTGGGACAATCACGTTAATGAGATTTGTATGAAAGTAAATTCCTTCATCCATACTTTTCGACATTTAAATGTGCCCCTGGATAGAAACTTAGGAAAGACTTTAGTACAAATAATGGTAACACCACATTTCGATTATTGCAATTCCCTCCTCACTGATTCAGTATTTGATTTGTAGCATAAATACGTACATAAGTTGCATCTGTGATGTAGGTCTTCAGGACCATATGGCACCTCCTCTTCAGGAATTATCATGGCTCGGTCCTGTTAATCATAGAAGCACTCATTGTCTTATACTTCTCTTTAAACTTATTCACAATTTTGTAGCTTTAAAAGTTTGTCTTCAACTCACAACCTTCACACACGCTAGCAAAATCGTCACATACTGTCAAAACCACTTCAACTTTTCTATTGTCATCATTTCTTCCTCCGTGAGCATTGTTAGGCTCTGTAATTCATTGTTACAGGATATCAGAGGCTGACAAACCTTTAATATCTCTCGTCAGAGTTTGCACATTTTAGTTATTAGTAATTGTTAGTTTAGATTCAATATCCTGTTTTTCACTAAATATATAGTTGTGTACATATATTTTTATGATAGTGACCACTTTTAACTTAGTTTCTCTATACTTTGATGTAATTATTATTGTTTCTCTTACATTTATGTTATTTTTATTGTGTTATAGAATTTCTAAACATTTAAACCAATTATTGCTGTTCTTTGAATACTTGTGTTGTTTGTATTCTCTGCTCATTAGTTTCACTTAGTTTGTATTTATTTTCAACTAACCGCTATAGCCCTAATATGTGTGATATTTGTATTGTTTGTTCATTAATTTCACTTCTGCATATTTCTTATTCTTGTGTTATTTGTAATTTATGCTCATTAGTCTCACTTAATTTTTGTATACTATTTTCTATAGCCTGCATTACAATGTACATAGTGGATGAAGAAGGTATTGTCGAGATTTCAACGGAAATATATGTTTTGGGGTTCCCTGAGTCCAAAAAAACATTTTCAGAAAAAGGTCCTTGTATAGCTCCAAAACGAAAAGACCGTTAAATATCAAACTTATTTAAATTTAGTATCTTTAAAGGATGCGACACAGAGATTTTCAAGAAAATTTCCTTATCAAAAACTACGCTTTACATGAAAAATTAAAATTGAAAATTTTGTTTTTCTCAAAAAAGGCTGTAACGATTTTGACTAAAATACTATATATTATAGTTGTTTACATCACAACTAAAATGTATCTTTTGAATTTTCCTAGTTATAGCATCTGAATACCTCTTTATTCTGGATGAGTTTTGCAGAATTTTGCATAACGGTTAAACCGTAAGAGATAGATACAAACTTGCCACACAAAAAGAAATGCAGATCTCGTTAAAACACATAATTTAAGGCATAGACATTTTTATGGAGATATTCCTTGTTATTGGTTTAAAATTGAAACTACTTTAACTTTTCTCAGACGGGAAGTGACGCTTCGTTTCATCTCTATTGTTTTACTGCAGGACATGCAAAGCGAACAGAACGTCAGTTGTTTCACATAGGACCAGCTTTTAAAAACTTTGACTATCGATTTCGCCTAGTGTATTCCCTTATGTCCGTTATACTTACAAGAAAGCAAGTAATAAGACAATTTGTATAATGTTTGTGTACTTTGATTAACACGTCGTAGAATAATATTTTGTAAGGAAAGTTGTGTGTGTAACAGCTACATAGAGACACGTGATGAAACACTGTTCTTCGTATATTTATGTTATTTCTATTGTACGTATATTTGGATATAAAAGTATATTAGCTGTACCTTCAGCATATTATTTAATGTTTTTCTATTCGGTTTAATGGAAGAGAAGACCATATGGCCTTAGCTCTGCAAATATGTGAGATGTATAAGTTCACATGTTTACAGTAAACTTATGCAGATTTCATAGTAACGGAGATGTAGGTGCGTCTAGTTCACTAAGTATGAAGCCCAGTTTTCTAAACAGCGGATTTAGAACATAGAACCAGTGTGCATACAGAAGTGCAGTCCGCTACAATACTATTTTATTAGAAAACGATCCTGGGTCGAAGTATTTTCAACTTAAGTATACATTATGCAATCCTAAAAATGAACTGCAAACTTTTCATCGTTTTGAAACACTCACTCGAATACCTACGGTTATCGGAGATATGGAAAGCCCAAGATTACTGTTTGATTCCTAGCCAAATGTAATTCAACTTTTCAATTTTACCTTATAAACGGCCATTGGGAAAACTGCAATATCAGACATAGTTAAACCTTCATTTGCTGTTAAAACTCACTTTTTTCTTTAGTGTGTAGTATATAGGTACAATATTTTAATTGTATACCTCAGATGAAGCAGCTTTTAGATAAACCGTTTCTATATACTTAATGAGCAGATATTTCTGTTTTACTATGTTTCAGGTAAGTGAACATTACTCCGAAGACATACTTCAATCTTGCAGAGGATCTGCAAAACATATCTGATTTCAAGTAAGCATTTATACCTAAACCGTTTGTGGATCTGCAAAACATATCTGATTTCAAGTAAGCATTTATACCTAAACCGTTTGTGAAATAGTAATAATAATAATAGTAACATATATTATATAATTATTACAATTATATAATAGTATATTCTTCTTCGTCTTATTATTATTATTATTATTATTATTATTAGTAGTAGTAGTAGTAGTAGTAGTAGTATTATTATTATACCATTGGTCTTGCTTTTGTTGTTCTGGTTAAAATTAAAATTGTTGCTGTTGTAAAGCAGACTTTTTACTTTGAAGCGATAAAATAGCTTATCTTAGACTAATCTTTCTTAATGAGTGTTTTGCAACACTAAAACGATTCCGATATCAGCGAATGATACAACGGTACTTAGTAATTTTTTTTTGGTAGTGTTTAACGCCCGTTTTAACTACTTATGGCTCCGCAGGCGGTGACATGATGATACATGAACGATTATGGAGCCCCGGTGGAATGCGATGGTGGGGGAAACCGTAGTACCCGGAAAAAAACCCGCCCCAGCGCCGCTTTGTCCACCACAAATCTCACATGCGGTCGCTTGGGATCGAACCCCGGCCGTCTAGGTGAGAGTCGAGTGGTCTAACCACTCGGCCACGGCGCGGCCCGTACTTAGTAAAATGTAAGATAATCAACCTATTTTTATTAAAATATTATGGCATAGTTACATGCTGTTGGCGCCAACTGGACGCGCCTGTACATTAAACAAAGATAAACATTGCTCTCGACAAGCTTAAACATCAAGAGATAATGGCAGCCTTCTGGAGATTTGTTTCCTTCATTCCGCCTCCAGAGGGTTTCCAGAACGTTCGAGAAGGTTCTGCATAGATATCAGTTATATAAGCGGACGTTCTTGCATGATGGCGTTTTCACCCAACAAACTGCAAACCCCACATTCCCGTTAGTACGTGGTTAAATTCTTGCAAGAATAGGAACACGTCTAACTCACCGTCGGGTTGCTCTCAGCCTGCTCGTGTCGTGATGGCGTTAGTTTGACAGTACGAATTCAGTAGTGAGCGAGCCAGTTATCGTATGCGTTTGTGGTGCGACGAAAAGTGATGTTACCTTAGTGCGCCCGTAACGACAGCTGAAAAGACTAGAGAATGCGCTTCTGCGATATAGCGGAAAGGTCTTCTGCTCGGCACCTGCTGAGCGAAACGTACTAGAGAAGAGGTTACGTCATGCGTATTTCATCACACGCCACCGTTGCGATAGCAAGTTAACTGAAAAGAAAAGTTGAACCACATCATATTAGGAAAAGGTAATGATAACCTGGTGGATAGTATAACCTGAATGAAGACATAATATGCTGAAATTTTTGGAAAATAATGAAGAGATTCTAGCATTGCAAATACATAGCATTATGAACGTTACGAACTATTCTGACAGAAGGTGGAATGCTTGATACATTTAAAAGATCTACACGTGCTAATTAATTCAGACGATCATTTTTCGTGTGATGATCTTCTGCGACATCATTTAGTAGCCCAAAAGCTTTATGAAATATACTTCTGGAAATGCTTAAGATGAGAAGAACAGTATATGAGAGGTTACTAGAAATCCGTGGAACATCCCTCATTCAGTCCAATACATCCTCCTGTGTCCGATTAGATTGGACTGTGAAATGGCAGATAAGAAATAAGTTTGTTGAAGTAATTGTTGCAGATCATTCTGCACGTTTATTTGGATTCCCCTTGTGTAATTTTTGAGAGTAGCCCCTATATTAGCAAACAAATGTTTCTGAGTCGGATAACTATATCAAAATTAAAACACATTTTTTTCACTCTAAACCTCAGTTCATAATAGTGATAATAGCGATAACACCAAAGTTTACATTTGGTAGTTTCTTTTGTTTGTTTTCTTTTTACTTTTTCTACACCTACTATGCACATACGAGAGAGAAGGTATTCTATTGCACCAAAAAACAATATATTATTGAGATTTCACCGGAAATATATGTTGTCGGGACATCTGAACAACAAAAAAATCCTTTTTAGAAAAATAACCATGTTTGTGTTTTGGACAACATTACTCAAAACGAAAAGTGGGTTAAATACAAAACTAGTTATTGAAGTTCAATATCATTCAAACATACGTAACAAAGATTATCAATAAAATCATCCCACCACAATCTAGTCTTTAAATGGAACATTTTTCGAACTTTTTTATTTTCTCAAGAATGGCCATAGTGATTTTCATTAAAACTCCGTAAATTTCGAAAAATGTTCCATATAAAGAGTAGGTTGTGGTGGGATGATTTTATTGATAATCTTCATTACGTATCCTTGAATGATGAGGACTTCTAATGTATATCCAGAATTTCTTGGGAATATCCCCTGAAGTCATTCTGAATGACTTTTGCGTAACTGGCAAACCGTAAGAGACAGACAAAACTTAATAGACTAAATGTAGGTCTCGGTCGAAGACGTTGGAACTAATTACCTTGACACGTCGCTGGCGCTATTGTTACTGTCGCAAATTGAAACCTCTGAAGAGTGCATCTGGAGGGAAGAACGTGCTTTTTGCCATATTTTCAGTGCCCTAAAACGGCTTTAAAAGTGAGATGGTTTAAAGGTAATTAGGGTTAGTGCATTTCTGTGCTGCATATAACTGTACTAACCGCCGAAAAAAAAAGAATCTCACTTTCAATCGGTTACTGATATCGTATTCATATTTCCAGGCTCTTGTGTTTGGGCAATAATGATAATTGAATAAGAGTTTCTTCCCTAGCCTGTAATCGAACCCAGAATATTTTGCACTTTTAATTCAACATTTTCACCTTTACTGCAGAGACCCCCTTATCAACTCTATTTATAAATCTTGTTGGCGACTGTGTGCATTAAAGTAAAAACCCGATGTGTTCGATTCTGATGACTTTCTCTACATATCTGCGACAACTTATTGTTAAAAAGCTTATTGTTTTATCTGCTTCATGCTAATCGATTTGCAGACATGCTTGCTTCTAAGTAGAAGGGAAATAAGGCAGCGCCCTTTGCTAAAACGCTAGTCAAATATTTTAAAAGCTGGTTGCGTATTGTGAAATCCGTTTCTTTGCATGACCAAGAGTTGGCAAATCTCCGTTTGAGGAAGTATTTTAAAACTGAAGCCAATAATAACGAATACTTATAAAGCTCCACGAAAAATAAATGTATACAAAATAAATTGTGTGTTCTATTGAGATTTACATTTTCTGTATAAGACGTTTTTTTTCTATTTCTTACGCTTATCTAGTTCTGCAAAATTCAGCAAACTTAATTCGGAATAAAGAGGTCTTCAGAGGCTATTCCCAGATAACTCAAGATATAAATTTTATTTCTCATGTCAATATATTTAATAAACGGTATTACAATCATTAGAGCCATTTTTGAGAACTCTAAATTTTCGAGTTTGTTCCATGTAAAGGATACTTTGGTGTGAGGGAATTTTCCTCAAAATCTCCCTACCGCATCCTTGGAAGATACTTATACACCAGATTATTAGATTTTTAGCGACTTTTCGTTTTTGAGTTAACGTGTTCACGAACACACACAGACCTTTTTCTAAAAATCCTTTTCCTTGTACAGGAAACCCTAAAAGGTATACTTCCGGTGAAATCTCAGAATTGAAATTTTGAGTGGAATGCAAATACCTTCTCTGTACACTATATACGTAGTACGTGTAGAAAAAGTGAAAATCAGAAAGTATATATGGAATCACTGAGAAGAAACTGCGAAAAACAGAATTAAAGTTGAATTATGCTCTCTGTGATACTTATATCCCTTTTTGTAAATCACTTCATATGCAAGTATGCTATATTCAACGTCAGTTATAACATTATTTTGGTTTTGATCAGTTGTGGGATGAAATTCCGTCTAGTAATTGGAATGATTTTATTCACTGCCAATAGGAAATTCAAGATCTAATCCCTGTGAATAAATGCTGACGATTGTAGAGAACGTGTTGTCGCTATTACTTCCAACTCAGGTATCCATATGAAGGATTATATCTGTTTTAAATTTCACTGTTTTTCCATTAAACCAATGTATTGAGCGCGACCTTGGACGCCGTTTACCTACCACTCAGTTCTTCAATCTCCGTCACTCGTAGCTGTCTGTGCAGAAAGGCGTATAGGGGCTTGGTCTCGTTAATGCGCACAATTTATTTCATAAACAGTTGTTTGTAGAGTTAATCATATCCAAGATAATCCAGTTATTTATTTAAATTTTAAAATAATTAAAGTTTTCTAAAAGAGAATTTCAATGATTATCGTACAGCGACAGCTTTTAAGATGACTGTCGCTTTAGCCTAGATTTTATTTCCTTTGTACTTGCAAGTAAGCAAGTAACAACACAATTTATGTCAATGTTTCTCTCTATTAGCAAGATGTAGATATAAGAATAATCTGCTGTAAAATTAGTTAATTATAGAATAGGTAGAAAACTCATGTGTGAAGGAAACACATCGTTTTTTTGTTTTTTTTACCATCAGCAGACTAATTCTTATTCAGCTTTGATACTACAATAATGTGGGGCATTAAAAGGAGCGTTACATATGTGAAAATTTATTTTGATTAACGGTTGTGCTATATGCAACGCTCTTTTAACACATGTTTTATTTATTCATCTTTTTGTTTCAATTTTTAATAATCATAATAGAAATCCGCATATAAACCATAGAAGTATGCATGATTCAAGAGGAGAGCAAAGGTATCACTCTTATTCTGTAAGAGCTACTGTAATGAAATCCTCAAGTGAAAAGTTGGTAAATCACCAGACTAAGAGAATCTGATTTAGCCCTGTGGAGAAAGATGCCGTGAGCTATGAAATTACATTTTGTAATTTTGTCCTTTTAGTTGTTTTCCAGTGTATCCAAAACCCATTACTTCCAAATATGGTTAGAGAACATTGGATAAAAAGATTAAAGCGTATCTCACGAAAGGGTTGGTAAGCATAACAGTACCTCGTTAAACTCAAGCTGTTCTGATTTTTGTTCAGTAAGTATTTTATGACTCTTTAAACTCTTTGCTTATTTTATAGTTGAATTCAAGCTTCAAATATACCTAATTTGATCAGGCCAAGGATGAAAAAGTATTAGAAAATATCTTACATCATTATTTGGTTAAAATAAAATAACCGTAAGACAGATTCTGTGATACCTTTTCTTCAAGTACTTATTAAAATATCAATACAGTTTGTAAAAAGGATTGAAGATGGTGAACTGTGGTTCTTTAAGATGCAGTTTAATAGTGGTGCAAGACAGCACAGCCAGCTACTTTTGATTATTTAATGTTTTTAGATACAGGACGGTTTTGACCCTCAGCGACACTTCGGCGATAGAGACATAAGTGAATTTGAAGATTATTCAACTTTGTATCCCCATTTGATAAGAACTAAGCTTTATTCGCAAATGTGGTTATAATACCGGCAATAGGCTTGAGACTGTGAGAAAATCACAAAAGAACACTGCTAAATCTTTACCTTCCGACTGCTACATATCAATGAGCATAAGTAGAGGTATCATTTGAGGGATTGAAAGTTAAAAGCGCCAGGAGGATTGACGATGTTACAGACAGGGGACGGAGAGCGCCGATACTGCCCTCTCGCCACAAGTGGGCTAAAGTATTGGTAAAATCTTTTGCCAAGACAGCAAAATTAAATCAAATTATTAAGAGTCTGTATCGGAGCTCATCAGCTCTTACAGATGTGGGGAGAAGATTGTTTTCAGTATAAACACTACTGAACAAAACTTCGTAGGAATGTAACCAGAAAATCTCTGAAAATATATATTGTTGCCCATTGCATTATAAATGATCGTGATAAAAGTGTGTAAAGTAACACACCACAGAGTAACAACTTTATCTGCATACAATCCACAAGCAGTTTGCTTAAAAGTACTAAAAATATGCACGTGCATTTATATTTACGTAATATTGTAAAGCTGCTATACATGAATTACATGAATAGTGTTGTTACATAAATTATAAACAAACTTATAAATATAGTTTCCTTGCTTCTATGTAAATATTGAGACCGTTATTTGGCTTCTCTATAATAACTATCGACCTTTTTATTAATTTTTTATCAATTTATATTTGAAGAGTGATAATATTCGATTATTTCATGTATTAAGAGTGTAAAAATCAGCTTTTAGTAAGAGCAGTTGAGAGTTGTTTACGCCAAACTTGGAAAGTGGAGTGAGAGGCTTTCATTGTTAGCAGATGTTCTTTTGTTGAGGCACGTACGAGCTACGTGTGACGGTAAAGTCCCTTTTAGTTTGAAGAAGATCATTTTTCCATTGTGCAACACTTGTCACGTGGGTGTTATGTTGCATGCTGGGAAGAAAACGATGTATTTTGGGTAATATCGACTCCAGTTTCGCGGCCTTTCTGACCAATCAGAAAGAAGCCGCCATGATAGCAATTTTGCTATATAAGGAGAAGATTGCCGCACATCGGGGCAGTGTGTTAGTTGCATCGAAGCATTGAATTCACGTCAGGGCTGTCACATAGTTACATCGACTTTCAAGTTAAACAATGCAACTCTCATAGATAGTTTACGGCGCCCTCAGTAGTGGATAGATAAAGTCAGTGAAGCGCGTCTAGACTTAATTATATAAAGCTAACTTAAAGAGAAAAGGTTTATAAGTAAAATACGTGTGAATTGTCGATAATGAAAGCTCCTATTAAATAATTGACTTAGCAGGTTGTAAAGCAAAGTGCTTATCTTGTGTCTTCTAGTGACAATAAACTGAAGGAAAAGCAACGTGTGTCTAAGCAATTTCATAAGATCTCTCACGAAACTACCCTCATTGCTTCCACCCGAGTGAGTCAAACCAGCATTCAGGCTGAGTCTAGCTGAGGCACATCCACGGTAGTAGAACTGCACAACATAAGGTACATAGATCTACTGATCTGGTAGTGGAGTGAATCTTTAAGCACCGCCAACGCCATCGCACATCTGAGCACGGGGCCAATAATATACCGCTGCATACTCGGCTCTGTAACGAGGTGCACATTATAACGCCTCATACTTGGCGTCCCGAACGTGGCCAGCACCTCTAACGCCTCAATGTTTACTATCGTATTTATTTTGTCTTCTCTGTTCGAATAACGAATCGGAGGGAACGTGATACTTGCGTCTTCAAGTAAATGTGCAGTGAACTTAAATCTTTATGTACACCAAATACATTTTTTGATCAGAAGCTTACAGCAGGTAGAGACTTAAACAACATCGCAACCAGTTGACTGTTATAGAAATACTTAAATCATCCAAAGAACCAATGGTTTTGAAATGACTCGTGAAAAAAGACACATACAGTTGCTCCTCGCGAAAGCAACATTCATTAATTGCGTTTATCGAAGCACGTTAAATAATACTTATTTTGTGAATCAACTACAAAATAAGTCGTGGAAACAGAAGTGTTTAGATACGTTAGGACTATATGTAATATTTTCGATTAGTTGATGCAATCAAAGACACCATTCAGTAATATTAGGAAACCATAATCAGATAAAAATAAAACTCAAAATAAATGTGTATTAAGTTGTATAATCTTTTTCCTCAGAAATCACTTGTAACTCTGTCCTTAGGCAGTTATTATTAAGATAAATAGACTGCTTATGTAAGCATGTATTAAGTAATTAAGAAAGTTCATACGTCACTTCATGGAGATTTTGAAGGAGCTATACGAAAACGTTTGAAAATTCACATGTTGCATATTGTCGGCAGTATTACTGATAAAATAATGTTTTTATAATTGGTGATATTTTCTGTATGGAATAATAAGAAAATTTTGATCATAATTCCAATGACTTCTCTATGCACTGTCTGCCAAGGAAAGTTGCAGTTTATTTAATTTACAACCGCAAATCGTTTCTTATAAAATTGAAGCACAGGTGATCTAAGTTAAATACCGAGTGATAAAATATATACTAAAGCAATTAATTTTGCTCTCTGTTAAAAGAGAAAAAAAAAATGTGGTAAAGCATTAAACTGGAGCCATACTCTACGAAAAGGAATTTTAATGGGAACTGTGCATGTATTCTGAGTGCAATTATCTCTCACTGTGAACTCTTCTAGCCTCATTTGGTTAAGCTCTGTGTAAAATATAATTTATTTTATCATGATGTTACTTTGTAATAAAGTCATTTTACAAGAAGCTATGGTAATGTGAAATGTCGTTGATAAAATGTAAATCCTGTGCTTTTCTGCTACGTACTTATTTATTTGCTGTATACTCGACCTTATCAAGGTAAATATGAGTAACCGCGTTTTAACTGGAACCAGTAAAGAAATTTCGTTGAGCGCCACGGAAGTTTGTAATAGCACGATTTTTTCTTTTGCATGCACTATAGTAAGAAGCGGGTTTGCGTCGCTGAGATTAGGCGCCTGGAAGGACAAATTAACTGATGACACCGGAGTATGAATGTGTATAGTCCGGTGCACGGAAAGGTGCCTATGTGAGAATCGGCTGTTTATGTTGGTAAGTGAATGGCACCACTTTTTGCCACACCTCCAATTTGAACCCGCGTCAGCTATAGCGAGGTGTGATAGATAATATGCTCTTGCCCTTTGTTTCACGATGGCGGAGGCAAACCAGAGATCCAGGAACGTTTAGATGCATTGCAACATATAATTCAGGATGTGTCTTATGTGTATTTGTTTATATTATCACCGTTTGTTGAAAAAAGGAGTAAAAGCCAGTTTGAAATAATGAAAAACGCTAACTTAATGTTTTTTTCTGGGGAAGGGAATGAAGGACGAAGCAAATTTATTTGTTTTATTATATGTGTATAAACTTAAACTCCACATTATACCCAGGACTTGGTGGAGCAAAATTGTTGATATTGTTCTGCCAACATTAAATGTAGAAACAATTCAAAAGGCACTAACAATAGCCACACATTTCCGTGCACACAGTGGTGAAGCTGAAACTTGTAATATTCCGGTAGATTGCAGAGAAACAGATCTATTAAGAAGACAATTTTTACCATTGCAGTTTCTGAGTTCCTACAGGGCAATGGATGAAATGTTGGAGGCTGTGCATCACGACAGAGGACAATTTTATCTAATATTTGGTAAAGTAGATTAATTACTATGGATAATGGAAAATGGGAGGAGGATATACAGTATTTTTCAGAACATGATAGCCCTGCCCCGCTCTTCTTCCAAAGTCGGCTTTGAAGTTAGAGTTTGCGGTTTTTCTGTTTAGCGTTTAGGGTGTGTACGGCTGGAAACAAACCCTCTCTGTGGCCAAGTCTTGAACTTACTACTCCGTATAGCGAGGCGCGATACTCGACTTGCAAGTAGTCTGTCCAGGAAACAGATTTTACTGCGTTGCCTCTCATTTCTCGTACAGAGTTGTCTTGTCCAGTGTTAGGAGGTAGCGGTTCCGTTTGAGGGCCATCATGTTTTGGAAAAAACTATTTAAGTCAAGGATTCTGTTGTTCGTAACGGTAAAAGTTCTGTATATATTTCATGCTAGGATTTAGTTTTATTTGCCTTTAAATTGAGGCACTCAGTAAAAATGTGGTACAAGCTACAAAACTAAAAATAATAGATTTTGCAGTATATATGCTCTATATAAGCAAGGAGCTTACGAAAATTGTGGCACAAGTTTAAACATAACCAATGCTGCCATCTGCAGATGTTTGATTTAACTTCTTACTAAATGTTGATTTTCTGTTAATACAAAGATGGTATCTATGGTGGTGTGGAAGATGTGGAGAATAACATAGATTTAGGATATGCATTATTTTTGATTGGGAGAGGTTAGCATCATTCACTGACTTTTTTATTAGCCAATAAATATATTACTTCTCATATTCATATTGCTATTAATCACCAGAAACCACAAAAATAGCTATACATAACATAAAACCTGAGGCAAAATATTCATCATAACTATGTATATATTGGTATTAATAAGAAAACTGTGAAATAAACCATATACAACATCACCTGTAACAAGTGCGATCAACTGAAAGTTTCACAAAATGAAACAAGGAAAAAGTTAGAAAGCAATCAGGAATTGCACCACTGTCGGGCAGAGCTTGCAGTAAATTCTAAGAGGAAAATAAGCTTGTTCAGTATGCTTCAAATAGAAGTACATTAGCTGTCACGTGTGATCTTCAGAAATCACTACCAATACCAGTGTTGACAACGAATAAAGTTCATTATATGCGTTCACAATGGACATACAATTTTTGTGTCCACAATTTAACAACTGACAAGTCCAACATGTTTATATGGGATGAGTACACAGCATCTCGAGCTTCTCAAGAAGCAGTTTCATGTCTGAAAGTATTTCTAAAACAATATACTGGAGTCAAACATCTGATACTATATAGTGACTGTTTTGGGGTTCAAAACAGGAATAGAAATACTGGCAAATTTTGGATGCATACAGTGTCTGGAAACTGTTGATCATAAATATATAGAACTTGGCCACACGTACTTGGAATGCGATAGAAATGTTGCTGTAATCGAAAACTATAAATCAAGAATCCCATAAGTCTTTATTCCTGATGATAGGGCCATAACAAACACTCTGCTGTAAAATATGAGAACTGAGAATTTCTTATCACTTGATGCAATGGATTTATTTGTTGGTATGTCACAAACAGAATGTAAAACAAAGTGGTCATGCAAAACACGGATGGCTTTTGAAAACTAACAATCATTCATTATGCGTATACAGCTATCATTGAATGGCGATTATCAGTTGCATGAGATCAACTTTTTAAAAGGACGAAGTCAATTCATTTCTCTTTCTGCCTTCTACAAGGGTCCCCTCCTTATTAAGGAGATATCTGCAGGAACTTATGAATCTGATTCCTCTAATACATCATGGATTTTATAATGGTTTGCTTCATTCAGGAAAGCAAGCAATGGAAGAGGTGGGAAGACAAGAAGACTAAAACGGAGTGAGAACTGGCCAAAAGTGAGACCATACACTAAGGTGTCACATAGTTCTGAAAGTGAATCTTATTGTTCTCAGATACTGAGTGACTGCAAGGGGCTTATATTTTGAAACTCTGATTGTTTTTTTGTTCACTTTTACCACTTTTTTGTTTCATACAAGTTTGTACTTAGATTAAGCAATTTTCCAAAAATAAGATTTTTTCTGATGTAACATTGATACTTTTGAACAAAAAATATGACTAAAGGTGTGTGAAACCTATGGCGATAAAATAAATTTGCTTAAATTTCTTCCAACTTAAAACCCAATTTTCTTAGTTTTACAAATATGTAACTTGTACCACCTTTTTACTAAGTGCCTCAATTATTCTTTTTCTTTTCTATGCTATTTTCCTATACACTGCATTAGCATGCAGCAGTTACAAAATGTAGACATTTAGTACTATAGTATTGTGCTTTAGTACTGTACCAGAGACGGTAGAAGCTTTTGCGCCTCTGAGTTTTATGCCAATGTTGTATTTTTCAAGTGTAGACTGAAAATATCTGACGAAAATGTCCTTCTACTACTGCCGCTGCTGTTGCCGCCGTTGTCGCTGCTTTTTATAGACCGCGTGAATTCCATTTCAGCCTCATGGTTTTAAGGCAATCCATTTTAATTTTTGCATGAGGCTGACAGCCGGCACTTATCCGTTATGAACGAACACAAGAGTTTTAACGTTTTAACCAATTATATGCTGAATGTGATGTCCATATTTTGCAATATCAATTCCTAAATGACTGATCCAAAATCTATCATTGTATTCATAAACATGTGTAAAGCCATTAATGTTGAGCCTAGAATGGTTGTCTTTTCCTTGACTTCAAGAGCACCGTCATTTTTTGAATCACTAGAATTGCTGCTAAATAGGTTTTAATGCAATTTTCTATGTACTTAAAGAAAGAAAAGTTATACTTTATACGCCATTTATTTATTTTTATTGTATTTACTTTTTATTTTTTATTAAAATAGGTATTCTTAGACATTGCTTCCTGTACAAACCTTAAACCACTTGTAGATAAATCGCTTACTTTACACATAAACTTCACAAATATCTGAAATTTCCATTCGATTGTGAAACAAAACACTGGTATATTAAAAAGAAATCATTTATAGATATTTAGGCTTGTTTGCAAAGTTTAACTTTAAAAACTTCTATTTTGAAACAGATTTTTACAAGTTATAGCGTTTACAATTTACAATGATTGTAAACATTGTGAAACAGGCCCCAAGCATTGCTTGTTTTTAACATTTATATAATGTTTTATTCAGAAACCTCTAGTTCAAAGCCTTAAAGACGTGGGTAATATTTTAAGCTAGAGCAGAAATCCTGACGTTACTTCATAATGCTGAAGCAGTGGTCATTCACCGGTCTTGAAAGTTAAAAATCATCAGGTTTAAAATTATAATTTGAGTATACACTTTATGAACTACCTTAACTAGGAACAGTACTTGACTGCTATAATTATTTTTATCGTGCACGCATGCATAAGCTGAAAATCATAATATGCATATAAATATGCCCACAAAAGATATTCGGATATCACGTTGACATATAAAAAAAATGAAAGTAATTTGACTCTCAATAAATACGAACATTCTAGATACGGCAAGAATTACTGAGCTGAACAACATATAACTTCAATATTGAAGATTTAGGATAAACCAATAATTAAAGCGCAAATTCAGTATTTCTTTGGCATGAACATCCGAAACCTCACGTCATTCCATTCATTATTGTGATATTTGTATATGGTATTTTCGGATGTTCATGTTATAATTTATTGTTTACTTTTAATTTTGAAATAGGTTCTTCTTATAAACTAATAGCCTACATTTTTATAGCCATTAATAAATATTACAAATAGAAATAAATTTAAATTTAATGATACCTCTAAGAATAACCACCACACATGAACTTAAAGTCGAGAATTGCTTAACAACTACCGTCTGATCACGAGAAGAAGGCGAGTAAGAGGAATGTGCTGCACAAACATCTGCCCTGGCGAGAATTTTCTTTTACGCCCTCACCAATAAAACAAACGGCATTGTCACATGGTTCACTAGCAATGAGAATCTGGAAATGTGTAATTTTATAAATCGTAGTAGTTGTTTGATGTGGCAGCATGGATGACTCACATACACATACATACATGCATACAGACAGACATTTCATAATAAAAAAATTGACTATGTGAGCAGATAGACCCTACACGCTTGGTTCTGGAGGTCCAACAGCTATACTATAAGGGAACATGATGTATTCTTTTATCACTGTAAGTAAAACGGAATGAAATAAACTTATAACAGTTAAGGAGAGAATTAACCCACGTGAATTGATTGTCTTGCGTGCAACGCAGCATCAGATTTACCGAGTTCTATGATTGGCTCAATGGTACATATTCGGAAATATCATGTTTGTATATCTAATTTTCAAATAAAACGAATAAAATAAAATATATTTTTAAGATATGCGTATAACAAGCAGAGTTGCAACACCAGTATAAAACAGCTGAAATATTATACCTTAATAACAAAACAGGTAAAATGTGCATTAAATACAATTAAAATTGTTTAAATGCTTCAAAAGTTAGTAACTAGCTCATATTCTAAATAAGCATACATTCTAACAGCACAGAAAAAGCATGTTTTGAATTAAAATCTTATAGCTAGTTATCAACTATAAACTTGGCTTGCACACTGTAGGCTTTTGGCAAGAGCTCTATTACATGTTTCAGTATCATAAATCAAATTGACACAAGCAATTATGTGTACTGAATTCAATAATACCTCTCTTGGCACCATTGTAAGCCGGATATTTTCAGTATAGAAGTATTCGCAAATTGTATCATTTTGCTTCCATAATTGTGGTATACTATATGCTTTTTCATTTTGAACACACTGACAACGAATCCATCTGATATGTATTTGCTTTATTAGTAGATGTTAGAGGTCTTCTGAATAGCATTAAAGCTATATAAAATCGTTTTGAGATCTGTGCATCTTTCTGAAGAAGAAGAAGAAGTAGTAGTAGTAGCAGTTTATTTTCAAGATAGACTAATCCGCGGTAGCCCGTGACGAAGCAACTCATTTATTTTGTCTTGAGTTTAGTTCAATAAATACGTAGATAATGGGCAACGGAATGGACCTAAGTTAAACCTTCCGCACATTTTGTTAAATAAATATGCAAGAACAGCAGTTTATTTTATGTGGAATATTTGGAAAGTATGGGTCATTGGAAAGCATTGCATTGTGATTCCTTTATGCTAACTAAACAAATAAGTATGGTATTAATTTTTTGTACAACATTTCAATACCCGACAGTTTTTAACTTTTAATATGATTTAAACTACGTGCATTAATTCTCCTTACTTCGGTGTTGTATAGAATTTTGAAACCTTAAACTGCTTATAAAATGCAAAAGGGGATTGTTTTTATCATGTGATCAAACTACAGTCATGAATTGCTCATCAACTAGAAATGGTGTGAACTTAAAGATTTTTCGCTTTAGCTTCTGCTGGTTTTTCCCGAGATTGGCTTACGCCCCACAGGCACCTGTTGCGAGTATCCCGCCGTTATATATGATAGATGAATCTTCCACGGGCTTCGAAAATAATAAGTGTTGTAGACAATTTCCTAGCCGTGCCGAAAATCACATATATCTTATGTGCTCATACCTCCATCCATTCTGACTACAGGAATACTCTACACAGTGTGTACGCTTAAGCTCCCTGAATTTTATGCTTGGAGAATGTTCTTTACCATCCCGGCAACGGTTGCTATCTGAAAAGTTACAAGGTTGGTCGAGCTATCAGTTCTTACACATACCTTGAGGTTCCGTAATTCTTCTGCTTGAAATGTCAACTGGTAATTAGTAAATTATATTATTATATTTTCAACCAGCGAATCTATTGTTTGACACCATAATCTAATAGAGTCATACTGCATCTTTTGACATTTTCACTACCACAAGAATTTAAAAGTTATCGTGGCATCCTCGAGAAATCAGTAATATTAATCTGGTTGAAATGTAAAATATATATTACAAAACAGATCTTACATGTTTTCATATAAATATTTCTTTTGACACAAAAACAATGTAGGTATTTTTGACATCTTCACTACTTGAAAAGTTACGAAATTGGTCGTGACATGAGTTATCATTCACATAGACGATCTTCCGATACTTTATAATTATTCAAATTGAAATTTAAGGTTTGCATAGTGAAACAAGTCTTTTTTTCACACCACAATATTACAATAAAGGCTTGTTCGATATTTTGGTGTTCTCTGCACTAGTATATATAAAATATTGAAGTTTAAATTATTTTCGGAATACTATACATAAAAACCTTCCAAAAATCTTTTACATAACAAAAAGAACTTAATATGTATATTGTTATGGTAGCTGAATTGTCACAGTAATCTTTCAGCTTCTAGGAAGAACTCCACCCTCGGTTAGTCGCTATGTTAGTAAAATACTGTAACAAATGCCTTAATTGACTCACAAATTGTTTACAAAATATAGTGTTTAATTCCCTACTGCATACAATTCACTCCTCGCTTCGTCGCCTATGCAGTTGATGGCATTCTCAGGTCACGGCTCGAACACTGCAGTCGCAGTTTTGATGTCACGACACACGACTCAATATGTATTTTCGCGATGCGGTGAAGACGATTAAGCGGATAGGAACTGGTGACGTATGCGACGCTTGGGTAGGCGTTACCTGCAATTATACCGTCCAGTGGTGCTGCTGTCGCTGCTCCACAATAAGACCGTTACCTGCAATTATACCGTCCAGTGGTGCTGCTGTCGCTGCTCCACAATAAGACCGTTACCTGCAATTATACCGTCCAGTGGTGCTGCTGTCGCTGCTCCACAATAAGACCGTTACCTGCAATTATACCGTCCAGTGGTGCTGCTGTCGCTGCTCCACAATAAGACCGTTACCTGCAATTTTACCGGCAGTGGTGATGCTGTCGCTGCTCCACAATAAAACCGTTATCTGCAATTATACCGTCCAGTGGTGCTACTGTCACTGTTCCACAATAAAACCGTTACCTGCAATTATACCGGCAGTGGTGATGCTGTCGCTGCTCCACAATAAAACCGTTATCTACAATTATACCGCCCAGTGGTGCTGCTGTCACTGCTCCACAATAAAACCGTTACCTGCAATTATACCGTCCAGTGGTGCTGCTGTCGCTGCTCCACAATAACACCGTTACCTGCAATTATGCCGGCAGTGGTGATGCTGTCACTGCTCCACAATAAGACCGTTACCTGCAATTATACCGGCAGTGGTGATGCTGTCGCTGCTCCACAATAAGACCGTTACCTGCAATTATGCCGGCAGTGGTGATGCTGTCGCTGCTCCACAATAAGACCGTTACCTGCAATTATACCGGCAGTGGTGATGCTGTCGCTGCTCCACAATAAGACCGTTACCTGCAATTATACCGTCCAGTGGTGCTGCTGTCACTGCTCCACAATAAGACCGTTACCTGCAATTATACCGTCCAGTGGTGATGCTGTCACTGCTCCACAATAAGACCGTTACCTGCAATTATACCGTCCAGTGGTGCTGCTGTTGCTGCTCCACAATAAAACCGTTACCTGCAATTATACCGTCCAGTAGTGATTCTGTTGCTGCTCCACAATAAGACCGTTACCTGCAATTTTACCGGCAGTGGTGATGCTGTCGCTGCTCCACAATAAAACCGTTATCTTCAATTATACCGTCCAGTGGTGCTGCTGTCACTGCTCCACAATAAAACCATTACCTGCAATTATACCGTCCAGTGGTGCTGCTGTCACTGCTCCACAATAAAACTGTTACCTGCAATTATACCGTCCAGTGGTGCTGCTGTCACTGCTCCTCAATAAAACCGTTACCTGCAATTATACCGTCCAGTGGTGCTGCTGTCGCTGCTCCACAATAAAACCGTTACCTGCAATTATACCGTACAGTGGTGCTGCTGTTGCTGCTCCACAATAAAACCGTTACCTGCAATTATACCGTCCAGTAGTGATGCTGTCGCTGTTCCACAATAAAACCGTTACCTGCAATTATACCGGCAGTGGTGATACTGTCGCTGCTCCACAATAAAACCGTTACCTGCAGTTATACCATCCAGTGGTGCTGCTGTCGCTGCTCCACAATAAAACCGTTACCTGCAATTATACCGTCCAGTAGTGATGCTGTCGCTGCTCCATAGTGAAACCGTTACCCTTAAGGGGGATGATGCTGAAATGTAAATTTATTGCAATTTTATTTTATAGAATTAATTTTTTCTTCTTGCATCAGGGTGTAAAAGGACACTTTTACCGAATGTTGTTTCCTTGGATATAACATAATTTTTGTTATTAAAATGTTGTTTTAAAAACATTTATTTTTCAAAATTTATCTTCTCCTGCAGTACTTGAATAAAATAACTAAACCCTTTTGGCAGTATCCTAGAAGCATATAGAAAAGATCAAGCATTGGATTTTCCACATCTTGTTTACACAGGGAGAAAAAATTGGATGGGTTCCATTCACATGACTTTTTCTAGCTTTTCCACAAACAAATTTCTTACAAAAGATTATGCTTTTATCTAAATCATGTCAATTGGGTTACATTAGCAGAATTACTTGCTTCTTTGTGTGAATAAGAGAAATAAAGGAATGCACTAGGCTAAAGGGATAGTCAAATCTTTTAAAAGCCGGTCATAATATGAAGCAATTGAAATTTGGTTCCCTTTTCCTGCTAGGAGTAAACAAAAGAGAAACAAAAAGAAATATGGATAACTTCCCGTTCGAGAAAAGTCTAAGTAGCTTAAAACTGAAACCTAATACGGAATATCTCGGAAACGGTTAATTCTACAACAAAACAGCATATAGCATAAATTGTGCGCTTCAACAACTTCAACATGTTTTGTGAAGTGAGTTTTGTCTATCTCTTACCAGCTTCACAAATGCTATACAAAGGTCATCTAGAATGAAGAGGTCTTCAGAGGCTACTCCCGCATATTAAAGGGTGCAATAAGTTTGTCATAAAAATATATTAAGCATGTAGTATTTTAATCAATATTAAAAAATTATGTTAAAAATCCCCCATTTAAAAGTAATTGCGGGGGGGGGGCGGATATTCCTGAAAAATTTCGTGTCGCATTCTCAAAGATATTGAACTTAAATACCAAGTTTGGTATGTAACCAACATTTTGTTTTTGAGTAGTGTTGACCACACACATACATAAATTGATTTTTGTTCTAAAAATGCTCTTCTTGAACTCAGAAAATCCTAAAACATGTATTTCCGGTGAAATCTTGCTATCGAACTTTTGAGTGGAATACAATATCTTCTGTATCCACTATATACATTGTACATTAGTGCTAGAGAAAGTAAAAATGTCCACTGTAACATCTTAATTTCAAACCCTTTTACTGTTTCATCACCCATTTTAAAATTAATGTTATAATAAAAAAAATCATAGTTAATTTTATTTAAAATTGCATTGGGACGACCCAGTAAGTTTAAAATTTATAGTTTGTGTTTTTGGGAGTGTTTACATTAAGATTTGAATATTCAGACTCATTTTAAAAATTAAGTCTTGAAAAATGACTTAAATACGACTACAAAGGGGCATATAAATAGCGGTGACCTTTATATTGATGTAAATAAGGTAAACTTCGGACATGAAAGGACTCTGAAACTTTGCAGTTATGTATTTTGCTATATTTAGTATTTTTCCATTCAAATGTATTTTGACTGAAAATGGCCGAAATGGCACCCACCACTACCTCAAAAATGATGTAGCATACTTATGATTAGACAAGTAGCACCATACAATGAGCTTTGCCATTTAGTTGCACTGTTTATTTCTTTATGCATTCATTGATAACTCTGATATGCCACTGGTTACCTCACCACCTTTCTTCCCTCCCCCCACAGTGTCATTCCTTCTTAAAGTAAACTTGGTTGCATTCCTTCCAGTCACACGGAGCTTGATCATACACAGTACACACCCCGACTTCTTCCTCCCTTTTATAGCCAGAAAATGACTACACAGAACCTCTGAAAGCTTGTGGAAACCAAAGCTTCTGGAAGAATTCAGATGTGTTGCGCTCCGAAGCCTCCGGTTACTGGTGCGCCGCACTTCCTGTATTGTTATACATTCCAAGGTCTCCAACTGCGCCGACTCACAAGGCGAACGTGAAAACGGCAGCACATGGACACCACTGTCACAATACTCACAATGGTGCAGCACCTTAATTATGCTCTCTTTAAGACCAAAGTACATATGTGACGTAGAAACTCCCAAAACTAAATATATATGTTTTCAAGATTATAAACTCAGTTGGAGAGTAAACCGGATTTTTAACATTAATAGCTTTTCAGATACCGCCGTTTAAAACATGTATGAGTTAATACAACGCGACCGCTGCTGGGCAAGTTTGCTTATCACAATATGTTAGCAAACCAAGCAGTAGAGGTAACTCGGGCGATTGGAGATAAACACATTGATTTTTTGTAACAAAATGTTGCCAGCAGTGAAGTATAATTAATTATATGTTAAAATAATGTAGTCATCCTCCATGGTCTAGGCGTAACATACCACTGTCCAGCTCCCAAGTTTCAAACCTGAAGGTGGGCGATTGATTTTTTTGGCCGTAAAAATCCTTAGCATGGCTTCCTTCGCAAGGGATGTACAGCCATTGGTCCCCAATCGTAGATTTACGGCACGTAAAGGAACCTCAACCCCAATAAAGATACCTCTGAGTAAAATTAAGTGGCCCTTCACGTCCAATTTAGACTGGACCTCTGGAAAACATAGCAGTTAAAGAGCGTCCATAAATAAAGCTAAATTTAATTTAATGTTTGAAACATTTTAGCACAGCATTATTCATTTTAGGAAACGTCTTATCACTGTTGAATTTTTAGATCATGGCAAAGACAAGAGTGTACTGGCGCACCTGGTTTAACATACTAGCAGTAAGCAGAAACGAATAATTACACAAGCTAAAATAAATTAAAGGTACAACGTGTCACAATGCTGGGAAATGTTTAACCTGACGTTTAGTAATTATGTCAGAGTTTGCAACTCTCTACAACATGTCTTATTTCACATCATTTAACTTAAATATATCTATTTTGACTTACAGAAATTAACAAAATATGGATATACCTTGCAGTATATTATAACTATTTACGTTGCTAGTGTATATAGAAGAAACGCACTAATTAAAAATCTGATGTGTACCATTCACATGACTTTCTCCATATCCCTGCAACAAATAAGTCTTAAAAAGCTTATACTTCTATTTACTTTATGCTAATCAGAATAAAATTAGCAGAAATAGTCTTATTACTCGCTTCCTTGTAAGTAGAAGCGAAATAAGGGACAACCGTAGATTAAAGTGATAGTCAAAACCTGGTTGCTATGTCAATGAAGTTCCTTTGTTTATATGGATAGGAGTTGACAAGTTCCTGTATGAGAAAAGTATACGTTTTTCATAGCAGAAACCAAAAAATAAGGAATGTCACAAAAACGACCAACTGCACGAAAAAAATGTATATAACATAAATTGTGTGTTTTAAAGTGCTCTTCATTTTTTGTGTAGTAAGTTTTTGTCCATCTCTTACGGTTTAGCAGTCATTCAAAATTTAGTAAAATTCATCCAGAATAAACTATTCTTCAGATGCTATTCCCAGAAAATTCAAGATATACATTTCATTTGTCAGGTAAATATGTTTAATATCCGAAATTTTAATCAAAATCGTTAGAGCCATTTTTGAGAAAATAAAAATTTTCGAAAAAAGTTCCATGTAAAGGGTAGTTGGGAGTGGGGGAATTTTTCTCAAAATCTTCGTGTCGCATCCCTGGAAGATACTAAACTTAAATACCAAGTTTGGTATTTTACCGACTTTTTGTTTTTGAGTTATTGTGTTCACAGACAAACGGACACACACACACACACACACACACACACACACACACACACACACACACACACGGACCTTTTTGTGAAAATGCTTTTTTTGGATATTGGGGACCCTAAAACATATATTTCCGGTGAAGTCTCGGTATCGAGTTTTTGGTGGAGTGCAATACTTTCTCTATACACTATGTACATAGTGCGTATGGAGAAAGTAAAAATTGAAAGTGTAAAAAGACTCAAGCTTATTTGGCATACGGCTTAGTAATATGGAAGCTTTGAATTTGCGTTTTAATCTTCTCATGTACACACACACATGGTGATTCACCTGTCCCTTATTCTCTGATTTTATGCAACCCCAGATTATATTCTAACCTGGAAACATCGTTCCCGTGACCCATCTTCTACATACTAACATTATAGACTTTGGCGCGGCAAGTTGTAGTTGAACCGTAGCGTATTCAATTAAGGCGCGATGTTTGCCTGCGTTCCAAGATGCTCGATTCAGGTTCGAATTTTACCAAAACTTTGACAATTTTTTTCCCCGCTTTCTATCTTCCTGGCTTGGCCCAAAGCTAGATGGAGTATTGGGAACTCTTTTTAACTTGCTTATTTATTTCTTTTATTGTTTTTCTTTTTATTTGTGTTTATTCTAACTTAATCAGTGCAGTTACAGGAATAACACATGAAAATGAACATTCTGAGGCATATTCATCCAGTTACTTCTAAATATGCAGGAATTATTACAGTGTTTTAAAACTAGCATTGATATTTCAGATAATACCACAGAACGAGACCCATTTTCAGGGTATCTATAAATCAAAAAATACACAAAATACCTAGGCTGACAATCACAAACTGTGCTAATTACATAGATTTTCACTAATACTTTCAGTTGAAAAGAAAATTAGGTTTAATCCCCATAACTTAACTAACTTCTCAGTATCCACTGGATGAAGTGTTTCCAACATGAAACATCCTCTAATTAAGAAGAACAATCGATACCATGTTAGGAGTTCTAGTATTTTGAAATTTCTTTTGTTAACTTTATACATTTTGAAAATGTCCTTTATTGTTTAAAGGCTTAGTGAAATTTCTTTTTCAAAATAATTAGAAAGAAACTTAAGGATTGAAGACTGAAGAACACGAAAATGAACTTTGCTTTATTCTTCATTCGTATACCCTTTGTTTACACCTAAAACTATTATAGTGACAAACACTGAACTAATTTTGCACCTCGATGGATAATACATAGAGAAGGGAAAAAAAGGTAAGCAGACTGTGGTACTCAAACCGTTGATATGCTGGAGGTGATCAGGGAACATGAAATTAACCAGATGAACTACAATCATTGCGCCCACTTGACGCGTTAAAACTTGTAGGTATAGTATAATACATTTTCCCTCTCCGCTTCTGATCTCTTTGCAACTTTATAACTGTGTGTGACTTCTTTTTGTAGCCTAAGCGGTTCATTTAGCCTTCAGTTATTATAATTTACGTTGTAGAACGTACGACAGCGATCCTATTAATGTTACACGTACTGCAACAGGAGTTATTAAGTGCAAGATTTTGGAATGGACGTAACGATTGCTGCTAAGCTCTACTTTCCGATAAAGGGCGTGCTAGATTTGCTTGGTTACCAAATGGCCGACAAGCACGGTAAATTCGAACCTTATTACTTACAGAGTATGAAGTGTTGCCTATCACCAAAAGTAATAAAGAACAGGTGAGCCACCTTGTATCTATATCTATATATATATTTTTTTAGACACATATATATATATATATATATATATATATATATATATATATATATATATATAAATCGATGTACGTATGTGTTTTGGCTTCTACACCGTTGCACCAATTTCGACCAAACTTAGCACAGATAATCTATGACAAAGGATAACACTTACTGCTTAGTTTAATTCGAAATTCCATCACATTCCACAATATTATTTTATTTTATCTAATGTGTATAAAATCATTGTTATATTAGCTGGAACATTGGCAGCATAAGAAAAGTAATTACCTACTTAAGCTTTCACCACCTCACAAAATAACAAAGTAACAGCGAATTTACATATTATTCGTTAATATAATATCTGAAATTGGTAATGAAGAAATAAAACATGAAAATAATTACAACAGCTATTATCTTTGTTTAAACAAGAGCAAAGACAGTATAATCTCATAATTGGAAGGTGAACAAAATTTTGAAATCAACTATGAGAAATGTAACATAAGTAAAAATGATCAACCAGACAAAGTACTTTTTCATTATGATAATCATGGTATTTATTATATGTATAAGAATATAAAGTAACAGAAAAGAATCCAGTTTAAAAACATTGGCTACAAAAGTTTTGTGGCGCTCAAACATTACTTAAGCTGACCCCTTAGCTCAGTCGGTAGAGCTCTTACTGCTGTACTAGGGGTTCCGGGTTCGATTCCCGACTGAGATAGAGATATATCTCAAGCTCAGATTATTCCCTATTCTGACCAGAGTCTGCAAGCATGAGTATGAGTGTCAATGTGGGTGTGATTTAATGATAAAGTTAAACAGTTACCCAGTCATCTATCAGTCTACGAGTTAACACAATTGCCGAAACACAATATATTCCGAAGGCAAATGCCTCAGGCAGTACCATGTAGTTAAAGGCCAGGTAAATATTTGAACATCAACAAAATAAATAAATAAATAATAAATTAAATAAAAATGTAAAGAATAGCATTTCTTAATATAGAGTAATATATAGGTCGGTATTGACATTGACATATTTTGTGAGCATATTTTGATGTTCGGACATATAATATTGAGTTTCTCAATTTTTGTAATCAACTTACTTACCTTTCTATGGAAAAACAAAACAAAACTGATGATATATATAAAAACGACGAACTATCTTTTTGTTTTGTTTGTTTATTCTTTTTGCCCTTTATATGTTAGTTTGTTGGTTTTTCTTTTTTTCTTTCTTTCTTTCCTGCGTTATCTTAGCAGCTAAATGTTATTGAGAATAAACAGGTATATATTGACGTTTCTTATTCGTATTACTTCTTTCTAACTGAGTTTTTCTCACCTCCAAAATGTAACAAAACGAAAGTCACACTTGTATTCACAAGAATGCATCATTACGGTCTGTAGTACTGTGATATTTATGTTGCTTAACCGTGCTTTTGCTAATTGTTTTCTCAGTTACCTATCGTCCTTTGTAGTTTTTTGAGTTTTATGCACTTGTTTGAGTGTGTTGCTTAAAAATGTCTAAATACATCCAAAGAAACGCAGGGCTATTGGTTAGGTGTAGCATAAGGCTTAATGTGGAAAGGATAAATCGAAAAAACACGGCAAGGCCTGTTTTTCAGTTAGTACTATATGAAATGTGAAAACTCGTAACTTCAGCATCATTGGTGTCCAGTAATGTTTAATGTTAAAATGCGTTTGGAATTTTCGCCAGTTAAACAACTGTGCACTATTTATAACCATTGATTTCAGTTTTTCGGCTATTTCAACCTATAGTATTGTTGAAAATAAACAGAAAAGCCTAATGCTATAGCCGGGATTTGAACCACAGACCTTCCGTTTTCCGTCCGAATACTCTAACAAGTTGAAATACCATGGTAATATACCGGAGCAACATTAAACTCTCCAGCTGATTAACAGTTTTTCCGTTAAACGACAAAGAGATCTTAAACGCATTTTTGAGATGGATTATCCCAATATCGGATTAAAGCTATAAGTATTAATTTAGTTGTTAGTTTGACTATACCTTTCAAACTCTTGTTTTAAAAGGGCTTCTTTATAAAAAAATTTAATTATCATTATCTTGATACGGTAGTTGTCCCCTTTATTATTATTATTATTATTATTAATAATAATATTATTACTATTATCATTAATTATTGATTATTACTTAACATACAAATAAAACATTTCTTAATGTGTGTAGAAAGCTAGTTAGAAGCAAGCACAGCTTAGGCTGTTTACGAAACTAGGTCGCTGCATAAAGGGAGATTCTTTTGTGAGGCAGAAAGCTGGGATAAGTCACGTACTCCTTTATGCATGTGCGTGCAGCAGAGTAATTAGTGAAAGTGATTTGGGGAAGCCTTAAATGTTTAAGAAGTGAGTTTTTCTTCATTGTATTGAGGGAGTCACGTGGTGTTTATAATGCATTATGGGTAAGGAGAAATGCATTATGGGACACATAGATGCCAAGTTCGCGGTCTTTCTGACCAATGGCAATAAAGCAGCCATGACACCATATTTTACTATATAAACAACAGCTTGAAGGCTGTTGGGACACTCACTCACTCACTGCCAAGTTCGGAGGGCACTCAATGTCAGGTTCGGTTGCTATACAATGTGAAGTTCGGTTGCTCTACGCGTCACAATACTCAGTTACTAGACTCGTGACGTGATGAAAATGTATTAAAAATACAAATTAAGGTTCCGTCGTCGAAGATAGAAAGTTACAGGAAGTGATAGAAGTTAGAGTAATCTAGTGTGTGAGGCTGTGTGGGTGCTTGTCCAAACATTTAAACAATTCTAGTCACGAATAATTTAAGATATTAAAGTTAAAGCGTGTTATAATATTTAAACGAATAACCCCTACTATCCCCATTGTCACTCCAGCCTGAGGAGTCAATTTTCATGCCTGCCGGCCGACGTCAGCGGAAATTGAGCAAAACTGTGGCAACGCTATAGCAGACGTCGAGACAAACAGGTACGTGGAGTGACCTGCTGTGAGTGATTGGTAGGGGAGTATATACAGACACGCAATACACATCGTGGGGAACGACACTACGTGAAACAAAAACACAAGGACAATAACGCCGCAATATTATCGTTATTATTTATATGTAAATATGTTGACCAATATGCTAGTTATAGAGATTGTCTTGAGCACATAGGTAACAAACTAATATTTGTTTTAAACTTACAGTTTTGTAATTAGTCCACCTCAGATGAAAGCCCAGTGGAGTCGAAACAGCCATGATTTTTATGAAAAGTTACTACATTTCTTCTTCTTGCTATTGTAAGTATCATCATTATTAACAAACGAGTTCTAATTGGAGATGTATACAGCTAAAAAATTTGAAGATATTTCAGGATAAATATGTAATTGGCCTAAACAAATCGGTATTATATTTACATGAGTTTCTCTGTCCATTATTATTTATAATGTGTGTAGCCTTTATCAATTGTTTCTTGTGGTTCTCACATTTCTTACTTTCTCTAGAACTTGCACATCAAATAAAGCAAGTATCATTCCACTCAAAAGTGCAATAACAAGATTTCAGCGAAATTACTGAATCTAAAATAAGAATTGTTAGAAAAAATGTCGGTTTTGCTAGTGCTTCACTCTGATTCTCAAGGTTGCGGGTTCAAATCGCGTGGAGGGTGATGAATTTCTTTTTCGGGCAAAAATATCCCTAACATTGCTTCCTTCGCAATGAAGATAAATCCGCTGGACTCTTTTCGAAAATGTATGGTACGCAAAAGAACCTCAAGCCTAATAAAGAGGCGTCTGAGCAAAATTAAGCGGTATTTCATACTGAATATAGAATATGACGCTGAGAACCACAGTAATTAAAGAGCGCCCATTAGTGACATCTAAGTTTTGTGAACAGATAACCCTAAAACAAAAAGTGGGTCTGGTATTTAATCTCTGATAGAGAAAACCTTCCCACCCCAAGGTACTCCTTATATAAAGACTGCAATATCTTTTGTTTTCTAAAACAAAGGCTTCTAGCGAATTTTATTAAAACACTGTGTGTTTATATATATGAATGACAAACAGAATGCATATCTTCAATTTTCTGAGAGTAGTCTCCTCATTTTGAATGACGTTTGTGTAATTGGTATATAAGAGTGGGGAAAGTTGTACTACATATAAAGGATAGAGACGACGTTACAGCACACAGTTCATGTCGATCAAAGTGTTTGTAGCATTACCCATTTCGGAGATATTCTTTGCTATGGGTTTACATTTTGAAGTACGTAATCTTTTTAGGTGACAAGTCGATTTCTACTCATTTTCATTTTCATGCAAAGAGGGAATTTTAGTCATCGAATAGCAAACCCGATTTTTAAAAATATTACTATTGCTTTGATATGATTTTTATATCTACACTAAAATTAACATACTTTAATGACGGTTTGAATTTATTAACAGAAGTGAATAAGTAATAAGCCTCTATTTGAGTAAATTGTAGATGAATGAATAGAGAAGGTCCTGTGAATACATCACGTTATAATTATCCCTTTACATCTTGCCAAGCTGGATAAACATTTGCATATTCATTACTGATTTCATTTAGGTACAAGGAAATGGAAAAAAATCGAATTTCACATGTTTAAAAGCGAGTCGCTTTATCCTGGTTTTCAGGTGTCATTTTTTCCATATCATCACGAGAAAAAGCTGTATAGGGATGATATTAAGAATCTCAGAAGTGTTAAGAATTGATAAAAGTAAAGAGGGTTATCCTAAAAATAATTTCCGTTTCAAAAAATGTATTTCAAATAAAGTTTGTGTTTAAGCTGATGTACATATTCGGTGTAGTAAGTTTTCGTCTTTCTTTATCGTTTATCTGTAATATCAAATTCGTTCCAAATGATGAGTACTTTAAAGCTATTCCAAAAGATTCAAGAAGTGCATTTTATGTAACTTGTAACTTGAGTGTATGCTATTTTAATAAAATTGTTAATATTCATAGTTTAGAAAATGGAAGACAATGCAATTTTTTCAGGTAAAGCGTAGTTAAGGTTGTGGAAATCTCTTAAAAACCCCTATTTCGTCTATTTTTAAGATACTAACTTAAATTACAAGTTTGGCATTCAACTAAAATATCGCTTGTTGATTATGCTCTTCATATACAGACGGAAAACACACACAGGCACACAATTTTCCTAAAAAGGTTAATTTGGTTTTAGGACACCTTAAAGAATGTAGTCGAAGTTATGGATGTAATCCAACAGATGCTTCGTATACCTACTACATATATGGTAGAGAAACTAAAAAGGTAATCTAAGAATATGAAAGATGTTTATTTATTTAATGCAAGGGTTTTCACATCTTTAGTCGTGTGACAGCTATGTATTATACACGCACTTCAAATACGCCTCAAAAACATTTTTAATACACTTTATATAACCATTATAATAGACAAACGAATATAAAATAACCAAAAATGTGGTTTTGAGAAAACTGTACTTTTTATTGGAAATTGATCCTTGGCGTATATAGAAAATATTCATAAACTACTTTTTTGAAATTCGTACTGGAGGACAGTTAGTTTTTTCACTACTCAAAACTTATTGTGAAAAATTACACATTTCACTTATCTTCTCCCAATAACATTTTAACTGCATTATTATATGCTGAAAATACGTTTCCTTATTATGAAAACGGTATAAAAATATATTCCGATTGTTTGGAAAATGTCAAAACATATAACTATACTCATTTTAACTAATATTGCATGAAACCTGCTATTTTTCTCGCTTATAAAGAACCACCTGTAATTTTTTAAACTAATTTAGCAAAATTTGAGTGAAACCACTTGTAACACTATAGTTTCACAAAAAAAAGGATAATGGCACAATTGCAGCGCCAGGGTTCTTAAATTTTTAAATTAGGTTAAATTTGGAAAATGTTCTTAATGTATTTTGTACCAAATGAAAAGGTCAGAAAAAAATTTTTGATGCGGTTAAGATGGTTGAACATGTATTTAAAAAAAAAAGACTAGAAAGGCATATTTTATGCTACAGGAGAGTTCTAAATGGCCATATGATGACCTTTTTAATATTAAAATTCAATTCGATTTTATCACAAAAAAAACAAGGTTTATACTTCAGGATACACATTTTCCGATAAATTTAAAGGCATCAGAATGAAATATTCACCTAGGGTAACACGACACTAGAACACGAACTGTGCACCAGCGTTTTATTACTACAATTTCATTGACTTAAAATTCATATTTGGTGTTAAAACTATTTTTTTCCTAAAGTAACTTATTTGTACCGTCCATTTTGTTACACCGTGTGTTATAAAAAGGCAGATTATCGATGGCCTGGTTCAAACCTTTGTTTTAAACAGTATACCAAAAATTTAATCCAAAATTTCAACAATAAATATCAACATTTTGAGAAATAACTAATTGAAGGCTTCGGAATTTCAATCAATTGTACTAATTAATTAATTGTGTTAATTAGTAAACTGTTTGTGACTTTCTAAAAATATAAACATGCTCTGTTTAATGGAATAGAAATTCATTTCAGTACCAGTGGCTTTATATTATGATGCATTGTGAAATCCTGTACAAAATATATCCTATACTTTCTTCAGCAGTGCAAATGATAGCACAGAAATAATTATATTGGTTTACTGAAACAAATTAAATATGTGCGAAAAGTACTAAGCTTTATTTTGTAATACTATATTCACGGTGAGCCCCGTGATCGGATGGTTAGACCACTCGCTTCGATCCCAAGGGATTTTTTGTGGACGAACGGGCATCTGGTTGGGTTTTATCCGGGTTTTCCGGTTTACCCCTCCATTCATTCCATTAATTCCACAATGATTGTCTTTCCTTACATCCATTTTACCTTCATTTCTTATTATTTACTTTTTCATTCTCTTGCTGACTATGGACCGATACCCCCTTCAAACATGCTAGAATATTGGTTAAAAATTTAGCCCTTTATTGCAAAGCCTAATAAATGTTTGACTAATGCTTTAAAGAAGAATACGACAAAGAAGAATAAGAAGAATACATTGACATAGGCAAGTTACATTGGAAAAACTAATTAGCTCGAAGACAAAGTAGCGAAGGTAATTAATTCTGGGAATCTCAATAAGCAGAGAAACCCATTTGCCTAAAGGCTCGTTCATTGAATTAGTGTATTCACAAACCTGAGAGGGGCTTGGAATGTTGTTTAAAATTAACATATATAATTTCTAACAATATAGCAAAGGGAACGGATATGTACGGTTGAGCAGTAAAAAAATAATGAAAACTGCGGGTGAGATTCTAATACAAAGTAAAACGTTTGTAGCTCAGAGCTAGGCTCATCACCCGTTTAGCGACGGTTGGCAAATGATTTACGATAGCAGTTATAGCAGTTAGTGAATCACTTAAACTCTCTACTTTACGACAGAAACAAATTTTGCATACAAACTAAAGTTCTTAATACTCTAAAAGTTCGAAGATTTAATACGACGCAGTTATACATATTATTATTAGCCTCCAGTTAATATATTCGTAAATTGTAAGTCATGTCAATTCTAACCACAGCCACACATAACCTGAGCGAGAAGACTGATTGCACACCACTGGAGCAGCTAGCTCGCAGGAGAAACTCTACATCAGTAGTGAGGATCATTTGAATACTGAGCAATAGATGCCATAAAATAAATTCATTTAGCGAACTGCAAAACTTAACGAGACTCTCACATTCAACAGATTGCTTTTCCTATTCGGACTATTTGGGGCTGGAGAAAGAGCGCATTTTCTATGAGTCAAATGTAGGAAAATTTAGAAATATCCCAAACTTATAACCTTCTATGAGAAGTAACTTTGGGACCCCGAACATATAAAAAGAAAAGTTATACAGCGCATGTTCGAGTCGAATGTATAACGGGCGAGTAAATAAGAAGAAGCTAGGTAATTACGAGCTGCTATCAACCTATAGTACTTCATAATTGAGCTACTAATCTTAGTTCGTATACAAAGTTTTCCAATTGGGATACTTGGCTATATGATGGGAAAGATGATGGACAAATGCTTTATTGAAAAACGTCTTTGGAAACAAGGTTTCTGGCTGAGTCTCAAGCCATAGTGAGGCAAAATTTCCATTCAGAGATTCGAATTCGATATTAATAACGTTTTTCCGCTTCTGTTTTCTTTCTCGTAATCTTTATTTTTGCATTTTGTGTTGTTTGGCTTTTGGCTTTCTTGTCAAGCAAAGTATAGGAATTACGAAAATATGTTTGTGCGTCATATCTAACTTGGTTAGCCATAACTGTATTTTACCAAGGTTGGTGCTCTAAACGATTACTTATTCAGCTTTAATTATTTTGGGTGTTTGATATCAAATGTAGTTCTTCTCATAATCAGATATGTTTCATTATTTTCATAATTAATTTATGTGTTTCACTGATATAAATTAAGTTGGTAAAAATGAGAGTGCAATTGTTAAAAGGCATTGACTTCATAGACGAACTAGAAGCTCAAAATGGCGACCATCTTCATTGATGCAATTTAGGTAAATCGTCGGGGAGACATTTGTACACGCTGCAACATGCACAGCATAATCCGTGATCATCTTTCATTTATGAGTGCAGCTAGATGTTTTGGGCTTTGTGGTTCTTGCGCGTAGACCCATACTTTAAATAACCCCACAAGAAGGAATCCAGTAGTGAGGTCAGCTAATCTAGCGGGCCCCTCCAACGTTCCGTTTTTGCAGATGTCATGCAAGCAATTCCTTACAATCAGTGGACACTGTGGAGAAGCCCCATCTTGCTGGATCCATATTCTCGTCCTAATCACTAGCACACTTCTCCGAATAGCAATGGCAATTCTTCTTGCAGGAATTCGAAATTTTTGCGATCCTGTGAGGTCGGATTTAAAATATTGTGGTTTAATTAGCTGGCCGCCAAATACAGGCCTGGCAAGGAATGCGCAAGAGGTGTGAACTTACCCTCCATTTAGTCCCCACTACTCTCTTTCAGCAGTCACGTAAAGCCAGAAAAAAAAAACATAGCAAAACAAAAATACAGAACAAAACGTTCATTCAGTGCAGTTGTGTCTTACCTGCGGAATATGAGTGAAGGGTGAATATGGACTGGGAGAAGAAGTATTTCTTTATTCTTCAAGAGCAGCCGCTGCTGTAGCACACGTAACCTCTCCGCTTCTCTGCCAGGTGGAAGTAGAAAGGAAGGGGTGATTGTAGGATTGGAGCATTTCAATATCTTACCGGCCCTGGCTTAATATTCCATATTAGACATTGATGTTCCACTGTACCTAAACTGCGGCTTCTCTTATCCAGGGAGGACTACCTATACTCCACTAATGTATGTTATAGCGGTTTACAGTTCCGTTGTTGTAGAATGTGACATCATCGTTAAAGAGAACATTTCCTTTAAAAAGTCTGGATGTATATACGTTCGCTAGAGTACCCACTGTACATATATGCTCGCGTCCGTAGAAAGCCTGTATAGGTATCGATGGTATGGGTGAAATTTATTGCGGTGAATATGCGCATCAGTGATGTCTGAGTAATGAGATATTGTGCTATGGCACTGGAACTGGCATGTAGATTGTTTTCTACTGTGTTTCGCACATATTTATCTTCAGATCTAACAGCAGAATTGAGAGCACGAGATGCTCTTCCAACTAACATTACTTCACGATGCGTCTTTTAACCCTTCGAAAAGGTGTCCGCATTGTGCTTTCAGCAATTCAAAATACTGTCATTGTACACATAAGTATTTCCGAAGAATAATGTCTATGTAGAAAGATTTGGAACACTCAGTGAGTCATAGAGAGGTGAGAAACGTCAAACCTTGGCAAAGACGCAAATGGCTAAAGCTTCTTCACATATCTGCATATCCTCAACTTCGTTGAATGGATCAAGAAGGAATCACAATAAAACAGTTGTTAGGGAGTACAAATTTATATCTATCTGCCAGCAGAAATCACGAGTTTTTACATACAAATACAATTTATGACGATATCATAATAGTGCTTTATTTCATAATATCAAAGTTTAGGCCCTATGAAGTATAAGCAAATGGTAATAAAGGTTGAACATGATACGAGGGATTTGAACTCTAACTGAATTGTATAGTGGTAAAGCAACCATCGTAGCCCCACTTGGTCATTACTACCTTTATGCCAATGCATTATAAATAACGGGAGCACTTAAATCTCACCTGGAATCTTTACTCGCGGTTTACAACACTACAGGACGTTACAAGCTCATTTTGGTAGTTATAACTCAAATAACTGGTCTACATCAGTTATTACGCATACTTCAAGCTGTAATATGCTGTAGTTTGTGGCAGAATGGAAAATACCTGCCTAATACTAAGCATTTTTAACATGGCTGTACAGTGCCCATTTGTTCTCTTAAGGCTTACCTCTAATTGCTCACATTACGTAATTTTTTCAAATAATTTTTAATGATATGCATATGATAGATTTGATAGATTTCATAGGTATGTACGAATGCATGTCTCGAATTAGTTTAAACCTATTAGCTTCCGTGTTATTTAGAACCGCCATTTTATATTCAAATAATTTTGTAACATATGCTTGTGATAGATTGGTCCTTCAATAGGAACTTACAAAAGATATTGTACATAGAGAGGGCAAAAAGTAAAAAGATTTAGCAGACGTGATTGCTATTTTAAATATGGACAACTTGTTTCAGATATTTAAGTGTTACGTACCTCTCCCAGAATTTTGCCTCTATCATGGCTTATTTTGGGGCACAGACACCTGCCTCTCTGAAATTCTCTGTTCTTAATGTATTCGTCTTCATTGAGCGTATTATTCCAGTTCATTTATCAGAAAGAATATTGGAAACTTTGTATTTCCATAATAGGGGTGAATTTGATTTACAAATAAAACATGAATAAGAATGTTTCTAAGGGCCCCTATCAGTGGAATTTTACTAAAACTTGCAAAAAATTAAAAAACTATATTTTCATAGCAAAATAATGTGTGCTCTATGCTCTAAAAAAGTATATCGTTTTTCCCGCTTGGTGCATTTTAACTACCAATTAACTGAAGCTTTAAATGTGCAAGTGCACGGCAATTAACAGACAGTCAAACTTTAGACCTTGTTCTCTTGCAAACTTGTTTCCACCCTTTTCCATACTCAGAATGCTCCACACGATGTAATTTGTTTACTAATTTGTTTCAGAAGTTTTATACTGCGTCTCAAAAGTACATTAAAGAAAATGATCCTATAGTTTCACGACGTAAGGCTCCAATTTTGAGAAATAAGTTTTTTAAATTCTGAAAAAACAAGCGCTTTGCTGAGTACGAAGAGTAAAATGTTTTCTACAATAATTAGGATTAATAGCACAAATATATGATACAACAAATCTATTTGTAATTTTATTTACTGTAAAATTTGAATTTTTACATGTACAGTTTTAAAATTGTACAATACAAAATTATTATTAAACAGCCATATAAGCTATAATTTTGATGTATGTCAAAATATCACTATTATTGTGTATAATAGCTCATATAAATTTGTTAAGATATATTACACATAGTGCATTTTCCAAATTTCACAGATGCATCACTTTAGGAAGCTGAGTAGATCATACGATCCCTTAGAAAAGCACATCTGTTTCTTTAACTTTTGGAACACGAAGTCAATTTCCCAGCTTGGCTACACCTTGTAGCTTACAAAGTTCAACCCAATTTGCTTGAAATAACAGAATTAAAATGGGAGGAACTTTAACCTCCTTTTAGCTTTTGCTCACATGAACTTCTATCCGTTTTCGTCTCTCTGCTATGTCAACACCAGCTGGAACCAACAAATTTCACAGTCGCGGGATCGCTGTGTGGTCTGCTTTCACTTCTAGGAAAAAGATATTCTTCTTGAACTATTTTAAAAATGTTTGCTTTAATTTTGACCATGTTTTATAATATACTGCGTGCTTAGAAAGGAAAACCAGTTTCTGAATCATGTATCATGTATTTGATATGGGTGCCAACTGATAATTAGTTGTATATAATTTATCGATCTTTGACCATGGCTGTGTGCAGGGTAAGGTTCGGTTTAGGGAGCGGACTACGATAGCTCTAATGGTAAGAGCACTGCAGAGAAATTTGTTGGGTTTGAAGGCATGACGTGAACCGAGTGTTTCAAATATGAATTATTGTTTTCGACGCTTATCCCACGCAGAGCTACACTGAAAGAATCAGCTCAGTTTCAAAAATGATATTTTGGTAGTTCGCGAAATGTAAATTATTCTGAATAGAAAAGAGCAAGTGCTTCATTCAGCTTTCAGATAACCACAGTATGTTAAATATTCGCAAAACAGCTAAATTTGAACGAATAAAATAACTTAATAGGTAATTAAATTAGAATGAATTTAATACGAATGTAAGTATATTTTACTTGTTATAACTTCATGTTACTAACAATCTTATACCACGTCTTTTTATTACGATTTCTTAATGTTTCTAATTAGATTAATTAATTAACATTTTGGTTGAAATTCAACTTGTAAAGCAAAAAGATAAAGGCGCATTCATTGTTCTGCTTTATAACATAAGTCTCTATTATTTTAAATATAAAATATATCTTCAGGTTGCTGTTATGCGGAAATTAGGTAACTTACTTGATATCATTTGTTTACGGAGTATATGTTAATACATTGTGTATGTAAGCTACCACATTTATATTGTATTCCCTCCTGTTTGCTTCTGCGGACCAGCGGTTATGTTTAGTGTCAGTATGTGTGCAGATACGGACTTGAGATGTACAACTTTCCAAAATATTTCTACTTCAGTGCTAAAAAGTGGTTCACAATATTCTTTAGATTTAAGCTTGACAGCACGTTTCGTTTTCTATGCTTACAGTTGATAATACCTCTAACTTGACCTTTGTCATTGTGCTCCTTCAACCAGACTGTACCAATTTTAAACAGAAATGTGACCTTCAGCTACCGCCGATGGCAACTTAAGATATAACAGAATCGTTGAACAAAGATCTGGTATGTATTTACTAAACTGCTATAATCAATTTATATGAATATTAAAATCTTCCTTAAAATAGGAAATTAAAAACTCCTTTTCCTTACATAATTCCAATAGCTTGAATTCTTCAGTCCCAACAATGACACTGAGAGTATTATAATTTGCTCATAGCGTTCTATATTTTTCGACCACAACAATATCGTTTGGAATGTCATCCAGCTGCGTTTACGTTGTAACCAGACAAGTGACAGTGACAAGTTCATCTCGCATTGCATTTGAAGTAAACCCTAATTATAAACAGGGCACATTATGAATTCCTTCTCAAATAATTTAACTCCGCTAGAAACAGTGGCTCTAGAGAGCTAGTAACCCGGTAATCACAGCTCCCCATCGTAAAGCCTATGAGAAGTTCAGTTGCAGCACTGTTAAACATAATTATAATCTACAAATTGTAAATTAGAAAATTATGCAGAATGACACCAACAACCACGCTTGTAGTTTAACTTAAATATTTGAACTCTTATACTAACATTTTAATATCATTTTCAAATCTAAAAAAATGTTAAAGATTCATTCAATTTTAACTCAGTTCTCTAGGATTTGCTTGCGACAGTGATATTGATACTCAAATGAGAGGCACTGCGTCTCCATCGAGTGAGAACATCCTTCTTTCCCTGAATCTCGCGCTACTTAGACAGCTTTAGAGTTTCACTGTTTTGTTAGCGTTTGGGTAGAGGAAAGCATGTGCATTTTATAATAGGAAAAGGGAGTAGGCAATTGAGTAGGAACTAAGATTATAGAATATAAGGTACTACAATTAATCGATTTACTCTTTAGCTTTAATATCTTACTATGAACTTTTCAACTACTAAGGGAACAGCGAAGTGCTAAAAGTGATTTTGTAAAGTATTAAACCTAGATCTTTCAGTTTTGCACAGATATTACCAGAGAAAGAAGTTTCAGTCATACAAACCTTCATCAATTATGCCTTTTTGTTCTGGATATAATAAATAAATAAATGATAAATGATTTATTCGGCTTAAGTAGATCTTCTACAGATATTGAGCTAAATGCAACATTTTTGTAAAGTACAATATTTTAGTATCTTTGTAACAAATTTGCTGTATGAAATCTTACTGAAGTGGTTAGTATTTATTAAAAACATTATTTTACATCTCAAAGTGGAGAGACTACAAAAAATAGCACTTAATTAAACTAATTAATGTTTTTTAAATTAATCTATTATCAATATCAAAAGTCCAACCAGATGTTTTATAACACACATTCTTCAGTGCTTTGCGAGCTATTTTCAGAGCTCTAGTGGTATTTTTGTGAGAGAATACATAATTTGAATATGGAAAAATAACAAATTTGAATCTGAAAAAACTGGCAATAAAGTTTCACATAGTCATTTACCCAGCGCAACGCTTTAAAATGGCTTCCAAAGTATGTGCTAAATCGCCCTAGGAGAATCAAACTTTGAAAATATCTTCTCTAAAGTATTGTATACTTTACACCAAAAATAAAAAAAAATTAAATTTTTACCAAAATCGCCAAAGAAGCACTTCTATATCCTCTTAGGATACGCTTCTTATATCTGTCCATCACAAACGATAATTTTATTTAAAATACCTAAATTAATAAAAACCGACTAATACAAAATATCTTTCCAGTAAATTTCAAGGTAACCAATGTGATAGCAATAATAAATATTCGTTGCGTTTAGTGAAACAATAAACCAATTTAGAGATATACAACGGTTCAGTAAATATTGATTTTGCTTCATATGTGTAGAATTTCACTGGCATATAGTGCGTGAATATTTCTTAACCACAAACACCAAGCAAGAAAACTTTCTTGCATGATTATACTTGGGAGAGTTTGGCATATAACCTACCATATGCATGCTATGTTGCATTTAACATGTTAGTTTTATTAGTGGTTAACTTCCAATTTTATTGCTTATGAGGCCCTGTGACTCAAATCTATTGTACATACAGTACGATAATGCCACCACCGCCACCACCACAACCACAGCCAACGTCACCACCACCATCCCGCCACCGCCACCACACTAGCATCATCACCACCACGCCGCCACCACCATCACCGCCGCGGCCACCGCCACAATCGCCGCCGCCACGCCGCCACCACCACCACCACCACCACCAATACTACTACAACTAATACTATTACTAAGGTAGCAATAATAATAATAATAATAATACTAATAATAATAATAATAGTAATAATAGTAATAATAATAATAAGAAGAAGAAGTAAAAGTTATCTTAGATCTAAGTATTATGTGTTCCATTTACATTACTTTCTCTGCCTGTTCTGGAAACAAACTATTCTTACAAACCATTATTTTATCTACATCAGAATAATCTAGATAAACATGAGCAGAAGTTGTTTTGTTACTTGTTTCCTTCTTAGTAGAAGGGAAATAGGGACTATATCACGCTAAAGCGATAGTCAATTTCTATAAAAGCTGATCGCTATGTGAACAATTTCAGTTCATTTAGCTTTGCAGTGCCAGTAAAACAAAAGAGAAATGAAGGGAAAGGTGACCCCATTTGAGAAATGTTATGTTGTTTAAAATTGATACCAATAACAAGAAATATCTCGGTGACGGTCAATTCTATAACAAAAGTGTATATGACATAAATTGAATGTTTTAACGAATTATAAAGTTTCTGTGGAGTAAGCTTTGCCTATTTCTTACATTTTTTAAAATGATAGTCGTTAGTGCGGTTTTTTTTTTTGGGGGGGGACAAAACTTCCAAAAATGTTTCCCTATAAAGAGTAGTTTCGGGCGGAGGATCTTCTTGAAAATCTTCGTGTCATATCCTTGAAACATACTAAACTTAAATACCAAGTTTTGTATTTAATAGTCTTTCATTTTTTGAGATATGTTGTCCGCACTCACGCACACACAGACACACGGACACGGAGGACATCAAACTTCTTGGTGGAATACAATAACTGCTTCATATCCTATGTACATAGTACGTGTAGAGAAAGTAATAGTATGAAGCATCTAGAAAGCAGCAGCGCCTGGGAAATGTATAAGACAATACACACATATTTGTGTATTTGATGACAGTAACGACTTTTCATTCCACTGCTTTATTCTAAACTAGGTAGTACATCACAAGGTCGAAGGTATTATTTCTTACAAATATTCTCTCTATGTGGGACATGTTTCGTTAAATACATTCTCACTTTGTCTACCAAGTAGGTACATAGTAGTCAGAGACGGTATTGTATACCACCTAAAAATACTATATTGAGATTTCATCAGATAAAGATGTTTTGATAATACCTGTTTTCAAAAATATACTTAGAAACAGTCCGCATGTGTGTGTGTGTGTGGACAGCATAATTCAAAAACAAAAAATCTGTTAAATACCAAATTCCGTACAAAAGTTTAGCGTCATCTAAAGATGCATTTTGAAGATTTTCGAGAACATCCCTAACACAAATTACTCTTTACATGTAAGATTTTTGACTATTTTCATTTTCTAAATAATGGCTAAAACGACGATGATTAAAATACTATACATTAAAGATATTTACATATAAATAAAACGTATATCTTGAATCTGTTGCCAGCCGGCAGTGAAATCGTCTTCATTCTGAATGACTTTTGCTAACAGGTAAACCGTAAGAGATATACGAAAACTTAATACACAGATATGTAAATATCATTAAAGCACACAAAGTTGTCATATACACTTTTTATGTAGAAATAATTATTTCCGATGTATTCTATGTTATTGTTCTTGAGATGTCCAATATTTAGTTTTCTTCCATTCCTGTCATGTATGCATGAGTTATACTGTCTACATACACCGCATATACACAATGACCTATTTGCAAAAATGTTTTTAGAGAATCAAGGATATCCAAAATAGGTGTTTACGGTGAAATATCTATCAAATTTTTAGGTTGAATACCATATTTTGTCTATCTATTATGTACAGAAAGAAACTTAAGACCTTATCTCATAGACCTGTAGCTTTTACACTACACGTTATTATGACGAGTCCGGGGTTCTATTGCCACTCTGACCTTGGGGTTTCTCAGTTTTGTAGGCGATTGTTGTTTTGATTATAAACTACCATGTACTTCCATGTTGCTCATTTCCTCTTGCAAATGTATGATCCGTTCATCTTTTAGGATTGTAGTGCGCAATGGGTGTTGATGTGCGTCGCATGTGCTGTATGTGTTTTGAAGAGAGCACTATTTATTTATAGCGCGGAATCTTGTACCCGAACCAGTTTGGTTAGTTGGGACATTGAAACTGCGACCGGAAACCTCAATATTGTAATGTAGAAGCTTAGGCTTTCATGGCTGGCGTTATCAACCTTATTATCTAAGTTTGCCGGGCTTGTTGGCCGTGGTCCAGTTGTTTGCATAACTGACGTTTCGTCAAAAGCTGCGTTCGGCATCATCAGGGTGAGAATATAGCTCCAGAGTCCAGGCAAGACTGGAGCGCTAGTAACTGCCGCTATATATTGAGCCGCGCGCCAAAGGAGGGCGCGGCCAGTTAGGGGATGGAGGTCGATTGGTCATTAGCAGAAAAGTCAGACGTTGCAGAACATCCATTATTATTTGTTCACGACATAAGCTACAGGGACACTACGGTGCTCGCAAGAACCAATCAACACCAGGCTCGCTTGACACGAGAGGTGGTTGAAATATTCAAACACAAAAACACTTTCAACCGAAAAGAACAAAGACTGCAAGTAAGCAAAGGTTGGATTCCGGCTCTGGAAACAGCGAGAGTAAAACCTGAGGGAACCACAGAGGTTACAGGCTACAGAGACGCACCAAAGACCCTAATATTTCCAGGCTCTAAGATCAGCTCCACTTCTGGAACAGCCCAGAGAGAGCTTCTAGGTAGTTCTATATTGCCCACGAGAAGTAGTCCTTCCTTTTAACATGCATCCGCGCCATTATTCCGGCACTGCCATACGCCACGATCCTAGAAGTTCACCTGAAAGAATCGTTCTCTGTGATCTAGGAGTAACATACTAGCCTCTGGCTCCCAAGGTTGCGGGTACGTACCCGGTGGGCAGTGATTTTTTTTTTTTCGGGCATGGCTTCCTTCGGAAGGAAACTAAAGCCGATGGTCTCGTGTCGAAGATTTACGGCACGTAAAAGAACATCAACCCTGATAAGGAGCCGTTTGAGCAAAATTAAGTGGTCTTTCACGCCCAAAAATGTTGGGACACTAAGAACCACATTAGTTAAAGAACATTCCTAAACAAAGCTCAAAAAGAAAACACAAAACAACGATGTGAAGGAAAGAAAATGAAGTGCAAATGAAGGAAAAGAGACCAACATATATGAGAAGCCAGAGTGAGCGATCGCTGGAATGCGAGTAGCACATTTTACTACGGCGCAACTTCGTTCAGTAATCTCTAATAGATAGGCTCATTCGAATTTAGCATCTGGTGTAAAAGTGTGCCTTAACAGTATTATGAAACATGTGCTTACTATGTGGACCACAAGGTAGACTGCCTTCGGGATTTCAGAAGAGCCCGTTAGGATAGATTGCAATTAATGTGATGGAAGAAACATTTACAGCGGGAGCCAATCAGCAACATTAAAAGGGAACAAAATCTATCACTTCAGAGGTTACCGACGATGTTACTGGTTTGTATTGCTAATACATAGCAAGTGGAAAATGTATACAGTGACCGTTTGAACTCACTCCAAACTAATCAGATATTTGCGTTGGACGTGCACAAACCTAGAGATACAAGTACTTTGTGATCAAGTAGTCATGCGAAGCGATGATAAGTAACATGGAATATTCTCCTAAGTTTGCCAGAATAACTACAATAAAATACCTTGTATAATTGGTTGATACGAGTTTTATTACTGACGGTTTCAGCAAAAGCTTTCGTGCTCTTATTATAAATGATACTGTATACTAATAATTAGGGTTTAAACAGTTACTGAACGATCTCGGAAGGAGCTTACTACAAGCTACAGTATTCTTCATAACATATTATCCTTCTGCCAAAAGCGGCGTGACTTTAAAGTTTGGTATTAGGAGGGTTGCGGTTGGAAAGCAATCCTCGCCGTTGCCAAGTCTTGCACTTATTGGTCCCTTAACTGCAGCGCGAGTCTCGACTTGCAAGCAGAGTCTGCTGGTCTCCAGGAATCAGAGATTTTACTATGTCGCCTCTCACCTTAGTACAGGGTGGGGGGGGGGAGTTCCCGGTGAAGGCCAACATGTTTTGGAGAAAACTATACCTGCAACGTGTCCATGATTTGCCGTCAGAGCATCAGTGTGCTCACAGCAGAACACAACTGGTCTCAATGGCTGAAGCGCATAGAATGTCTCTGCTGTGTTAATTATACCCCGCCACTTAGCCCTTGCACTTGACAGCTAACAGTTTAGTTGGTAAATCGATAAAAATAGATGAAAAGCTTTACCTGTTAGAATTTCCAAACTAATCACAAGACAGCAATTCGGTCCGTCGGTCATAAACCGAAAACGGAACAGTAAGCATCTCTATTGACGAATTTGGCTATTTCCAACCTCGTGCTATGTTTGTGAGTTCTAATACGTGCGTCGAGTTGTTCTTTGAAAGCTACGTACTACTCGTTGTTATTTATGGTTGTAATTGTTTATAGTGTTGGTGTTTATTTGCGTATTTAAGTACTTATTTGTGTGTGCAAGTATATATATAATATCACTAATATTACGATAGAGGACCAGAAACTACAGTGAAACGAGTATATTTTATTTAACGCAACTAAAACAGCCTTCTGATAGTACACACATTAGGTTATCTTTCCACACTGTCTCAATATCGTTTAAGGCAATTGTTGCTTCGTGGGATAGTTTTAATATTCCCTCCTGGTAAAAATCCTGTACTTGCGTATTCTGCCACGTTGTCGTAAAGCGTTGCACCTCCTCAACTAAAGAGAATCGTCGGCCTCTCAGGTATTCTTCCAATCGAGGAAGACGGTGAAATTCCCTTGGAGCGAGATCCGGGCTCTAAGGCGGGTGTTCGATTATAGTCAGGCGAAACTGCTTTAATAGCGTGGTTGTCTTCTGGGTTATATGAAGTCGCGTGTTGTCCTGAAGGAGGATGGCACCCTCGGTGAGGAGTACAAGCCATTTCCTTTTGATTGCTTCGCGCAATCGCGTCACATTCTCGCTTTATTGGTCAGCGGTCACTGTTGCCCTCTTTACAGAAGCTCCTCGAGTATGATACCCGCGCTCTCCCAAATCACAATGGCCGTCACCTTCCCGGCATATGCCGCTACCTTAAAATTCTTTGTCTTTGAAGAAGAGGGGTGTTTCCGCTCCATTGACAACCGCTTGCTGCTAGGAGTGTAGTGGTGGATACATGTTTCGTCACCCTGACAACGTGGTGAAGAAACTGTTCCCTTCTATGGAGAATCCTTGCAAAAGCAGCAAACTTGTCTCATGGGCTTCTCCTTGTGTTGGTTGGACAGATTTCATAGAATTTCCGACTGCAAAAATCCTGAATAATATGATGAATGCTCCCAAAAGACATTTACAGTCCTACCGTCATATGTCGTAACGTAATTCACCTGTTGTCCTGAATAAGCTCCTCCTCGCGAGCTGTGTTAAAACCTGTGGATGTCGTACTAGGTCGGCCAATTCGATCCTTGCCGATGATGTTTTCTCTACCGGCCGGCAACTTTGAACACCACTCTGCAACGTAATGACGACACATTACAGTCTCTCCATAAACCTCTACCAGCTGGCGGTGAATGTCAGCCTTGGTGACATGTTTCGTCCACAGAAATCGAATAACTAAGCGGATTTCTTCGCGAGACCAGTTTTCCATTATTGAGCAAATGTGATCGTAAATGCATTGAGCCGCTTGCTTTTCGGTTTATAATCGTATCCAACTATTTTGCTGATAAATCCTTACAGCGAACTGCAGAAGCTATTAGACTATGCACTAGAACTGTTATTAGCAAGAGATTGAAACATGACCGCAACGACATTGATGATGCTTTCGAAGATGATGACAAGTCATTTCAATGAAATTATGTATTTACAGTTTTAAAGAATTTTGTGACACCGTGCTTATGTCTGTTGCAATTCGCTTCTTGTAAGCAGAAAATTCACATTAACTTGTGGTATATTGTCGAAAGAATTTAATGTATTCTGCATGCGTTGCAATCTTATATGCGTGTGTTATTTTCAGTGAACAATAATACCGGCTTTCCTTTATTCATTAGAAGTCTTTACTATCCGCACTGTTTATATCTGACTTTAGACACGATAGAAAGGTTCAGGATCAGCTGTTGTGGTTTATTAGCAACTCTGGCAACATTGCAACCCAATATAGCCTAAAAGTACTAGAAGCCACCCAAACTGTCAAGGACAAGGTTTCAACGAGGGTCTTATTCCATACACACAGAATGCTTCCAACACGGAAATTGAAATATTCACGGAATGTTGAATTATAAAAAAAAAAAACGTAGGAAGGAATATTTGACTGTAATTGATGACAATATTGTGTGGGTAATACAGGGACACTGCAATAGTATAAAAATACGTACGAATATTAAACTCTATCCATTAAAGAGCAACCAAGAGACTAATTGCTGTCCAGTAAGCAATAAAAACTTCATAAAAGTGTGTGCGAAATGGGGAAAAAAAAAAAAGAATCTAATATTCCATTTGATAAGTAAATAACACCTACTTTAAAGATGTTTTGAAAAAAAAAATATATGATCAAAGAAGTTCTTTTACACACCTTCTTTCGCCAGCATTATTTATTTAACTTCTGTGTTTAAGTATTACGCATCAGCTCCAAAATGTTGCAGATAAGATGATAAGGATATGTGTTGTCATTTACATGTAAAATATATCATAGTTGTTTTTGAATCTCAGAGGACATGTAAATTATAATAACGAAGCATACTCTCTCATCTTTGTTCACGACCTAATAAAATGAATGCTATACTGTACCTGCAGAATAAAACCATCTTTCTCTTCACCCGATTATATCGCACTTTCGCCTTGTTGACATCACTTGCCGAACTCATCCCTACCTTTTCCTATAATCCATGTTTCCCAATCTTTCATTAACTGTATGAGATTTCGCTCACTACTAACAAGTTTAAAGAAAATATATAACCAACAGTCAGACTGCTGTCTGAGTATACGCCAGAGGAGTTAAGAAGTAACTTGAAATGACAATTTGATTCTAAGACCCTAAAATAAAAATAGTTAAATTCTTTATTTACAAACGAAGTTGTGTTAAAGCAAATTAGGTATGCTCTTGATCAAACAAAATTCGTTCAACTATTAGCGATTGGAGCTTACTAAGTCTCGAATTGAATTTTTGTTCGACCAGTGACACTGACCTTGTATTTTTTGTAGCTTTTCCACGTCGTTAGGCGAATATCTTATCATGAATACTCCTGTTCATTTCCTTCTTTATCTTTCAGGATCGCCGGGTGGTGTTGGGCGTAAGCGGCGAATATACTTTTGGGCGGGAACACTTTATTCACTAACATAGCACCTTCCGCCGAAAACTGAATCTGCCCCTGATTATGGATAGGGTGGATCGAAGAGGTGGCCAAAGATGTGCAATCTAGAAGCCTTATGGACTTCACAGCGCTGCGCATTCTCTCGTCTCGTGTCTACCTCCCGGAGGTTTAAGAGACCTAGCTTTGGTCATAGTTTTAATTCCTCCGTTTCTATTTCCCATCCCTATCCGTAAGCCATTTTTAAGTTGCCCTGTACACTCGTAAGTGCGCCTACTTATGCATGTTTAAAACCACCCTTCTACATTTTAATCTACGCTTACAATAGACAAATCTGCTCGCATTTTGCTGCTGGACCGATAGCTCATAACGCAATTTTTCGTCAGTGAAGTCATTGCTGTAGGTTCCCATCCTCTGCCAAGTATAGTTATTACAATACACACTCAAAAGATCATTTAAGCATATTAATCTTGTTTATTTGTCTACGTATAAAATAAACATGAACCGCACTTAAATAAAACAAAATAACCTGAACTGTTTGCCTTATCTCTTTGTGTATTTATTGGGATAATGATGAAAATTCTATTTTAATGGAACATAGGCCTGAAGCACAAGTTTGCTCCAAGTAATCTACAACGGACCTGTAAATAATCTTAAGAACTGAAATATATACATGTCTTCAAACTTACAAGAGCCATTCTGTCGGTTATTTTATTTATGTTTGTGAGTTGTTTGATCTTGTAATGGACGTGCCAGACATTATTATATTAAGCACTTTATTATAACTAAAGCTACCAAATGTCAAAGAGATTTTATTGAACGCAGCACTAAATCTTTAGTTAACGTAAGTATCTTAACTGCTTTATGATATACTTGAGTAGTGAATAATACAAAATTTAGTTTCCTAAATGTTTTTTTTTTAAAATAGAAGAAAACGGTAACTCTTAATGCTCCAACGTTTTACTCCTGTCATATTGTCACTTTTTCCCTCGATTACGTACTCTAAATATGAACCAGCAGCAGAAAGTGTTTTGGTTCAAATCAACATATAAACCTCTTCTATCATTATTATTCCGAGTTTTTTAATGATAATTAGTAAAAAATAATTGGTAGAAAAGTGTTCCCAGCTTATTTAGGGTCACATTCCTCCCTAATTAAATTTTTGTTCTCGTCTGGTCACTTTCTTCCATTTTCTAGCAAACAATTTGTTTATAGCTTCAACTCCTTGTTTATGCCGTCATTTTATTTTTAAAAATCTCTTGATGGAAGAGGGGTATGCTATAATATACAATCTATTCTACTTAAAAGGTCTTTCAACTGTATACATGCTAAAAATCTAAAAGCAGGATCATATTCAAATTCAGAACACCCATGTATTCTACAATGTATATCAGGTGTGTAGCATAATTCATAATCGCATCTTTAAGTGTATTTATCAATAACATACAGAAAGAAAGAAAAGCACCAGTATTCGTGAAAGCATTAGAAACTGCTCATCGCATACCTGTGACACACTGATGTACTAAAATAAGGAACCTAGCAGGAAATGCCAAATATAACCTGTTTCTAAATGAAATAGCTTATACTTGAACCAGCCCGAAATTTTATGTCACAGTTTTGAAACCCGTTCATGTATGTTTTTATCTAACATTGAAAATTACATCATTTTAACATTAGGCAGCCTGAGAAGCACTAGAATGTGATGCTCATATACCTATACCTTAACGGGTGTCCATGAAAACTTATGGGGTTTCTCTTATTCGTTATGAGCAAACCTGGCCTAGTTTTCAGGTAAAGGAGCAAAGGACAGTTTACCCATTCAAAACACTACCTATAACACAAACGGTTTTGAGCTTGTTCATGAGTGTGAAAATACGTATTTTGACATAACCACGAGCATATTGTATTTATTATCCTAATGAGTTTGTAATTATGCTAATTGCAAGTTCTCAGTAACCTAACTGTCAGCAAGAGCATGATATCAAAGGTAAATATGTTCCATTTAACATTACGACTTAAAGAAAATAAAGCAAATTTATTGTCTTGCTGCGAAAGAAATTTATTTTTGTCTAGCTTTATCGAGAGTCCTTTGATAGTATTCTGAAGGCATTTCTGTCTTAGTTATGGACAGTTCCTTGCCTCCGTCCTCAAGATTAGTAATGTTAGAATGCCTTTAAAAGATTTTAGCAGCCAATGTACCTCATAATTTTTCCCCAGTCGTTTCCTTTAATTCATCTTCTGTTACTAATTGTATATTGGAGAAATAAAATAATAACCCCGCATAGATTATTTAGTGGGGTTTAGTAACACAAGGAATTCCTTAACGTTAGCTAAGCACTGTGCAGCATGTCGGTGTTACTATGAAAACTCTGCTAAGCACCCTACTTAGTGCTTCCCCAGCTACCTATGTACGTTACTTCCGATAGCGTGGGCCAGGACCGCGGAATTGTTCCTGGGTAACTTGATAATTCGCGGTGACCATGAGGCGTTTTGTTGATGTACCTTTATTGGCGTTTCAAACTATAGTTTTGTATCACATAAAATCTGTGCATCACCGTCCATATCTTCGTTCGGTTTCGTTTAGAAGCATCCTATATACTTCTCTAAATACGAATTTTAACCAATTAGACTATTGTTCATATAAATAAAATACAATACACAGGTTTAAAATACATTTTTACTTTCAACACTTCCTAATTCGTACAGAGAGCACCCTTCTCAGGTCACCAAATACTTCCCGGAAAAAGAAAATATATATGGTTAGCTTTTGTAATCAGCCACTGGACATTAATTTATTTCATCGCTCTAACATTTGTCTTTTGTCATAAGATATTTCACGACAAATGGTTTGGTCGTAACATTGTCACTATTTCATTGTAACTTCTTCAATAAAAGAAAACACCTTTTAATTCCTGTGTTCAAAATCGGCTAGAATAATTTCGAAGTATTTTATTATGTTTATGTACTTGGTTACACTTTCTCTTATGACACTCATTTCTTGCTTGTTTGTGCGACTATGAAGGCCTTAGTTATTTTAGCCAAGAAAACCACATCCTGATAACTGAAACACTACTTTCTTTGCTTTCAATTTATTTTACTAATATTCCAAAGAGGAACTGTAACGCCAATAATTTCAGTCAGTTTAAGACTTTTGGGGTAGGCTGGTAGATGCGTTTACCTTGAATTTTTAGGTCTACGAAAGGACAAAAGACTTGCATGAGGATAACAGAGTCTTGCATTAATACATTTGTATAAAACAGAAAGGAATTAGTAGTTATTTCGGAAAGTAATTAACGGCATTGTTATATATAAAGAGGGACTGAGTTGAGGTTCTTAGTACAGCAGAGGAAGGTACCATCTCTAGTAAGTACAGAAATCCAGTCCTTTCTCATAGATTGCTTGACTAAAAACTAAAAATATAGTTCGATATCTTTCTCAGATACGCTTCGTTTCATTTCTTTTTTGATCGGAAGTACTTCAAGTGGACTCGAGATAATCATTTAATGCTTCGCTTGTTCCTGGAGGCCGAAGTGTCTTGTGTTTCTCCATTACTGTAGTTATTATTTTTCCTGGATATTTTCCAGAGCGAGCTTCTAAGGTTTCATTTCTTATTGGCTGAGTAAACTCATTTATTTCCTCTTATACTGTTTGATATTTTTTTAGAAAAAATTAAAATTCTGTTTTGTGGCACGAAGCTTTAATATATTTCTTTGCAAAGCACTAATTCAATTCATTGCAGAGCCCTTTTTATTCTCAAAATAAGCATTTTATACCAGCCATGTGAACCTTTTAATTAATTTTTCTCTGTTGTGCATTGAAAACATCCCAATACATGTTAGTTACCACAATTCTGAACGTCATATGAAGCTCCACATAACTCGGACTATTAGTACAAACCAATATTATGAAAGTAATCGTGTTGCAGAGATTGCGGCAGGTAACTTTGCTTTCAGTGTTGCATTTGCAGCCTATTTTCGGGAATATGGGCGTAAATCGCTCTCAACTACTTGCCTTATAATTTATTCCTGGTTGACACACAGTTAATGCACTATTTATAACTTCATTCTTCATATTCTGAAATGTCTTCTCAATACTTTAATTTTGGAACGCAGCGAGCGTGGTATTACAGGATTCATAACAATAATTGTGCCAAGAACTTTAAAAAAATGCTTGAACCATGGAACTACAATATGCATATATTTATGTATATAATTTCCTCCCTGATTAAATACACCGTGAGAATAAAGCTATCGGTTTATCTTCTAAAAGTACCATTGTTGACCAAGAACATTTTCTTTTCAGAAACTTGAGTAGGAATATTAGCAGTGGTGGTGACATTTGATGAATGTTTTCCTGCACAAAGGCTATAAATTGCATTCTATAATGGTAACAGAAAACAGTAATAATTGCAGGTTTATAAATTCTGTATTTAGAGCAGAAATGGAATGCAATACTGAAAGTAACTTACCAGATGTGACATTTTTCCGTTTCAGGCTTCAAAAAATTTCTGAAAATCAATACATTTTAAATTTTAAAGATGATAACCTCGAATGTAGGAATTCTTCACAGCTTAAACCTCCAAAACATTTCCAGTCTACAGCTATAACAACATAACGCTGCCTTGGATTTCACGCCCTTCATGAACAGTGTGAAACCTAACTTCTACAAAGGTTCATATAGGTTGTGATTCTTTAAGTAGATATTGGAGGGTACCTGATCATTTTGAATAAACTATTTCCATTTAGCAAGAGATAATGTTGCACCAGTTTCAGCAATTGATATTAGTGGCAAGATGCCCAAATGCTGACATAGCTGTACCATGTTAAAGTAATGCTGACATAAGCATGGTTTTTATTATAAAATCTCCAATAAGTAGGTCACTGGAGCCTTGTTCATCTGAGCTGCTGACGTTATAGGACATACTCCATTCCTACGTACACCGAGCGGGGTTAGGTTTGTTTAAAAGGTGTTAAAGGCAAGATCTGCAATATACCAGCTGAATTGCATGGAGTTTGTATAAGTCCTTTGGTTTTCTCAACCATAACCATATATTATCTCCTGATAACCAAAGCCCCGTACCTCCTCGCACCCTTGCGTATTTATTTAGGGCTCTTGGTGTTTCTACCCGAATATACACCCTCCTGCATATTACATCCCTCTCGCAGGCGCGAGCACCAGCTTTTACCTCTGAAAGTACTGCTCCGAGAATGCGCAATGTAGAGGTGACTAAAACCCCACACTGAGTATGGTATCTCCCACTAAGGCCAAAATTAATTTTTATTGTGCGTAATAGACCACAGCATTTCAAGAGCATAATTTACTAACTAAATGTACTGTAATAAAGTAGCATTAGTTATCAAAGTAATAGAAAAGAAATCAATAAATTAATAAAACAAGAATATAGTGACCGGAATGTTGTACGGTGACCTTTTGGGATTGTATTTTATACACAAGCGGAAAGAAATATAAAGAATTGTTCTTTAGGTGTCTGTTATAGCTGTAAAAGCTAATCCATTAAGGGACATCAATTACATCGCATGCTGTTATCAAGTTGTTCACAGATTACTGTTAGCCATGCATGGGTAGCAGGTAAAACACCAACTTAAACTTCTGATTAACTTAACATAGATATTCGGCTAAAAATTAAGGAAGTGTTACAGCTGTAGATTTCGCCAATCCTGATATAAACAGTGGCAGTGTAGGAAGGACTCAATGGAAACTCACGACTGTTAATTGAGAACATGACATCCGGAAATACAGGATGGCACAAAAGTGACTGGAACGTTGGTTAAAAGAAAACAAAGGTACCCTCAAGACGAAGTACAATAGGAAGTTTTAACCCAGTAAGTTGTTATTACCACTTCAAAGATGTATTAAGCAGATGGAAAACATTTTGAATTTGTAATGAAACATAAATTCCATCTTTGCCCTGTGTTCAGTGACTTTTGCGCCACCTGTATATTTAGGTAGCATTTCGTCACTCACTTGCTTCTGAAGTAAGTATATTGTATAATTTGGTGATCAGCCTATATTTCTCTTTATTATGCATCTCTTGCCAATGTATTCATATTGTATTTCTGAGAATAAAGTTCTCTGCCAGAATATTAATGCTTATATATTTTGTAAATCCTGCAATCACTTAACTCTGTGTAATTCATATCAGAATGCTATGGCAATATTAATTTTATATTACATTTTAATTTTCGATTTTTGAATAAATATTATGTTAAGGAATTCAACTGTCTGCGTTTTATTTAATAACACAATAACAATAAGCAATATATCGGTAATCCTCAAACTCATGAGAATATCAGTTGTAAATCGGCGTTTCAATTAAAATGCATTACAGCGTTTGGGTTTATTGTTGGTTTAAACTCAGTTAACACAAGATAAAGGAACTACCGGCATAAAAATTGAAATTGTGCCGTAACTTTTTAAATCAGCCACCTTCAAACATGAGTTGTATCCTAAGCAGCTGAGCCTCTACTATTGTGCCTCACTTACTTCATCAAACACACTGTCAAACACACACATGTATATGAGTGGTCTGTGGGCAGGATCCAGGCTTAATTAAAAAAAAAAGAACAAATCTTTGTTTCTCTCTGGCTTGAAAATAAATGCGAAGAAAAATTAATTTATCGTATTCAACATAGCACTTGCCTGTCAAGTAAACGTGTGATATTTTAATCAAAACTATTATCGCCATATTGAAAAATAAGAAGTGACTAACGCAGTTCTCGATAAAGGGAATTAAAGACGAAAGGAAAGTATATATCGAAAAATCCAGCTCCCCAGCATATTTCGAGGGGGGAAAAGTTTTACAAAAACACAAAATTGGTAGATCACGCATAGCAAATACTCGTGTTTTTCGTCTGTTTTCGCGTTTCCACCTATTTTACCGCCTCTACCTCGATCTCCACACCCATGCTGCTTCGTACTCGCACATATCCCTGTCCATAGCGTAGATTTGATTCTTTTCCGTGTTGTACCTTTCGAATGACATTGATGGAGTTTCGATCCCGCCACATTCTAGATTCTTCGGCCAGCCATGCATGTTTCCACTGAGCTATGACGTACTCTACTAACATTTCCCTTTCATCACCCGCATGACTTCCAAAGACAAAACCACGTGCTTAATGACATCAATATAACGTGATGTGTAACATAATTTTGCTCCTCATCTTCCACCACGTGGTTCATTAGGTCATGAACATCATAACCTCGCTACCGCAACTATCTCTAGCGTCGTCCGTGACCTCAGCTGGCAACTACATTTCAGTACCTGTGTCATTACAAATAACGGATTGTTATTTGTATCGACAAATCTAGTATTAGTGGCAAACATTCTAATAAATAGGCTCAAATCCATTATTTCGGCCCAGTTCTTATACATACACTCCAAAACTAACCTCGCTGAAATATCAAAACCAGAGGATTCTGTCCCTCACCTCATACTCGTCTTAAACCAAATAAGTGACAAAGGGGTAGCAAGTTACTTATCAGCTTGTTTGCTACTAATACTGAATTAGGTAATGCTGAAGTATCACCTCGTGGTAGGTTCTGAACATCGCACCACATTCACGGTGTAACATTATTACTTTTCTGTTATTTTCAAGGTAATAGTACATTTCAGATACTGAAGCTAGGGCGTACGTGTAATCAGTAGAGGGCCTGTGGCGCAACCTGAAATAGTTCTTTAGCGCCGCTACATAGGGACAAAACTTTTGGCAGAGTGATTGTGAGTTCCTCTAGCATCGGCATTTAGAGAGAAGGCCAGCCGTCGTCCTGCTGAAAGATATACAGCTGTACTCGTCAACACGAAGAGTACAGCGTGCAGCAACAACAAGCATGGAGCTACAGTCCTCAACATCTCACGGACATCCAACAGTATGCGTGTAAGTACGATAAAATACATTGAAATACCACAAAATTCATTAAAAGTTCCAAAATATCAACCGAGAGTTCCCACTGTCGTGTATCATTGTGTATCTGGATTCCATTGCCCAGGAAACAACATGGACAGTCACGTAAGCATTCATACACGTACATGTAACAAAACTCAATAGTAAACGTTTCGCTCCAACATAACATTGGTGTGCTTTTCGACTATGGCAAAACCGCCAACGCCAACTCTATTGCTGCTGCTGCTGCCGCTGATGATGATGATAGATAATAATTAGAAAATAATGCTCGGTTCTTACAGTAAAATTCATTCTCGGCCTTGGTTCTGATCGTGCCGGGCCTAAGAATTTCGTCCCATGTAGACCTATAGGTACCGCGCGCACACACACACACACACACACACACACACACACCCACCCACGCACTTTCTCCGGAATTGTTCTATTTCCGATTTATGAATAACTTCTATTGACTCTTGAGGATAAAGAGGCTGAACTGTTTATGTAAAAAGAAAAATTTAAGGGCAGACATTACTTCGCCTACTCTAAGCAGAATTAAAGAAATTCAAAATAGGATGCAGAAAGCAGTATTTTCAGTGAGTTTTAAACTACATATTAAAACAGCTCACGGCTTTAATAGATTTAAATAAATTAACCATACGATTTAATGATTTTAATAAATGTTAACCAATAAGTATGAGAAATACAAACGCTCCTTCTGATTAAGAATGCTGTCAGGCAAATTATGACTTCTGGAACGTTAAATTCCCTATTACATTTTCCATTAGCTTAGCTCAATAGCCAACTAATATTATGTCTGGTATTGCTTGTGTCTCAGAGCGAGGAATTCTCGTTTATCAGCTTTTGCACGTAGAGATCAGATACACGTCGAATTCTGAAGTGAGCAAAATGGGCGTGCTAGTTCTGCAACTCTCTGAAGTGCCTTAGTTCCACTGTACAGTCCCTGACTCATGCTAATAATCCAGTTATTTCGGCGCGTCACATTTTCCATTTATTAACACCAAGCTTATTGACTTGGTGGAGTGCAAGTGTTTTTTGTGAATCGCGTTGATCTTTACATGAGAGTTTATAATGAATAAGGGTTTTAGCAGAATTGTTTTAACCAAGCGTTACCTTGTGCGATATATATCTAAATCTGTCATTGGGAAATAAAGCCACTTTACTGGATAAATGCCGTCCACTCAAGTGTTGTAGCTTATTTTTCTTCGTAACGTTCTGCGTTAATAATTTGGCTTACTGTTGTCTAGAGCTATGTCCTACATGTGTTAAGATGCTAATAGATTTAAGCATGCCTTAAATGTAAAGCACAGGGTACACACGAACATTATTATAGAAGATTTCAACCTATATATTTTCTCTGCTGCGTACCATATATTTTTAAATCATAACTTATATTGAAGAAAGAAGCTGTGGGAGTTATCGTGATACAATATATATGATACAACATCAGCTAGAGAAGGCCAATATATTGTCAATAATTGGTTATAGTAAAAGATATGTGCCACGATCGAAACCTTTTACCAGCCAAATTCTTGTTAATTTCTAGGTAGTCTAATAGATGGTGCGGAATGACTGCAAAGTCTCTGTTTGTATATCGGTGAATAAGTTGAATCTTCTGTTTTAAATAGCTATGTTTGGTAGATATAAAATTAGCAGAAAATCGTTATTGTTATTCTGTTTATATATTCATTCTTGCTGTACCAACTACAGGATGCCTTTTAGTCAAAGAGTACCAAAAATATAAACATGATATAAGATAATACTATAGGTTAACCAAACTGAAGACAACAAAGTAAACGAACAGTAAGTATAAAAATAAGTAATACAATGATATGATTATTATTGTTATTATTATCATTATTACAAGTAAATGATAAACACTTAATGATTGTTTTAAGGTTCTGGAAAACATAACATTTCGCACATATAATTTATCTCGATCACTTTTCAACAGTGCTCTTCGTCGGTACAGAGCTATTGCTCGGAACCGCGAAATTAACAGGGCGGCAGCTGGTGAAAATGTTAGTAGGCAGGCAATACTAGCCCCACTTGGGGAAGCAGATTTAAGAGCATGAGGATCTCATAAGGTCCCAAGATTAACGCCTGCCGAATGAGATTTGAGCAAGAAAAGAGGATTTGGCGTCTGTGTCATTGCCGCAATGTGCTGCTTACGGACGAATTTCTACAACTTGTGACACAGTGTGACGGACCTCCCCGTGGTGAACGTTCTGCAGCAACAACAATCCAGCAAAGAGACAAATTTGATGGCGGGTCAGTCATGGTGTGGGGTAACATCATTATGGATGACCGAACAGACCTGTATGTTCAAACACGACTTGATGCTGACAGGTAGGTATACTGAAGTGTATGACAAGTGACTGTGATTTAATGCAGTCGTCCTCCGTGGTTTAGGGGTAATATACTTAACCTTTAGATTCAAATGTCGCTGGTTCAAACCTGGCACAGGGCGTAAACATCCTTGCATAGCTTCCCTCGGAAGGGAAAAAAAGCCGTTGGTGTCATTTAGATCTATGGCGCATGAAAGAACTTCAAGCCTGATAAAGAGGCCTCTCAGCAAACTATTCGGTCTTTCACTCTCAGTATGGAATACTGAGTTTCACTGCAGTTAAATTGCGTTCATAAATTAAACTCTTTTTAATGTATGATTTAATGCAGGTAATTATGTCGGCAAGCCCTATGTAGCCCCACCCTCTGGCAGCGTGAGCCTTAAGCATAACTTCTAGCCACGGCATTGCCAGGGTACCTTCACTCCCTCAAAATTGGGTCGTAACATTATAGGCTATTTGTTCCCAATACCGATGTACCGTTAATATAATTCTTCGTTGAATCTAAAAGCAGAAATGAAGTATCATATGATAAAAGCATAGAATAAATAATTGATATCGTAATTTTGAAATCAAGAAATTAGCTTACTTCGTGTATCTACTCTAGTGGATACTGTGCGATCATTTTCTTAAAGCATACTGGGTAAGACGAGAATAGACAACACGCGTTAAAATTTATGATAACATTTGATTGACACTAATAAATTTATTTGATTGAAACGAATTGCGGTATTGATTGGATCGAATTAAGATGAATGATCTTTCAACTGCTCGTGGATGTGAGCACGAAGAACTATAACTGTGTCATATTAAATCTGCGAAATTTCAGAGTATAAATAAGTTTATGTTTTAGCAAACTTTGTTTCCGTCGTAAAGACTTTAAGTTATCTTGACTCGCTAAACTACTATACGGCAAATCACTTACCGATTACCGCTAAATCGAAGGCTGCGCTCGCATCAGCAAGAGTCTTGATGCACAAGAAAATGTCACTTGAATTGTAAGAGGTGCAAAAATAGCTAACATTTTTAAATACAAGCCCTTTTATTAATCTAATTCCCACCTATAACAGCTACTTGACCCTAGTTCCTATGTTCTGTGATGCCAAACTTTAAACTTCATATTAGAATCTGAGACATATGATTCATTCTCTTGGACGCTAAATCCCAAACATTATGCCATTTTGCTAATTTCTATAGCTGGCTTACAGTACTGTAAACGTCCCTTAGGTTTGTGAATACATACTAATTCGATGAATTGAACGTTGGGCCAAATGTGTTTCCTAGTTTAATAAGATTCCTGGAATTTTTGTACCTTCACTACTGCAGCATCCAGTTGATTGTTTCCTCCAAAGTAACTTACCGCTACCAATCATCCTCATCAGAAAAATCAGTTTTTTAATGTTTCGTTTACATTATTAGTTGGTTTTAATATATGAAATTACTTAACGCAATTACTTCTCAATTATTCATTTGTAAAATAATTACTAAATTATTACGACTATGTGTATAATTGTGGCATCAAATCTGTTAGTCTTCGTCTCTATGTCGCTAATGAAGCCCTATTCAACCGTTCCCAACCGGTGTGCCCCGGCACCCTTGGGTGCCGTGTGATTGCCTAAGGGGTGCAGCGAGATATTGAGATAAACAAAAAAAAATACCTTCTACTGAAGCCTTAAGTCTTGTAAGGTCTTGAAATAAAATAAGTCAAATCAATTACTCTTATGAACATTCCCGAGACTACTCGCTTCCTCACGAACATTCCCGAGACTTCGACATGAATTTATAAAAGTGTACGCCGCTTGGCGCTTTCAATTGTCTTCCTCGCGTTGACTCACACTGTTTAGCTATGGATAAGTTCATTGTTAAATGCCAGGACAGTGAAAGTGAACAGTCGGCTCCTACTGCTTGCTTTAAGAAGCCAAATCTTACAGTTTCTCCCGGACCGTCGAGTTCACCACATAAAGAAGGCAAACAAAAAAAAAGAACATACCAGGACAGTTACTTAGCGTATGGATTTAAGTGGAATAACAACGAGGAAAACCCTATCCCTGTGTGTTTAGTTTGTGGCGAAACACTTAGCAACGAGGCCATGGAACCTAGCAAACTGAAGCGGCATCTTACAACAAAGCATCCTAGTGTGTCACAGAAAAGTGTAATGTATTTTTCACATATATTAGAAGGGGAGAAGAAAACAGCTGTGCGAATGGTAAAAAGAATGACCATAGGTGATACTGCTCTTGAAGCCTCATTTAAAGTAGCAGAACTGATAGCTAAAAAAAAGAAACCTCATACTCTTGAAGAGGAAATCATTGGCCCTGCATGTCAAGTTATATTTTCAACAATACTTGGCGAAGGAGCAGGTAATCAAATTTCGAAAGTTCCTCTGTCCAACAACACAATCAGCCGCAGGATATCTGAAATGTCATACAATATCAACGAACAAGTCACGGAGAAAATAAAAACTTATAGAACATTTGCTTTGCAAGTAGATGAGAGTCTCGATATTGATGACAAACCGCAACTCCTTGGTTTTATCAGATATATTGACGAAAAAGATATTAGCGAACAGTTTCTGTTCTGTAGACCGCTGGAGACTACAACCACAGGCCATGATATTTTTGTTTCTATTAATTCCTATCTCAATGACCATGATCTTTCATGGAAAGACTATTGTGGTATATGTACAGATGTTGCACCATCTATGTCTGGGAAAATTAAAGGTTTTACTGCCAGAGCTCTCAATGAAAATCCATCCATTATTATAACTCACTGTTTTCTGCATAGAGAGGCATTAGTCGTGAAAGCGTGTAATGAAGATTTTGCTGAAGTGTTTAACCAAGTTGTGAAAATTGTGAACTACGTCTCGACCTTTAAAGTACAGAATTCTTGAACAGTTATGTCGCGCAACGGATGCAGCTCATACCTCTTTGTTACTTCACACAGAAGTAAGGTGGTTGTCGCGGGGTCGTGTATTGAACCGGTTTCTCGAACTTAAAGAACAGGTAAAAGCTTTTTTTAAGGATGAAAATCAAGACACATTTCATGAGCTCTTACTAAGTGATTCTTGGTGTTTTGAACTGTCGTATCTGGCAGATATTTTTCATAAGCTGAATGAACTGAATGTTTCGATGCAGGGTCGACATGAAACAATAATCTCCTCAACCAATAAAATGAAAGGTTTTAAAAGAAAACTTAGTTCTTGGAAGTCTGCAGTTCAAAAAGGAGATTTGTCGAACTTTCCATCTCTTCTTAATGTGGCAGGAGATAAAGATCTGGGTAAGCTGAAAGACCGCATTTGTGATCACTTATCAAGATTGCAAGATGCAATAGATGCGTACTTTCCAACTATTTCCACTACGAATCTCGACTGGGTTGTCTCACCATTTGATTTCGTAGATAGTGCAGAGGAAATAGATTTCACTGCTTGCGAACGAGATGAATTTATTGATCTTTGCGCTGATTCCACACTCAAAGGTAAGTTCACCAAGAGTGAGGTGTCGGTGGCTAGTTTTTGGCTTCAACGGAGAGAGCAGTACCCTACCTAATGAAGAAAGCAATTAACGCACTTTTGCCCTTTTCAACATCGTATTTATGCGAGCAAGCCTTCTCTGCTATGGTGACAATAAAATGCAAAGCAAGAAATAGACTGAATAACCTTGAGGATGATTTGCGTGTTTCACTCTCAACTATAAGACCCGACATCACATATCTGTGCTCTAAGCATCAATCACAAGTTTCACATTAATCATTAATCGAACAAAATTTATTGATGTATTTTTACTCAATGATTGTAGTAAAGTTTACTGTATTATGTTATGGTGTACGTTATTACTATATAATATTTCAATAAATTAACACATTAAGCTTAATTTTCTTTTAATTCACGGAAGGGTGCCCCTAGTGTTTAATGTTATTCCCAAGGGTGCCGTGAACTTCAAAAGGTTGGGAAACACTGCCCTATATAAACGACGTAGCTGTTCAGTTTAAAGACATACACAAATAACTCTTCCGCCCTTGCTCTAGAACAGGCCTGAACAACACATGGGTCCCGGGACACTTATGCCCTCAATGCTATTTATTTTGGCCTTTCTGCCTGATTGAAATTATTTAATACGAGGAACAGCTAAATTGGTACAATTTAACGTAAAAATATTGCTGCACAGGAGTTTTATTCTATTCTGGATAACAATGCAGTTAAACGTTAGATAGATGCTGCTTATCAGATATCTTGTACGCTTAATAGTTATATATTTGTGAACAAACTTTTAGTGTCATGAGTTTGAACAAAAGCACACAGTGTTCATCTTTAACTGATGTTCATTTAGAGACTGTATGAACATCGGTTATTTCAAACATGATACTAAACTTCGATAAATAGTCAAAGCAAAGAAATATAATGTGTGACAATGAACTGTTAAGATGCAATATAATTTTATGTTTCTTTTCAAATATTCTGAGCAAAATTTTAATAAACCTTATGTTTAAATGCTTTGGTTACAAAATGTTGGGACAGTACATTGTTGAACATAATTTTAATTGAAAGGCTAAAAAACGTTAATATGAATATTAATTTCTATGCACTGTACAGTACGGTAGATACTAACAAAATTAGGAAGTTTAACTATAGTAAATTGATATAAGATTCAAGTACCTTGGTCCGGTTAAGTTAAGTTTGGCCCTCAGAGATAATGAAATTTTGTAGGTATGCTTAGAAGGCCGAATTAGGTCGTATTTGTCTAGCATTTCTTTTTGTACCAATCATGCAAAGCTGTTTCATAGAGATGGTATCCGAACTATTCTTGCATTTCATTGATTATAACAGCGTTTATTGTTTCTTTTTTTAATTTTCTATTCCTGCTACATTTTCAGGACAGTAACAGAGACAACTGATAACAGCTGGGTTACCTTGAGATGCAAACCTTATGGAGGGAACCTACTATTGCGATCCAGGGGAATTTGCCACCTTTTATGCATTTTATTGTACACTGTTTAAATTCGGCTAGAAGCAGGTTATGTCTATTGGAGTCTGAATTGGGTTCCAGTTTAATTTGAAACACATTAATGGTATAATGCTTAGAGAAAGAGCACCATGGCCGCCCTAAGGAAGTTGACCGTGCTCTTAGGAATGATTCTACTTTTTATTTTTGAAAGTCACTTTCAAGAACATTCTAACAAGCCAGGGAAAGGGAGTTCTAGAAACATTTATCTGCGTCCCGATAAGAATAATTGCGAACAGTTCAATAACCGAAGCAGCTCTTTCTCTCTCCAATCAACTATACGATAGCATTAAACCATTGTTACCCCTAGGCGGGGAAAATCGGCATAGACTGTTATCAGAATGTAAATATTGTGGTGCATTATGTGTTTTCCCTTCATTGATACATCTGGTTTTGTTAACATTTTTTGAGTCGGGTAGGACATATATGTCGGAGTGTTAGTTAATACTCAAGTGAGTCCGCAGTTCATAGAACTTCGAATTAGCCTACATTGTCTACTTATAATAAACAAATAATGAAACAAGAAAGTAACTTAACCACTTAACTTGCCCCTACGCAGATTCGAAGTCAATTACTTTTGAATGTGAGATCTACATGCCATCCCAAAACCACGAATTCAAACGGCCACTTTTAGCCCACAGTTTGGAACTTACGACCATTTGTTCTAAGCTTACAATTCACTCCTTCGAAATATAGTCAATTTCTCTTCAGAAAAAATGTAAGAATGAATCAATATTTAAGTAGATATGTATTTCACTTTCGCAGAGTTAGGTCTCACGCCTAGCACCTCATATAACAAAAACACAAGGTACGTGTATGGACTATTTTCCTTTTGTTGTGTATTAAACTACAAAGTGCTGAATCAATTCGCATTATCGGAGAAATACGTAACATTTTGTGTCCTTTCTACTTTTTAGATGTACAGCCACAACGTTTAGCAAATTTGCTGGATATCCTGCTACCTTCCCATTTGTTTCTGTAATTTTAACCATATGTGTAATTCACAGCAGTTTATTATCTTTTGGAGAATTTAATTAAGCATTTTTCTTTCTGGCATGTCCATTATCTGCGTTCCACATTCTCAGTTCTTCCAAAAGCATAGGGAGACAGCGCATTGCTGTTGGAGAGAAAGGCACTCACCGAGGTCTACGACAGCGAAAAAAGAACAGTATCTATCAGCTAGCTTTCTCAACATCGTGTCAGCTAGCGAGATCACATAATTTCTCAAAAGTTTCTCACAGTCTCTTCTCCCAAATGTACACTAGCCTTTACAAACCTTTCAAAGATAAACAGGATTTTTCCGTTAACATTTCACATTGTCATTTTCCTCTGTGACTTTGTTAGTACATATAGTGCATAGAAGTACGTAAAACTAACAGATTACTGGAGTACCTATTTTGGAAGTCAAATATGCATCTACTTTGGTTTGCTTTCAATGATCACAAGCTATGTGAAGTTTTGGGTTTGTATTCATTCTGTACATCTTATCGCTGTCATTTGTCTTCGCTTAGATGTTGCACCTCAGGGTCATTTTCTCTTCTAACTGTGCAAATTACCACAATATCTTTGCATTTAAGTGCATTCTTCTATTAACACCCTTCCCTTGTTCCGGAAACGAATCTCTAAAGATGCTGAACAGAGTACGATCAAGAGCACTCCCTTATTGTGCCTTCTCCGTTCCAGACGAGAATTATATTCTCCAACACTTTGATTAATTACTTCATATAAAGACTATTTAGCAGTGTTCTCCAATTCATCCCGGTAGAAATAATTAAATTACTGTTCTGTGACACTTGTTACTCCAGCTAGTTCTAATCTTATATGCACGAAGCTGATTGTCATAAGATCTCATTCCTTGTAAAGGAATCAACTTGAGCTTGTAACACAAAACAATTTAGCACTGTTGCTATCATGTCCTCTATTATGGCTCTAATAATTTGCTCCTAAAATACATTATAATTAACACTTCTTGTCTTACAATTATTGTAGGCCAAAAAATTTGCCATTTGATATGTTTCATTGCTTAAAATATTTTCTGTAATGTGTGTTTTTGTTTTATTTTTCGTGAATAGTATTGCTAGGGACTTGTTTGAAATCAAAGGAACTTTTTTTGAATCTCAATTATGTAATTCTTTTATATTTGTTAAATTGTCAAGGATTCTGTAACTGTCGTCAGTAAAGTTTGCAATATTTTTCTGACCAGGATAGATATATGCCATTTTACCCATTGTATAGGCCTAAAATGACACAATGGTAGCAATTTGATTATTTTTTTTAAAGAAATGTTGTTGTAGAATTTTAAATTCCTGTTTTTTGTTTTATTGCTAATATATGAGTTTCTAAAAACATGCAATCGTGTACTTAAACAAAAATTTGCTTTAGGTTATGCCATTTTAGGGCAGTCCTGCCTATAAATTTACTAAATGTACATACTCTTTATACTTTGGGTGTCAAATTGGTGACCAGGAGAAACAATGGTCACCTTATCAATGTTGTATCACTTGTATAACAAATATTTCGTTATGTTTAAATGGCAAACTCAAAGCATTACTATTTGCTGTACCTATGGTGTGGTGAGAACAAAAAAGTCATATTAATGATTGTTAATTGTGCATGTCAAATATATCTGGACTGTCGAGCAAAAGTAAATCTGTTATTCAGTATCCAGATATTCATTCCTTCTGCCATGCGTCCTGTTCCACATAGCGAGGAACTACCTTTCCCTGTATCCCCTCAGTAAAGCCGCTCAAAAGCCGTCGTCTCGCTCGTTACTCGTAAGCCACGCCACTCTCGAGAGTGTCGCAACGAGTCTGGTGAATCGAGAACTAGTGCTCACGAGCGAGGCGACTCGAGAATTCTCGTAACTACAGGCGGATTAGTTGACGTATGATCCGTGGAATGGATTGGTTGCGTTATAACTAGGGACCGGATTTTTAGGCTTTTATTTATTTTTCCCCTTGTAAATTAAAAAGCTTCAAAATATTTTTATGTTTAAAGCGGTTTGGGTACTAATCTCATTCAGACTAAAAAAGCTAAATGGGACATTAAGACTTAATACTTGTTAAACTTAAGTTTTTTTTTTTTTCTTCAGTTCATTTGAATTAACAGTTTTTGTTAGCAATTCGTTTAGTTTTGTTTTGAGTGTACATGTGGGGTTATCCAGGGAATGAATGCTCTTGGTATAGAAATTGCACGAATGAAGTATGCGCCAATGTCATTTTGCGATGTTGAAAGTTTTTTTTTTTCCCCCTATAGGTATATATTAAAGAACAGCAGAAAATTTAAAAATGTGGCTGGTTGTGATTAGTAACAGCGCTACCAAGTGAACTTTATTTTATGCGTGTGCTATATATTAAAACATGTGCTTAATATGTTAATTACAATGTTCTAGCACGCGTTTACTATGTAATACATACCCTGACTTGCTTAAGTAGCTAGGAAAAACGCAGGAGCCTTGTTTGAAAGTCTAGAAAAAGCTAGGAAAATTGTTTATAAACCTAAAGAGGTTAAAAGAAGAAAATAAAAATCTAAAACTGTATTTATAAAAAGCTAAAACTCCGAGACCCTATTAATTAAACAAGATGACTCGTCGTTTAACAGCACATATGTATATCCAAACGCGTTTACGCGTTTGAATCAGCGATATTAATGTTAATGACATATCACACACCTATCATTTGTGTTGTTATGAATATAACTTGTACTCAAACTTCAGATAAAACCGAAAATACATGGAACATCAACTTCTTAGGAATAATAAAATATCTAAATACTTATTTGTAGTAAAAGTGGACACCACGTACATTTAAATCTGCAGATTCTGTGATAGCACATTTCCTTTTTAATCCGTTCTCTAGCGTGAGTTATATAAATGACATCCGTGTCTTGGTAGACCATTTAAATCTCAAATCACTTAAACAGATGAAATAATAGAAGTCACAGATCTTAGTCAAATGTTGCTTCAGTATATGTTGTTCTTGTTTAGATAAACATGCACAACATGCACATATCTAGCCCATTTTAACAAATTTATAGACGATTTCCTAATCACCTGAAGGAATGCTATATATTTGTCATCACTTCTGGTATGTGATGTCTCGATCCTGCGTTGGCTTGCACCCGTCAACACAGTTCGTAACGTATCAGTTTCGCATATTTCTGCAGTTGTTGCCACCTTAAATAAACTGAAACTGTCTAGCGTTGCAATTTATAAACGGGATAGCACTTCTTCATCCTGTACAAAAGTTTTAGTGAGCAACAGGGAGGTCCAATTTATATAACGGGCAAAATTTAGTTTTCACGGTTGACGGATTTTTGACGGATATTATTTGCAAATTTTAAGTAATATTACATTGATTTTGTATAGAAAAACTGTTACGGGTGTAAAATCGTTGTGTACCTACAAGACAGTGTCTGTTAAGCAATGTAGCGCTATCTTTTAGTTAGAGCTAACAGCAACAAACTTCTCGGATAACTGAACAACTCCGCAAACATGACACTGTGTATATGACCATATGTTTATCAGAGTGAATTCTGAGTTCAGCATAGTGAACGCAGTGTTAATGCGTTCTTTTTTTTAATTACCTAATTGAACAGAAGGATTTGCGGTATGTACGACATTTTAGAAAATAATGGTTAAATAATGAATAATTAATGGAATGGTTTTAGAGGTGCCCAGAGAACTTAGTAGTGTGCAGTGCCAATATTGCCAACGCAATGTAAATGTGCTCTTGTCAGATTTACCTTTTCATGGAAAAAATAATAAACATCTAAAAGCAGCTGACCCCTTTCTAACTTCGCAGTCAAAAATAGCATTTCAGTCTATTAAAGACACGTATGAACTTGCAGCAGCAGAAGCTGTTCTCGCGTTGTTTGTAGTTAATCACTTCCCTTGATCATCTTTCAGACTGATCAAGAAATTGTTCCAAAGTGCTGACCTTGAGTTTTAATTTTTATTTTTGAAAGAAAATACGAAAATTACTAATTTTGATGGATTTTGACGAGTTTTTATGAACTGGTCTGACGGAAAACATAATCATGTGTTGACAACTCTGGTGAGCAACGCACTCAACCTGGTCCAGCGGAACACGCTTATTGTAATGAAATGCAGGTCGAAATAAACACATGCATTGCTTTCGGATATTCAGCTTCATTTGATAGCTGAAAAGTGAATGTAAGTCACAAGATCAAGGGGAGGCGTAACATATAATTACAATAGGTATTTCTTAACTTTCTGAGTAACCAAGTAGCACAGAGGAGAAGCGTATACATACCTAACAAAGTGTTTAATACAAACCAGCGTCAGGGAAAAGATTTTGTTCTACCCAAACAAATGTGCTTAGATTAGAGCGGATGACAGAGTTACTGCCTCAAATAATCCCTAATGTGGGCCACAAAAGCGAAACTGCCTGAGCCATCCTGACGGTTCGCAAACGGAAGATCCAGCCTTTAGCTCCGGGTGCCTTCCAACTTGTAGAGACTTCTAAACCTGTTTTTTTCTCATTTATCATAGCGAATGCTATTTCGACTTGTTGCCCTTCTTGTGTTTTCATCTTTTCCATGTCACATGCTGGTTGATCACGGCAGGCGCATATTCAGGATCCGGGTTAATTCGATCTCCGATGTCTGTTTGTGGTTCCTTTGCAAAAATACTGTGGCTGCTGGAAAATACTAGTACGGATCACCGCACGGAGTACGAACGGAAGGAGACTGAGCATTTTGCAAATATGACCAGTCACCAAGTCGCGGCGAGTAACTCTTGTTTACAAAACTCCCCATGGGATTTCCACCTTATTGGACCGAGTAGCTGAGATGGTGAGGCGCTAGTCTTTTGATTCCGTGGTCGAGGGCTCAAATCCGGCGCAGAAGATGGTTTTTAAGTGTGCTTAAAAGCGACAGCCCCATGTCAGTATATTAACAGTAATGCAAATGAACTCCTGTGGGACAAAAATACTTATATACCTATTTGACTTTTCATTATTTCCTTATGAAGTGTCGATTATTTCAAAATGTCCCTGCAGCAACATTCTCTAAACTCTTAACACTTAAGATATTCATACATGTTTAAAACGACATTTTTAGACATTAAATTTTTTGTTTGCTTTTAAGCACCGTAGAAAAGGATTATGTTTTCAGTTTCAAAAGCTTTACTTTTTATAGCTCTACGACAATTGCTTAAGCCTGAAAACTGGATTTAAAAGGGACAAGGGGTGTTTCTTTTAGATTGAAGTGGTTCTGGTGCGAGCGCAATGTAAATTATATTTTATTTTTTCTGATTTTTGGCAATATTGGCATTCAAATTTGGGTATCTTGCATAGAAGGAGGCTTAGCTAGGGGATTTATGATAGAAGTATGTTGTTTGTCTGTAGGGACTTACACAGAATTGAAATGAACCGTTCAATGGAATGAGGAGGCGCTATAGAAAAACGACATGTTGTGCTCATCACGTTGAAATTGACTGTTATGAATGGTGTCCTGCATTTCAGTTGTGAAAACAGAGTTAAAATGAAACCTATAAGAATAATAAAGGTTCTTCCTGGAAAACTCACTGTAGCAGGAGTATTATTGGAAGCAGAGATGGCACGCATATACCGAGATAAGTTCCAGACACTCCTAATCAAAAACAACGAATAAGGTACCTCAAGGAAATAAAAAGGCCATAAAGGGATAAAATTCTTCAAAAAGAGAAACTAACGTAGCAGGGGAGTCTTAAAAGTGGCAAATGTAAACAATGCATTAGGAATGTTATTGTGAGCTTTCTTTGCTGGTTGACACAAATGCAAAAATTTGTCACTCTTTTTATTCATTTTAGTCAAAAGAATAAGTAGCAGAGACAGCGATGGGAACTTCATTCGTACGTCAAATTAAAAGCAAAAGAATAGCAGTGTTTTGAAGCAAAACAATCAACCTTTATTAAAGAGGTTGCATGTTATAGAGATATTTAAAAGCTTTCTGAGGTTTATTATTAACATCTTTGAAGAAATGTAGCTGCCATAAAACGAAGTTGCATAAAATTCTTTTACTTAAAAGAATATACCCTTAAAGCTGCTCAGATAAGTTAAAATAATTTAAGAAAGTTCATTTTGCTTTTGCTATACTTGTTTAAAAATGTACATATTTTGACTATGATATAGGTTTTCTTTCATAAATATACAAACTTAATTCACATATTCTGATCACATAATTTTCATAATGTAATGGTAATTGAGGTATACATATTGGATAAAGATATGATCATAACTAGAGCTCGGTTTTGGGTTCCGAAGCGTACACAGTTACGAACACACAAAACAGTCAGCGGGATAAAGAGAGGGTAGTTTAGAGGGGCTTGTAGCGTAAACATGCACACGTTGAGGTAAAATATGTTCCAAAAGTAGCTCATTACATTCTAACTCATAAAGTAAACAATAAAACAATGATTTCCTTTTATGATTAATAAATAAATACGCCTTGCACTTTAATAGATAAAAGTATAAAGCTTGATACAAAAAATTCATGATAATGTGCACAGCTTTGAAATGATAATGAATATAAATCAACCAAACTCACTCAGAATTCATTGCAGTGAATTACAAGACACATAATTGCTGTATCGAAAGTAAAGTATCAGACCGCGCCGTGGCCGATTGGTTAGACCATTCGCCTCACACCTAGATGGCCCGGGTTCGATCCCAAGCGATTGAATGAGATTTGTGATGGACAAAGCGGTGCAGGGGCGGGTTTTCTCCGGGTTCTCCGGTTTTCCCGCCATCGCATTCCACCGGTGCTCTATCTTTCATTCCATATATCACCAGTGTCATCGCCTGCGGTGCCACAAGTAGCGAAAGCGGGTGTTAAGCGCTATCAAAAAAAAAAAGACAAGAAAAGGCTCTCCTCCTGTCACTTAAAATATGTTTGGATCATCCATAAGCTTGTTCAGTGTCGTACGCCGACCCTTTCGTATTTTCAACATTTTTCAATCTGCGCTCTCTTTCAATGTTCACTTGTGCATCTACTAGCAGGAACTGAGAAAAGCAAGGCAGTGAGGAATGTTAGATAGTCCACATGTTTCGAAACGGGCTGTAGAGGCCACGCCCACTCCATCACGTCTGTACCAGACCTCAATCCGTCAATTTCGTGACCTACATCGCTTCAAACAAAATTACCTCAGCTGCTTTTCTATGTAGCACACCGAAATCACTCACTGTTTATGAATTGTGAGGAACCAAGGATAGAAGCGCATTTCAAAACCAATATACCAGTAGTTCACGTAAAGACATTGGACATATATTGTGATGTCAAAAATATACGAATGATTAAAACTACCTTTATTACTTTACCGATTTTGATTGAACTGGTATAACCAAACATTTGATTTGTTTTTTCACGAAAAACGGCCCAATTACAAGCACGCAGCCTAACAACTTCTACCGTTTATATCTGTAGCTATTTATTTTTTCTGTGTTTAGTTTTGTTTGTAACAAGCGTGCTCTGTGTCACTTGATATTTAGTTTTGTGAAAGGAGCCTAATTGTCAAAATGGTTTGTGCCATTAAGATAAATTGAAAGGAGCTAACAAATAAACCTTTGAGACAGTAGGAAATACATTTTCCGTGGCGGCTACTTCTGTGGTATATAGAAATACATAATACAACTTTGTGATACGCCTCAATAAATTTGCTGTTTTCTGCTGAAATACTAAGGGTTTCTCTATGCGTGTTTTCTGATATTTCAGAACACTTAGTTCTTTAACCATACCTTTTCGTGAAATCTATTTCAGAAACCGGTGTCTGAGTGTAATTTATAATATTCAATGGTAAATTGTGTCATTCACAGTATAGTGCAAGCTATTATATCCTTTTATCCAGTAATTCTTTAGAACATCATCAGAGGCAAGATATTTTGTCATTTTGATAAATGACAAAGTTGTTAAATCACAAAATATATCCGTTGTATTTATTTGACATACTTTTGAAATGATGCATAGGCTTACTTTTTCGCAAATCTATGGGAATTTTTCATCTTTTTGATAATAATATGTTTTTATCGACAAATGAGAAATATTTTTATACTTGTACATAGAAAAATCTGCGTCGATTTCAAGTTTTTTTTTTTTTTTTTTTTTTTTTTTTTTGGTAGTCGGCTTACCCTCCCCGTATTTGAGACTGACACCCCACCTAGGACTTACACGCGTAGGCCTAGAGATCAGAAACCTCTCTGGTAGGCAATGGCACGAAACCACAGCATGGAGAACCTGGATCGTGTGGTCTGTCTGTTTGGTCTGAGCCAAAAGAAGTGGATGATATGGAATGGATGATAAGAAGGTTGATGATTGAGCAATTGGTGCAATAAGTGGTGGGAAAATAGCAGGGCCCGGAGAAGATCCGCCCAGATGCCGCTTCGTCCACCACAAATCCCACATATGGGTGCCTGGGATCGAACCTGGCCACCTAGGTGGGAGGCGAGCAGTCTAACCATTGGTCATTTCAAGTCACAAAACTTTGATTTAACATTTGCATCTTCACACTACGTAGCTAGCTTTGTCAAAAGAAGTTTAGAATTTCAACGAAAAGGCGTAAGCAGTTAATACAGATACTGAAATAAGGTGTCAAGCAAGAAAAGCTCTTGTTTATGGAAATTGCAGGTTGGCAACTCATCTAATATTATAATAATATGTAATATTAGAACCTGTATTAACTCGCTGATTAAATATGAAATACTAAAGAGTGGTCACTATGGAAGCAGTGTAAGTGTACTTTTAGAACGCTTGAATAACATGTTAGGGATACAGTAGAAGACAATTTAAACGTTTTCTGCCGTAAGACTTGGTCTAAATTGGAATCCGTTATTACAAAAGAAACTGTTTGTATAACAACATTAAAAGCTTTAGACAATTTGTTTCAATGCTGTTTAATAATCAAGTGTCAGTGATTTAAATAAAGTAATGACAGCATTTAACCAACTAAATGAATTTAAAGCTAGTTGTATTAATTCTGATTTGCTTCTTTGTTACAAAGAGCTTTGCGCCAATCTTGATCAACTAATCAATGGTGGACACAGCAACAAACCGGATGTTGTAACGGCATCTCTTGGTGGCTCTTACCATACTTACTTAGAAAAGTCCCGTCAACGTTTTTGGCCAGCGATATCAAATGTTGACACCGAGAGATTTTTCTCTCTGAGTAACTTAGTTGTAACTGACAAAGGAATAATTATAAAAAACGAAAAACTTATATGTTGCACTTTGGTGATGTATCATATGTGATATTATTCTGATATTGGTTTAAATTAAAAGGTTTTGAATTTGCAAAAAGGCTTTTTTTTAACATTAATGCTCCTTTAGTTGCCTGTTAATTTCCATCTGTTACATCACTAGTAATTAATTCTGCACGAAATGAGTGCGAATTTATGTAGAACGTTTCACACAGACAGAACTAAAAAGTATTAATGCGAATTTTTAAAATAATTTTCAACACAAAATCTTGCCACTTTTGATGAGTGTTTAACGCCGCTTTTACTGCATTTGGCGCCGATATCTTATCTCTGACAATCAAATACCTGTAAAGGAGGGGAATATTAGTAATGGGAATGAAATATTTTTGTTTAGAATAACGATTACTTTTTATCATGTTTAATTTGTGATTATAATATCCAAATAGAATTTGCTCAACAAAATATTAATCTGCTAGGATTTTGTGTCATTTCAACTCGTACCTGTTTAGTTTCACTATTAGCTACAAATGGGTTAGAACAAGCCTTGGTAAAGCGACCCTTTGGTTATTGTGGATGCATCTACAATGGCACGTTTCGGAATGAGCGATGTACACAAACGATACTATCTCGCGCTGTTGTGAGAGACGGACGCTAAGCCATTTATAGCGTTCTATTCAGGTGTCTTCCTTCCTTGCAGGTTGCTCCCCAGTTCCAGCCAGGCAGCCTCATAAATAAACATAACCGTGCATGCACATAATTTATTTAATATTCGGATATTTAGTAACAAAAGCCGAGAAGGCTGCGTCCGTTGCGATGGTTACGATGTCTGCTCCGGTGCTTAAACTTGATGAGTCTTTTTATTCCTAAACAGTGCCCTGTTCATGATAGCGCAGATAGAGTTAAGCAAAAGAATGACAACGGAATTTTATGTTACACGCAGCTCAACAAGGACTAATTTCTGACTAAGGTACTTGGGTAACATGGCCCCGTTGTCTAAAATTACCTCATCTAGCGCCAAACTCATTGTTACTTCAAGGAGAGGACACTCCTTTTTCATTACTATGCACGTACAGACATGTGTCTTAAGCGATACTCAGAATTAGTATATATACTTGTATAGATTTCTCTGAAAACGTTGCTGTAACTACATTGCTGTTATGTTAATACGAATGCCTAATTTATTTCAAATTACATAAATGTTTTATATGATGTAGCATTTTTCATACATTTTATGTCAATATACTGAATAATGAAAACGTTCCATGGACCTCGAAATTTCAGAAAAATTGATTAAAATTTTCTGAATTAGAGCCTTAAAACACATACAAAACGTTTAAACTGCCATACTTCAATAACTTTGATTACTAAATTACTAAAATTTTTAGAGTAGCTAGAAATTTGATTCTCTAAAATTAATCATGTATCATAATATATTTCTGACAGACTACTATTGGTGTTAGGATAGTTTTGTCAATTTTAATTTTAAAATAGATACTTCTGCACATTCATGAGAACTTAGATGTATTTAAACAAAAATCTGGGACGCCTGGAACATTTTGAAATTTTAAAAAGGTAGTTTTGAAAAAAACGCTGTTTTATAAAATAGTGCGCTAAGAAACAGTGTATTGCACGTTCTTTAAAATGTTGATGGCGCCCGAAGCAACGATAGGACAGCTAAACATCTATCTAGCATAGCACGACATTGCTGCTCTTGTTGCTGGTAACCACTTCGTTTACTTCTTTAGAATTCATCACACATATATAGCAGGTTAAGCCCGTCAATAGAAAAGGTAGAAATAGCTTACAAAGTTCAATACAGTTAACCTTTTAAATAATATTCACTATAAACCGAATTATTAATAATATCACTTGATTTTATTTTAAATTTAACTGACATATGTAATTTACTTTTGAAAGCATATTTTGTGCAGGTCGATATTATAAATTATGAAATTAAACATTATTTATTCCTCGTGTTTCTAGCATCTTATCAATGTAAGTTTCGGTGGTTTGAGCTACACGAAAAGTGTAAGTTAACTGAAGTTAAATTAATAATATTTGACAATGTAAAAATCTACTCTCTTTTGTATATAGTATGCAGTGTTTCATGGAGACAGTGAAAAAACACTTGTTTCAGTAAGGTTGTCAGCTGTTTATTATGTTTTGCATAAGCTATTCCTGAACCCAGTAATAAATGGATATTTAAAGACAAACTTAATTTTTTCAGTTAATTTTAAAGCATGATAATTTTAGTGTTTATCGCACAATAGACTTTCAAGAAGACGAGAAATTCGGGAAAATTGTTTAAAAAAAACAGCTTAAATCGTCTACGTTTGTGATACTTTTAGTGATAGAAGAAGGTTAAATATATCTATGTGTTAATGATTAGCTTTCACAAACGTTTGTAATTCTATATTGCAGCCTATTTCTGCCCACATGGAAGGAGGAAAAGTGCATTTTCGTCTATGTAAACTTCCAAAAATGATAGTTTTTCTGAGACATAAAATCGTTGACCAAAAGGTCATCAACCATATCAGGATCCAGCATTGGCAACCAACTATGTACAACATAATGTTTTTGATTTCAGTTCTGCAGTCGTGTACGAGTCCCAAACTTTGTATCTTTCGCCACTAGCTCTGCGTTAAATGAAATTTATATCCTTGGATTTTAGCATCACTCCACACTTCGCTTCTAGCTTTCATGATGTTTTCTTCAAAGTCAAAAAGCAATCTTGATGGAGAGAATTTTAGACCCACATCATTACATTTACTAACAACTGTTGAAAAGATATACTCATATGATGAAATGTTCTAGCTCTTCAGTAAAGAAAATACCAATGGAATATAATGTCCACTAACGAGTCCATGACTAATTAATAGCTAGCAACGACATTGTTATGTAGCACTTGAAAATTCCAAACATTCTTGTCACATGGCTGAGGTTTTCAGTTTGAAAAATGTTACAGCAGGTTTCTCAGTATCGTTGTATAGAAACATTTTGGTCACATGTACAGATTTTACGCTTAGTGTGTTCGAAAACGGAATGGCATTGTTATTTATGGACGCTCTTTAGCTGCTGTAGTTCTCAGCGTTCCATTCTATACTGGACGTGAAAGACCGCTTAATTTTGCTCAGAGGTCTCTCTATCAAGTTTGAGGTTCTACGACACGGGACCAACGGCTTTACTTCCAAAGGAAGCCATGCTAAGAACTCCGTCGGGTTCAAACCTTGGGTATATGAAGATAGCGGAGTGTGTTCGCATTGTCATGAACCTTCTCTATAGTTATGAGCAGGGAGAAGCATTTCTTCACGCGCCTCTTCAAGTGCAGTCCACGCGGGCCGTAGCCCACGAAACGACGAGCAGTAAAAACGTAAACAAAGTGACTTCTTGCGCATTCAGGCAAATATCGTACAGTGTCGTGTTAAGTATATTTGAAGCTGCTGATGAACTGACTGTACGTCATTCGACTGAGTACGCAAGGGGTGACTTTGTTCACGTTCTTAGTGTTCGTCGTCTCGTGGGCTATGGCCCGTGTGCACTAAACTTCAAGAAGCGGTCAGGAAATGCCTCTCCCTGGTTATGAGTAATTTTGGCAGCATTTTCCGCCTAACTTTATATATGTACTTGTGTAAACTGTCGACGTTTCTAGTGTCTATTTCTTCCGTGTCTTATTTCATCAGCTGGTTATATATTAGTTCTTATGGCCTCTCACATAAGTATTCATTATTTTTCTGCCTCAGATCACAAACTGCTTTCTGCCTCTGAATTGCATCGCGTGGTTGTGGCCCTCTTGAATCTCCAAGACATCTGCATGTTCAACGGAGGGAGTTTTATTAAAACTTTTGCAACCTTTAACGTTGCATGCCCAACGCGCTAGGCCTCTTTTTAAACGTTTTTTGGAATTCTAAATTGTAACCTTTCAAAAGTAGCACTTTCTCTCCCATTCTATTTAACCTTAATTTCAGTCACGTCGGAAGACATGTTTATCGCGAAATTATTTACCGTAGACTGAAACCAAGAAACAATTACGTATACTGTTGCTGACTGTTAAACGATATGCGAGTATCCTGTTGCCTGTTGTCTATTAGACTGGTACTGGAGGCACGAGTCCTGTCACCTGCCAAGTTACGTGGGTACGGGATGAATGAATCCTGCACCCAGTTTCCCCCTACCCTTTCAGACGCGATTTAGTTTGCATCAAAACTGGTTTCTGAAACAGGAAGACACTTCATAAATAGTTACGCCCTTGCAAGCAATGGCTATCTCATCTCATGTTCGTTACTCAGTTGATAAAACCGTCAACCTGGTAAGAGATTTATTGTGTTTTTAATTAGATACGAATCCTAGCTATACTACTGCAAATGCTTTGATTAAAAATAGCAAAGCTAATTTAACTAAGCTGTGATAGACGTGCGTACAGATATGCCAGGTACTTCCGTATTACTGCGATGGAACACATACATTTAATTAAAAATCCCCATCAAAGCATTATTCAAAGTTAATTTGTTGTTTGGTTTAGCTATACTCATATCAATTATTTACAGGGAACGACTTTGAATTTTCCAAAAGCTAACTTCCTCATTGAGCTATGTGAATTGTTTACCATTTAAAGTGTGTATAAGGAATTGTGGTTACATAACTAGGTGCACATCAATGAAGTTCCTGTATTATGCATTTTAAAATAAAAACAAACTGTTTCATAAAAAAGTGCTCTTTTTGATGCAATTTTCATGATTTTATACAGCATATGACATTTATTTTCGTATACAGATATAAAAGCATATTATGGAACGAGAGTATAATGGTTGTAATTAAGATGCGAGTATGTTTTTGAAACGAGTGGAGCGAGTTTCATAATTTTCATACGGGCATTGTAATTGCCATTAAAGTTAAGTTTTATACGATTATTTAAGCTCGACCATGTTAGTTTAATATTCTGCGCTTATCTGAATCAGTAAGTGCATTGACCTTACCTTACGCAGTGAAACAGATGGCAGGGTTGTCGCAGACGCGTAAGTATTGATCTTATTCTCATCTCGACGTTGGTGGTACTGTTTAACGCCCGCTCTGGCACCGCAGGCGATGACACTGATGATACACGAAGATGGAGCCCTGGTGGAATGAGATGGCCGGGGAAACCGGAGAACCCGGAGAAAACCCGCCCCTGCGCCGCTTTCTCCACCACAAATCTCACATGCGGTCGCTTGGGAGCACTAGGTCTGAGCACTCGACCACGGCGTGGCCATCTCGACGTTGGCACAGTGCTTGATGATACATACGTATATAGGCTATAAACTTAAAAAATTACACTTAGAAAAACGAAAAGGCACATTGAATTTATTATAATGTTCTTTAGCTTAATTATTATATTAAGAGAAGTGGTTTTATTTCAAATACAAGTTCTTTATTATTCAATTGTTGACATGAACTTGCAGGAATGTGCTTTGTGGAAAGCTGTAAGTTAATGGTAGCTTGTTACATGTGGAGCTTCTGGTTGGTGGGAACCTGCACTTTAATGAGGTCCATAAAATTGCAGCTGCCGTACATACAAGGAGCTTCAATTGTTCCTTATTCTCCGGTTTTATGTAACCCTCAAATTACAGCCTAACCTGAAAACATCGTTCCCGAGATCCATCTTCTGCAAAGTAACATTATAGACTTTGGCGCTACAAGTTATAGCTGATTAACGCGCTGTGGTAGCTTAAGGTACAAGATACTCAATTCAGGTTCGAATCTTTTCAAAATATTGACAATTTTTCCCCCGCTTTCTTTCTTTCTTATTTGGCACAAAGGTAGATGGGATATCGGAACACTGTTTAACTTTTTAACTTTAACTGTTTGTTTCTCTTTATTTATGTTTATTCTAACTTAATCAGTCCAGTTACAGGAAACACAAATGAAAATTGAACATTCTGATGCATATTCATTGAGTTTCTTCTAAATATGCAGGTATTATTACAATGTTTTAAAACTAGCATTTGTATTTCAGATAATACTACAGAACTAGACCCATTTTCAGGGTATCTCTAAGACGAAAAATACACAAAATACCTAGGCTGACAATCACAAACTGTGCCAAGTACATAGGTATTCACTAATACTCTCAGTTGAAAAGAAAATTGGGTTTAATCCCCATAACTTAACAAACTTTTCAATATTCACTAGATAAAGTGTTTCCAACATGAAACTTTGTGATGAAACATTCTCTAACCACGAAGAACAATAGATAACATGCTAGGAGCTCAATATTTTAAATTGTTTTTATTATCTTTATATGTTATGAAAATTTACTTTATTGTTTAAAGGCTTAGTGAAGTTTCTTTTTCAAAATAATTAGAAAGAAAATTAAGGATAAAAGACTGAAGAACACGTAAAATAAACTTTCCTTTGTTCTTCATTCGTACACCTTTTGGTTTACACCTAAAGTTATTTGAGTGACAAACACTGAACTAACTTTGCACCTCGATGGATAATATAGAGAGAAGCAAAAATGTGCACTAGGCTGTGGGACTCGAAACGCTGGCACGCTGGAGGTGATCAGAGAACATGAAATTAACTAATTAAGCTACAATAGTTGCGCCCACTTGCCCCTTAAAACTTGTAGGTATAGTGTCACTCGTGTCTCCCTCTCCGCTTATGATCTCTTTATAACTGTTGTGGGCCCCTTTTTGTAGATTAAGCTGTTCGTTTAGCCTGCATTCAGTATAATTTATGCTGTAGAACGTATGACAGCGATCCTATTGATATAAAATGAGCAGTAACAGGAGTTAATGTTTTGGAATGGTCGTAACTATTGCTGCTAAGGTGTACTTTCCGATGAAGAGCAGGCTAGATTTGCATGGTTACCAAATGGCCGACTAGTACAGTAATTTCGACCTTATAACTTTCAAAGTTTGAAGTGTTGCCTATCTCCAAAAATAATAAGGACCAGGTGAACCACCTGATATAGCTACTGCATTAAGGCATTGACGAACATAAAATAACTTTACTAAGAAACATGCTTTTAAATTAATTGTTTTAAATGAATTCACGTTCAGTTGTAGGTTTCAGCTTTGCAAAATATGTATATCCAGCATATTTGGGTTAGCTTGTAGGAATAGCTTAGTCTCCGCAGAAAGTTTTAGTTATCATGTACCAAAGGAACTCTTCCTGGAGAGTCTATCTACTAACTTAAAACTTGTATTCTAAGAGCATTTTTAAATGCTGAAAATGTCTAAAATGTTACATCCGCGAAAAGCGTGCTGAAAATTTCGCACAGATTAGCTGGCTGAAATTCTGCTTATGTATATTTCATAAAATTATACACTTTTTACTTAAAATGTGGAATTTGGAAACAGATTAACATATAAAATAAGAACTGAAGCTTTCCTGGCAACGTATTAATTCAAAATCTTCTCGGGCTTCTAACCAGGTAAAACCTTGGCATGATGTCAAGCCAAGTTTTTACCTTGTTAGAAGCCCGAGAAGATTTCGAGATTAACATATGTTACCAAACTTAAAAAAAACACATAAAGAAATTTGGAACAAAAAGTGGGAAATATCTAAAATATCCTCTGCCCAGATAGCCGTCTTTTCGTGTTCTAGGGGTGCCATGCTAAGCCTCTGAGCAAACTCTCGGGTCTTTCACGCCCAATATAGAATTGTCAGGGCAAAGAACCATTGTAGTTACAGAGCACCGATAAATAAAGCTATTTTTAATTTCCGCTCAGAGTGATGTAATATCAAAAGTTTCACTCCGACAACAAGAATACGTACACGAAGGCGTACTGAGAGTAACGGACTTAAAGTACTAGGTAAATTATAATAGTTGATCGTATTTCCTAAATGTCGCCGTTCATTAATTTAGGCAAACTATCGAAATATGTTCAAGCTGTTACACAGAATTTTCAAAAGTTAGTTTTCCTGAAACTTTAATATTTCTGCTGATTTTAAAGCCTCTGTTCTTAACAAAGAATGATGGACCTGAAAGCGTTAATGAAACAATAATTCGTGCCCTTAAAACATGAATTGAGGAACTTCCTCAGATAGCGGCCGGTATATATGAAAAATAATGTGTTTCTTACACACCATTTCACAAAGTTTAAATTTGAACAGTGACATAAAAAATGTGTACTTGTAGTTCTAGCCTTTGCTTGCATCCCAGAGGATTCTCTCTGGAATAGCGCAAGGACAGAAAGTGCAATATCACTGGAATGGGGCGATAATGGTTTTATAGCCTTCCCATTTCCTTCTGGACCAAGAGCGGTCGATGATGGAGATAGCCTCTGACGCTTGCAGGACACAAGGAATAAGACTGCACTTTTTCGCACAGCTGAATCATAAATAATGTTACAGATTTCTGAACACGGGGACACTTAGAAATATACCACTGAAGATATAAACTGGAATAAAAACTAAGCAAACAGGGAATATACTCTAGCAGTGTTGGGAATTTTTCAAAAGTTTGCGTAAGAGACTTGACTAAATATTAAAAAATTGTAAATGTTGTGTGCAAAAAATATAAAGCCTCAAACTACTAAGTAAATAAGCAGTATTATGTAACACTGTATTAAATTCTTTCATCTGAGTGAAATTTAACTTCTCTTATAAATGTTGATGAATGACCGTTTATAATGAGTAGGGGTCAGAAGATATCGACTTTACAATTACTGAAAAAAGCAGATACGATCACCTTAAATGTATGAAAATATGAAATCAAATATTAGAAATGACGTATTTAAAGCTGTAGACAAACTTATTCGGATTACAGTAAAGAGCAATATACATTCATGGAGCTTCAAACATAAAGTATCCTCCCTGCCTTTATAATTGAGTTAGTCTTAACGGTGACAAACATCGCAAGATAGGTATTTAATCCCACACAATTTCGATAGTATATGAAATACCTTAAGTCTAGCTGATACAGTTGTGAAGTACTTACCTAACTCATAATGAATCATACGAATAAACAGCAAATGCTCTAAATGAATATCAAAGATGATGAATTCTTCCTGTAAATACTCACCTCTATAAGAACATAGCCTGTTTGTCAGAGTAACAATGAACTACTTGACTTGTGTACTCATTTCCACAACCATAATCGTTTAAGCTAGAGAGGTGCGGCTTATATGCGTTGTTCCGTGGGATCACTTGCGACCTCGGGAATAAAATGTTTTTATAATTAAACTGAATTAATAGTTTTGTTTAATTTGTACTTACATACAGAAGCAGCACTTAATGCACTAAGCTGACTATTTACTGTACAAAAGTCATATTAAAAATAAACCAAATATTCAAAATAATCTAAAATTTAGTGCACATAAGTGAATAGCTTGAACATTTTCCTCAGATTTTACTAGCAATTCCTTCGACTTCGTAGCAGGAGTACACTGCGCACTGATTGAGTAACTTATCATGCAGTTGTATACAAAAGCTTTAAAGAAGTCCTTAATTGGTGCACTTTTCTGAGCTTTTTTTGTGTTCAATGCCCGCTTTTGCTACAATGGCACCGCAGCGCTTTTTCTGAGCTTTATCCACCCTTTCCTGTCATGTTTTGTCATCGAATTGAGGCAGGAAATACGTTCTTACTTTTCTGCAATTGACTCATTTTCAGTTTTCGAACTCACTATTTCAAATTAATGTTTAGTTTCCCTTCCTTCAACTCTTAATATGCTCTTCCACTTCCTTTATTAGGGTTAATGTCCTTACCCAATAATCCTCGTAATCTACAATGAGCTATAAAGCCTGCACTATATTAAAGACCAAAAAATACCTGTATACTATAACCCAACTTTGCAACGAAAACACAATTTGTCTACAGAAGTAATGTGCAGGTTGAGACACAGCAGGCAACGGGAAAGGTGCTGTGGAGCACTTGCTGCTCTCCTTCCTGCCGAGAAACGCAAACAATAGACTTCTAGGAATCTTCTGCCTGTACTCGAGTGCTAATGATCTCTAACGAAGGCCAAGGAATGCAGTGAAAAGTGAGGGGCGTTCAAAATCACTATACAAAACTTGCAAATAGAGCTCACTGGGGTCACAAAATGCCCCGCGTCACCTCTTTGGGCTTAAATATGATAGTCATTTACAGCTCTCCACATAGCACCATTGATCTTGTTATGTTGCACGACTACTAGGCGTTTTATGTTATTGTAGATTTTTGACTTCTTCTCTTCGGCTTTATTTTATTCTTTTTTAATTTTACTATGAATTCTATGCTACTCATGAAACACGGAGTTGACTGACATGTGTCAGCGATGACGCAAAGGAGGACAAATCTGAAGGTATTAAGAAATGAAGGTTAAAATTAAGCAAATGTGTTATATTGTAGATGTAAATTCAATTACACAAGAACAGCACAATCATGAAGGTGCAAGAACATGACTTGAACAAAATAGGCTAAAAAATAATACTGAATGAGGAATTTTAAATATCACAAGATACTGGATGCAAATCCCAGCCCCTCTTTCTACAATTCCAGGATGATAAGGGTGGGGGTATAAGTAACTAAAATTTGCAATGAACTTAAATTAGTAGCTTAGTTTTCATCCTTAATGTAGCTGCGTTTCTGCGAAAAAATATATAAAAGGTGGTGAAAACGGGGCTTACTGGGTATAGTGGCTCAGGCTTTCTTTACCTCCCTTCCTCCTCCTTCTCCTCCTCCTCCTCCTCCTCCTCCTCCTTCTCTCTCTCTCTCTCTGGCTGCAAATACATTGATTATTTTACATTGCTTCAGAGCGAAATTGGGCGAGTTGTATAATTGGTAACTGACGAAAGAAAAACAAATTCGCCACATCTGCGGTAAAACATTTTAAAAATCTTTGAACGCGCAGTGGTGTATAACTTTTCCCATTATTACTGCATCGCTCGTGTATTGTTCTATTTGTTTCTCTTTTATTGAACATTTGGTGAGATTTGTCTACATCCACACAGGATTCATTTTACGTCGAAAGAGTAGCATTAACTGGTAAAACTGAGAATGCGGTAGATGTACTTTTTACCAAAATATGAACATATACTGATTTAGGATGGACGCTTGAAAATACTGACTGCCTCATAAGTGTCTCCGCAATGAACTCTGACGGATGTAACTGTGGTTTCGTAGATAACGGAACTATGGAGCGGGAGCGTTACTTTGAGCAGGTTTGTCCTCCTTTGTCCTACTTGAATAATACTACGAGAACTGTGTAATTGAGGTCCATACTGTGTGGTTGTGCTTGTGAAACGAAGTCAAAATATTAGAGAGAGAACGTTTTCCGTTGGCATTACTTTGGTGGTGATAAGATCTAAAAAAATGTAAAACGTAAATTTCTTGAACGTTTCGCGCATTCGAATGTCCTCATCGCGATACGTAGTAGGTTTAATAACTGAATTTCGTGAAACTGGGACTGTACATGATGCTCCGAAAATTGGTAGGTCTAACCTTATAACAGGGCCAAACTAGGTGAAATTTTAGATGTAATGTTAAGAAGACTCACTAAATATATGCGGAAATCAGTACAGGAAACAACTGTTCCTGTGCAGACAGCACATAGAGTTATTGCTATGTAAAACAAAATGAACTAAAGGAAGAAATCACACATTCTGTATAGACGATTACACGGGACACCATATACAGTATCCGAAACAAGATAAAATGCTTACAGGGATGAACAAAGCATTTCTGACAGCTTCTGTGATAGTGGTAATAATAATTCTCAATTTCAGTTCAGCTCATCTTCGTTCCCAAAAATAATTAGCGTTACTTTAATGTGCTTTCAATACCTTTGTATGTATAGTTGGTGAATTACCTGCGTTAACTTGTGGTTTCGTTTGTGACTGGTCGGTGAGTACGCAACCATTTGTTACAACACGATTGGCACAGGATAAACATTAAATTGTCAGTAACATCTTCTACACGACCTCTTAAACGACAGCTGAGCCTAACTCCACGTAGCGTGCGGCTATCTCATAACGGGTACGCTACCATTGTTTACAAGGGGAATGTCATTAAACAGACACTAAATGGGGTCGCTGATACCACCTCATACCACTTAAGTGATTTCTGAGATGATGGCTAAGTCAGCACGGCCTTGTTCTCAGATGTTAATGAGGTTTTCAGCACAAAGTATACTACACATGAGTAAGTTCTGCAGACATTTTACCTATACGTTGTTACTAAGAATTCAGCAGATACTGTAATCTCAGTTTTGTAATTATCACACAAAAGCGCTTTGAATCACTTTCGTTGTCCTTAGGATTTCTCTTAATGCCATCTTAAGATATGGAAAATAATTGGTTGTTCGCAGATAATGTAAATGAGTCATTTTGCGGATGCAGAAAACGCTATATTTGCCTCCCTTTTACTAACAGAATCAATATGCTTTGATCACCTATGACACCGAAGGCTGCGTTAAGGTCCCTAGAATAAAATATGGATTAAGAGGAGAACGTTCTGAGTTTTAGAACTTCTGCAATTTTTGCTCAATGTACATAAGTTTTGGTAGATTAAATATCCTAGTTAAATTTAAGATAACTAAAAAAATTGGAGTTATTTTATTGTTAAGTTTCCAATTTATAGTATACTTAGAACAGTAATATTGTATTTTAAAATACCTAACATCAGGGTATTTTTAAATGTTCTATGTGAGGTTTTAGCTCTTGAAACCAAATTTTGTTTTAAGTTTCTAAACTATTACAGAATTCTTACCAATTAATAAACATATGCCGTTTATGTAAGTTTGCACACAGTTTGAGGATAATTAGACCAAAAGTGGTGCGCTAGAATCATTTTAAAATACTGAAAAATGTCATATCGAAAAAAAAAGTTCATTTTATATAAACTATGCACTCAAACATTAATAATTGTTTCAGATCTTTTCATCGCAATAGACATCCCCTTCCTTGACATCTCTTCTCCCCTATACACACTTTTGAAAATCTTCCTCTTCTGTCTTGCAATTTTTCCTCCCTATTCTGAATATTACGTTCTAGTTATCTTTCTATATCATGCTAATGGATTAAATTGTAGCTGCTCTCACAATTCTTCTATAAGTTGCCTCCATTTTCACCTTCTGCGAAGCAAGTATACCCTCAATATATTCAGCCACAAATTCAACTCTAATTTGGATTCTGTGGCTGACGCCTTGAAAATCTTGAAGGAGTTCAACATTTGCTAATATTTGGTAAAGAAGTATTAAATTTACAGATCTTTATACAACTGGGTTAACATATGTATTTTATGATCCCGTAGTGCATTTGCAGAATGCATTATTTACCAATTGAATTCTAAAAAAATGTGAAACTTCTCAATAAGATAATTATTTTATAGCACCTATTATTGAAACTAAATGCAGCATACGAAACAAAGCATCACTTCTTTTTCTTTTGTGTGTTTTCTTACTAGATGACGAAGAGAGACCGCTTCCCAAAGCAAAATCAATAGCGTACCTGTAAAATTAAGAAATATTTTCAGTGCTAAATACTTTGCAGAATGCTCGGAATTAACTGAATTTCCGAAAATATAATTGGAACTTATGATGCTTATGCTGTCAACCACAAAGATAGAACAACAGATTGTTCATGTTCGGTTCTGTGTGTCTCAAAAGACTGTGACCAAGGAATAAGTATATGTCCAGGTGCCTCACATAATAGAGCAACTTCTAGTCAGAAAGCCTTAATTTTGGTTATGGGACCATTAGGTCTAAAATGACTAATATCTCCCATTAAGAACAAATTAACATGTCATAGATAAGAGGGATACCTTTATAACCAAAGGGAGATGTTCTCAGGTAATTCTTAACTGCGGCTTGCACAAGAACAAACACCTGGGGGCGGCTGTTTCACCAGGTCTGGTGTGTGTGTGTGTGAAAGCGCACGCGTGTCGCGTGATGCTGAGTAAAGGTACTGATGACCCAACACAAGAAGGATGCGTAACGTAAGCACTTAAGTAAACACTTTTGCTGTCCCCATGATGTTTATGCCCGACTTCTGGATATGACAAGGACGTTAGGTTCGTCTAAAATACACAGTGTTGTCACATAAATCACACTTAGCTAGAAGTCCAGTTGTCGTGCAAGATCCGAGTTGGAGAAGTCCTCATCTTCGCTGCTGTCGCTGCCGCTCTCTGCATTTAAATATTAAACCAAGAATAAAAGTAACAAAATATCATATAACTGTAGTACTAAATGTCGTGGCGCGTGTTAGCAGTGAGAGCCAAATAATGCATAATACATCACTGCAGCTACTGAAACTAGCATTAGATCTGGCAGCAGTAGGTTGGTTCATATACATACGTAGTAAATGTAAACAGATCCACTAGTACCTGACCAGTTAACCGTTCAAACCCCCCCCCCTCGTTCGCTCACCCTCAGGCCCCGCTTGTCTTCTTGTGTTGGGTGGACATAACTGAACTATCTGATTCTCAGTAAGGTGATATCGGGTTTTCCCCATTCTTTAAAACTGGCAACTGTACCCTAAACATGGATCTGGAACGTTTTCTTTCAAAATTTCTTTTCCAAGTTTTCATCTCATTTTTTATGTCATATATAATCAGTGTCCACCAGCTGGGAGGTAATATGCAAAAGAACCGGCGCTAACATACCGAAGAAACAAAGTACCACCTCTACTAGGTATATTCCCAGACCTCTAAATGAAATACTATTAAGCATTCCTCTGAAATGCAATTTTGAGTAAAGTATAATGCAATGCTAGTTAACTCTCTGCTCTTCTCTTAGCTAGGGGAGCAATGTGGCTTGCCCAGACGAAGTGCTGCACTTGAAGAAGAATGGCTGACAAGTTGATTAAAGCCTGAAGCACACTCCATCAGCCGTACAGAGAAAATACGAGTATCTTGTTCTCCATAGAATTTGAGAACTTCCAATCACAGGTTGAGTTTATATAACGAATTACTCACTGAAAGAGGGAAATGAATTGATAATCAAACTGAAATTAGGGCACAAATAAGCAAGCAGTCAGGGCCCTCAGCTATTCAATATTAACAATTTTACAACGCAATAGCATAGCCGGAAAGCCTTTTGGGGATTTAAGTTCGGGAGCTATTAATTCAGCTATTACATACCCGTAACGATATAGCTGCTCTCCGTCCAGGTATCTAAAAGTTGCCATTGGTATTTAAATGTAGGGATTTCCTTAACTATAGAGCTTCTGGGTTGAAAATGATTCCTCGAGTGCTGCTTTAAATTAAATGTTCTTTTATTGATTATTTAAAAACTTCACTTTATATAAATGACATAAGGGTAATCTAGCACTGAAAACAGTATGCCTTAAAAGCAATAAAATTATCCAGAAATTAATTTTGGTTTTAATATTTTCCCTTAAGTTATTTAACAGCAGCTATATGGTAAGGTATGTTGCTCCAGTTATATACCAATGAATATTTATGAATTGGAATTTATATGTAAGATACTGCATGATGCACTACTCTTTTTCAGTCCTAAATAGAAGTTTTACGAACATCCAGTCAAACCAAATACTTACCGCGATACCAAAGTGAGTGAGTTTTCATAAAGTGTGTTAAACGTATGAATTACAGTTTAATTTGATCAAGTTCAAAGTTATATACCTATCAGAAATAAAACGGCGAGGAAGTGTTACAAAAAAATCGGATGTGTTCCATTCCCACTCTTTCTCTCATAACTCTACAAAAGGTTATTGCTCTATATGCATCATGGTAACCGAACTAAACATTAGCAGAAATTGGATGTATTAGTTCCTTCAAGTAGAGAGGAATAAGGTTATGCGCTGGAAATAGCCATAGACAAATCTTTTAAAAAGCCGGTCGTTATGTGAAGCAATTGCAACATCTATGAGTCAAATAAAAAATGACAAAAATTTAAGTAGCCTAAAATTGGAAACAATAACAGAGAATATTTATTCCTTACGATTTACCAGTTATGTAAAGGTCATTCAAAATGAATATGTCTTCTAGGTATATTGCAAAAAAATTCAAGATATACATTTTATTTGCCATGTAGATAATCCAAATCATTAGAGCCATTTTTAAGAAAATCAATGTTTTAGAAACTACCCTATGTAAAGTGTAGTTTGATGTGGTGGGGGGATTTTCTTGAAAATCCTTGCGTCGCATCCTTGTAACATAGTAAAGTGAAATACAAAGTTTGTGTTGAGTTATGCTGTCCACCGACAGACAGACAGATATATGCACACGGATCAACGTTTTCTAAAATAACTTGTTTTGGATTAAGGCAACATAAAATATGTATTTCTGGTGAAATATTGAATCGGATTTTTGAGTGGAATATAAAATCTTGTGTACCTATATATGCATAGTACTTGTGAGAAAGTAATAACAAATATGTGTACATCATTTAGAAGACAGGTAGAAGATATAATCCTTCTCAGTTGACAACCACCAAATAAAGCAGGGCTGCGTTCGTTAGTTGCGAATGTTAACACTAGATTTGTCACCTGTATTAAATTTTCATTTTGGGCACTGAATAAAATGGACAATAAGATTTACTTTTTTACTGTATCTATGTAACTAATAAAGAAGGAGGTTCCATTCAGACGCTCCTGCGAGAGCAAGTTCATTGACTGATATTGTAATAAATCTTTGTAATAAGAACAAACAAGGGTATTTTAAAATAATATAGTAGGAATCATTAAATATTTATTTGATATTATACTTATTAAATTTGTTTCTATAGTTTACTTTTAGCCAACTATTAAAACAATTACTTTACTTCCCTACGTTTTTTTCGAACATTTGTTTTTATTTTTCCCCTTTTTTGTTCGTTTTGTTTTTGTACCTTACCGTCCTTGAACCTCGTAGTTCACATTAGTCGTTGAATAAAGTCAGTGAAATGGTGGTGAAATGATCTGCAAGTCCATGGGGCTCAAAATTACTCGACATTCGTATTCTCAGGATATAGACAAACCCCGAAAAAGGTTTATCCGGATAATTCACTCTAAGCGAGATTTGAACTCGCGATCACTTGAATGTGAAGTAAACACATTACCAAGGTGGGCTCAAGCACTTGTCTTACTGTAACAAACGCTTATTTAGAGTTCCGTCGCAGGTTATTTAGGAAACGTGTAACTGTTTCTGGAGTTAAAGCTATGCGAGCACGCTCTTCAGAGACATACATAACGAGCCATCTCTTTCACTGGAATCAGATTATACAGTGTTTCCAGAATTGCTAAGAAGATCGGTCTTCCGCATCACCATTTCCAATCCTCCATAACTCCACACATACCAATAAAACATTTCCTTTCGACATGGCATCTTAAGGGGAGATTCAATTAAACTCCAAGGTTTTAGATCCAAGTTATGACGTTTTGTTGTCAAAATTAAGCATTCTTTATTTCTTTAAAAGTGGTACATATTTTTTTCCTGTGCGCCGCTTTTAACCATATTGGTGGTGTTTTAAACACTAGAGTGCACTGCACTTCTAATGGTGATCGCATTCTTATATCCTTCCTTTCCGAAAACTATATTTTTCTTTGCATACAAAAGAAATTTTGACCCGATTGTTATGAAATTTAAATTATTAGCTGCTTAGGACCTTTGATTTATAGCTTGCTCTGTGTTTTGATGAGAATTAATTAGTTGAGCATTTATGTGGATATATACATTGAAAATATATTATTTTCTTTAAAAGAAATTAAAGTTTGAGATTAAAAAAATACATGTAGCTTTTTTTTTTCATTATACATCAAAATCCAAAAGAATCTTAATTTTCATGTACAGTAAGAATTTTCTTACGAAATATTATTAATAAAACATGAAACCAATGAAATTCCTAATTAAAAGTTAATTAAGTGAATACTACTTGGTAGATGTCTAAAATTTTGTGTAATGACTACCATAAACATGAGTAAAAAGCACACAAATTTCAAACTATATCTTTAAAAATATGGAATTTAGGATTTTCAGTTTTCTGTCCCCCTTTAATGTAGAGAAATGTACTTCACAAGCTGCCCAGGAAAGTTGTATGTCCTGGTGGCGAACTGTATGACAGGGGTCAGTAAAATATATTCTAAATTCCGATGATAAACTAAATTATTGCGAAAGCTATAGAAAGCTTTATGCAGAATGAAAGAAAATATTAATTATCCGAAATATTTAGTAGTTCTGATTTTATTGCGTAACGGACCTTATTTTAAAAAACTTTCACCTCATGTTTAGCCCGGTCATATATGTCAAACGTTTATAGCGACAGTCAGGAAGATTATCTCAAACCCCTCTGCACTCCTTACTTTGATACAAATATTAACGAAGAGTACAATACGGCTGCAATTGTACTATAGCCACAGTGAGGCTCTTTTAGGCCATCATGAACTTCACCAGGTGCCAGAGTTCTAACAACTGCATCATAATATCTCATCCATTGGTAGTGCAAAGTAGAATGATTTCGCAGAATTAACGTTTTACTCTTCTATAACAGAATAATTTTACGGCAGTACTCTGGTAATTTCGTAGTAACACTTCTAAAATAAATTTCTCACATTTTGTTGCAAAAATTATAACTTGAATTGCCAAAATGCATGCATGAGTTGCTTATTGTTAAATACTTTTCTTTCACGCTGATTATTGCTCTGTATAAGAGTGCACAGCTGCTTACTAAGCGGGAGACTGGGTTCGATTCCCGGTACCGCCATGGGGATTTTCCCTCCTCTGGGAGACCTGGTCTGGAGTGCATTCAGCCTCGTGAGGTCCCTGGGGGCGGGCTAATTCAGGAGCTACTTGATGGAGAAGTAGTGGCTACAGGTCATGAGGACCGCATTAACTAGGCGCTGCTCACGTATCACCCTCCAATACTACACCCCATCCATGACGCCTGTCATAGACCGAGATGGGGAACGCAGCGGTCGGGCGGTAGGCCAAGGTTCCTTGTGAGCTGTCGTGCCATGAAGTTATTTCTATAAGAGTGCACATAAAAGTTCTTGAGGTATGTCGCAAGTTCTTCACCTTTTTCATGAAACCACCTTTTGCACTGCAAACACTTCATCCAGGCCTGTGGAAAAATGTAGCTACCACGACCATTATAGATTTGGCTGGAGGAGTGTGTTCTATGACTATGTGTGTGACCTGACTTAATGGAGGTTTATTTTCCACTGGAATTGAACTCGCGATACTTTCGAATCAATATTGTTACTTGCAGTAACACTACACTAAACGTAATTGGTGATTATCAACCCTAGTAGCCCAAATGGTGCTAGTTTTCCGCAATATCCGCAACGCTTCCTTTCAT